>CM065795.1:17791710-18064210 GCA_033296515.1 Macrochelys suwanniensis | reverse complement strand
GATAGATAGATAGATAGATAGATAGATAGATAGATAGATAGATAGATAGATAGATGGGGTGGATGGGGATAGATAGATAGATAGATAGATAAAGGGGTGTTGGGGTAGGTAGACAGACAGACAGACAGACAGAGCGGGTGTCTGGCGTAGATTGAGCCATCCACCGAGGTAGGTGGGCCCCCCGCCCATCCCATGCTGGCCCCCAGCTCCGAGTGGTGCTGCCTGGCAGTGGGGGAGGTGGGCCCCCGCCCCACTCACCGGGCATGGCGAGCCGGCTGAGGTGGTGGGGGTTGCAGCAGAGCGCGGCCCCCTCGCCGCAGCCCCCGAAGCTCTGGCAGCAGCTCAGGCGCTTGAGCTCGTGAGGGTGCCGGAGGTCGGGCCAGCGATAGAGCCGGCAGAGCAGCACCTGGGGGGGCAGGCCCTGCTTGGAGCCCCGCAGCTCCCCCCGGGCCACCCAGATGCAGCCCGACTGCCCGGCTCCCCGGCTCTCCACCGCCTGCGCCAGCAGCTCCAGCTCCTCGTCCTTCAGCTTCTTGAAGAGGGCGTGAGCGGCGGGTTTGAGGGCGCCGGGCCCATCCTCGGGGCCGGGCGCCCCACAGCGATGCCTCCAGAGCCGCCGCACCAGGCCGGCCCGCCGCGAGCGGAACATGGGGTGCCGGGCCCACCTGCGGGGGGAGAGAGGGGTCAGGTGCCGCGCCAGAGACCCTCATGTCCCTGCCCGTCTAGGCCCTGTTGCCCTGCACCCCCCACCCCGGCATCAGGTGTAGCAGGGGTCCAGCTGGACACCGGGCTCCTCGTTGCAGCTGGGCCCCAGCCTGGCGACGACACCGGGCCTCGGTGCAGCTCCCTGGAGCGGGAGCCGGCCTGCCCCAGGCCTGCCTCCTCTAGGCCAGGCTGGCTGGGGCTGCGCTGAGCCGGTCTCCCCCAGAGCTGCCCCCAGGCCAGCTGGGCTGGGAGTCTGTATCCAGACACCTGGGGGAGGGGGGCAGGATCAGTGCTGGGAGCTGGGCCCTGGCCGGCGGCACCGATGGCCGGGCCGGGATTCTCCACCTCTGGCACCTGCTGCTGGAGCAGGAATGAACCCCCCGCCGCGGCGGGGCCCCCCCATCCTGGCAGGGAGCGGCGGGGCTGCACCCTCCCCCCCAGCAGCACCCGCCAGGCAGCCACGGCCCCAGAGACCCTGGGAGTCAAACCGAGAATTCAATGGAGAGGCCGGTGTTCACTCCTGACACACTCACTGCCGCACACCCAGTCACACACTCACTAACAACTGTACAAACACACAATGCAGCACACACACGGTGCCGCTCACTGACACACTCACTCACTGACACACACACACTGCCGCTCACTGCCACACTCACTGCCACACACACAGTCACACACACGCTGCCGCTCACTGCCACACTCACTGCCACACACACAGGCACACACTCACTAACATCTGTACAAACACACTGCGCAGCTCACACACCCGCTGCCGCTCACTGACACACGCACTCACGGATACATACCCTGACACCTGTGCAGACACACACCCACACTGACACCCACACTGCACAGTTCAATGTTGGCCGAGTGTTGCTGGCCAGCACTGCCCAGGGCAGCACACACACACACACACACCCCATCTAGTGACGGGTGCACCCTCAGGGATGGGCCAGTCCCCCCGGTGTGACGGGGCCTCCCCAGCCACCTCACCCCTCCCGTGCTGGGATACCTCCACCCGCTAGCGCTGCGTCCGCACTCGGGGTGCGCTGGGGTCACTGGTGTGTGTAGCTAGGCCCTGCGAGCGTGCGAGGGTGAGGGGCAGAGACCCCCAGCTGGGCCTGGGGCCTGGTCCCCGCGCTGACCCCCCAGGGAGAGATTGAACCTCCCATGCACACAGCACACCCCTCTCCCACAGGGCTGCCAGGCAGGGGGACACAGGTACCCACCCCCCAGCCCTGCCCCCCCTTCCCCACATACCTCCTGGCTCCCCAGGTGGGGATCTGAGGGACCCAGCCTGTGATGAGCTGCATTTATGGCCATGGGCGGGCGGGGGGGGGGGCGGGGGAGGAGGAGGAAGAGGGCTGGGAGGGGGCGGAGGGGAGAAATGGATCCGGAGATGGGGCAGGGAGGAGGGACAAGGGGCTGGGCTGCCTCCCACCCAGAACCCCAAGAGACACAGCCACTGACACACACACATAGTGCCTGGCACACACACACACACCCCCTGCCACACGTAGTGCCTGGCACACAAACACGCATCCTGACACACATACTGTGCCTGGCACACACACACTGACACACACACGTCCTGACACACGTAGTGCCTGGCGCGCACACACACACACACACACACACACACCTACCGAGCCTGGCGCGCACACATACACATCCTGACACACGTAGTGCCTGGCACACAAACACGCATCCTGACACATGTGGCACCTGGCACACACATGCACACACACACATACGTACCACCTGACACACACACGCACACACCCTGACATATGTGAACATGCACTCGCACACAGCACATGCTCAAACACGCATGCACCCCCATGCCATACACACGGTCACACACGGTCACACTGACACACACACAGAGCACAGGCTCGCAAACGTGCATGCCCACAGTGACACGCACACGCCGGGTTCCAGGCAAGGCAGCTGGGGGCCGTGACCCATTCCACAGCCCCCTGTTGGCACAGCAAGAGTCCAAGCAGGGAGGGGACGGTGCCCGTGGGGCGGGCGGCTCACTCACTGTGGGGCAGCAGGCGGGCGCGGGGCCTGGCGCTGGGGCTCCGTGGAGGGGCCCTGCTCTCCGGGCGGCTGGGACACTTCTGCCTGGCGCACTCAGCGGCCAGGGCTTTTTCCTGCAGGCGGCTCCCCTCCCACGGCCCTCCCAGCTGGGGGAATTAATTGATTAGAGGCTGCCCAGACTTCTTGGCTGGGCTGCAGGGAGGGAAGCTGAGCTCAGTGAAAACAATGCAACGGGGAACCCCAGGCCAGGGGGAGGGGGAGCCCGGGGGGCAGAGCCCTAGGCAGGGGGGAGCGAGGGGTGAGGGGGAGCCCCAGGTGGGCAGAGCCCCGGGCAGGGGAGGTCTGAGGGGGACCTGGGGGGGGGAGAGCCCTGAACAGGGGGGATGGGGGCTGAGGGGGAGCCCCAGGTGGACAGAGCCCTGGGTAGGGGGGAGCATGGGCTGAGGGGAACCCCAGGGGGGCAGAGCCCCAGGCTGGCGGGTGCAGGCTGAGGGGGAGCCCAGGAGGGGCCTAGCCCTGGGTAGGGGGGAGCACGAGCTGAGGGGAGCCCCAGGGGGGCAGAGCCCCAGCCAGGGGGGAGCACAAGCTGAGGAGAACCCCAGGGGGGCAGAGCCCCAGCCAGGGGGGGCACGGGCTGAGGGGAACCCCGGGGGGGCAGAGCCCTGGGCCGGGGGGGCAGAGCCCCGGGCCAGGGGGTGCAGGCTGAGGGGGAGCCCAGGAAGGGGCCTAGCCCTGCGGCTCTGAGAGGGGAGCAAGGCCCGGAGCAGCCCCTGCCCCCAGAGACAGGCAGATGGATGGCGGCAAAGTGCGGCCAGGGGCCAGGAGCTGGGCAGGCGCCAGGACCCTCCCCACAACCTGGGCAGCGTGTGTCCAGGTGCCCGCTCACCCCGGGGCTCACAGCTCCCCCACCCCCCGCTCACACAGAGACCCCCCTCTTTGGTTTGAGTCAGGGCGTTAATTGGCCAGAGGGGCCAGCAGGACGGGGGGGGGGTCACACCCCGATGGGGGTCACCTGCTGCCTTGGGGTCGGATCCCCCCCCGGAGTCTGCCCTGCCCAGTGGGGGAGGCTCTGGGTTTTGATTTGTTTTTTAAATTACAAATCAACTTTTATTCAAGTAGATGCCAGGCATTTCGGCATCAGCAACAGTAACGTCAGCTCCCCGCCGGCTCCATGCGGATTGACGTGACCTGCCCAACAACCCGAGGGACGGTGGGAGTCAATGAGACCCTTGTGGGGACGCATCTGGGTTGTGGGGCAGGCAGACTCGGCAGCGCTGGGGGCGGGAGAGGTGGCTCTGTAGCGTGGGGCCATCTTGGTGTCTCCTCTGGGCCGGCCGGTTTTGCTGTCACACCCCTTCCAGTTCAGGTTCTCAGGTCCCCTGTGGTTCGGGGGAGTGGGGCCCCGGCCGAGCACTGGGGTGAGACGGGCTCCAGGCCTCCAGTCCCCCCGCCCCGTCTGGGCACCCTGAGTAGCCACATCCACGCACCGAGGCTACTGGCCTGAGGAGCCAGCCCCACACCCATCGGCCCGCTGTGCCAGCCCCACTGTTACCCCCACACCACTTCTGCCAGCCCCACTGTTACCCCCACACCGCCTCTGCCAGCCCCACTGTTACCCCCACACCGCCTCTGCCAGCCCCACACTGCTACCCGCTCAGCTCCCCCCTGCCTAGCCAGCCCCCGCCCCACCAGCCCTGCACCCAGGGCCCTGTCTGAGCAGGCCCTGGGCTCCCGCTGGCTCAGGCTGTGGGGAGGGGGCTCTCCGAGGCGGGCGCTGGGGGGTTGTCCCTTTAAGAGGGTGGGAGCCGATTCCATGGGAAGACGGTTAATGTAAACGGGCCCTTATCCCACTCTCTGCCGGGCTTCCTGCTCCCAGCTTCCCACTGAGATAAGGCAGGCTGTGCTGGCGCCAGCCCCTCCGCTCTGCTCCGGGCCCAGGCCCCGCGGAGCCTCCGCACAGCGGGCCCCCGCCGGGGCCGGGCCAGTGCCAGGGGGCAGCCCTTCCCCCGGCGCAGCGAGGGGCTCTGGGGACACACATGCCTTCCCCCTGGGCTCCCCCCGTCGCCTGCACTGTCACGCCCAGGCTGGCAGGGGGAGGCCAGGGCTGGGATGCCCCGGGCCGGGGAGGCCCTGCAGGCCAAGCTGCCGGTCAGTGGCCGGTCGGTCTGTGACCTTTGCCGGAGCTCCAGCCAGTCTGGCCTGCTGGGAGCATTCCCGCCTCTGCAGCTTCCCCCTGGCTCTTGGCAGAGCCGCGGGCGGGATCTTTGGGGGGCAGGCGACAGGAAACGGCCTGGAGTGGAGACAGGCCGAGAAAGCAGCTCTCTAAACAAGGAACTGAGTCACAGCCAGATAAACGGAGGGGAGGGCTGGCAGCAGGGGCTAGCGGTGAGAGCAGGGGGCTGGGAGCCAGGACTCCTGGGTTCTATCCCCGGGTCGGGGAAGAGCATAGGGGCTAGCAGTGAGAGCAGGGGGCTGGGAGCCAGGACGCCTGGGCTCTATCCCCGAGTCTGAGAAGAGCATAGGGGCTAGCGGTGCGAGCAGGGGGCTGGGAGCCAGGACTCCTGGGTTCTATCCCCGGGTCGGGGAAGAGCATAGGAGCTAGCGGTGAGAGCAGGGGGCTGGGAGCCAGGACGCCTGGGCTCTATCCCCGAGTCTGAGAAGAGCATAGGGGCTAGCGGTGCGAGCAGGGGGCTGGGAGCCAGGACGCCTGGGCTCTATCCCCGGGTCTGGGAAGAGCATAGGGGCTAGCAGTGAGAGCAGGGGGCTGGGAGCCAGGACTCCTGGGCTCTATCCCCGAGTCGGGGAAGAGCATAGGGGCTAGCGGTGAGAGCAGGGGGCTGGGAGCCAGGACTCCTGGGCTCTATCCCCGGGTCGGGGAAAAGCATAGGGGCTAGCGGTGAGAGCAGGGGTAGACTGGGAGCCAGGACTCCTGGGACCCTCAGCCAAAGGTGCTACAGCCCTCCCAGGGGCCCCCTGTGCTGCAGGAGGCAGGGGTGGGTTCTCATGCCAGTGCCTCTCATGCCACGGTGCTCAGTTGTGGTACCCTGGGCTGGCACAAGAAGCCCGGCATCCTGGCCGCAGACCATCTGCTCCCAGGGAGCCTTGCCCCAGAGCTGGGCTCCTTCCGCATGTCCTGCCCAAACCGCTGGGTGCTCAGCCCCAGGGGCCCATCCCCTGCCCCGCGCCGGGGCTCCATGGCAGAGGGGGGACAGATGCTCCCCCTGTGGGGGGTCAAGCCAGGTCCTGTGAGCTGTGCAGAGCCCCACGGGAGGATTCCTCATCTCCCTGCCCATGCCAGCGTCCCAGTGTGCTGGGTGAGGGCCCCCTGCCCGCCCAAGCGGGGGCTGGCTGGGGGAGGGGGCTGGGCCCATGCTGATAATGTCCCAAGCACAGGAAGGAAAAGTTGGATAAACAGCAGGAGCTTTGCAGGAAACTCGGCCCAGAGACTTGGCCACCGTGGGCCCTGCCCCCTTTCCCCCCAGCTCCCAGGCCCGGCCTGGTGTCAGAGCAGCTGAAGCAGGCGGATGGAGTCAGAGGCACGGCGCCCCCCAGCCCACACACAGTCAGCACGCGGGGCAGTCATGCATTGCCCAGGTTTATTGGGGAGCGCTGGGTCAGGGGCCAGGCACCCACCGTCGAGTCCCGTCCCCGTCCCGTCGGGGCTGGAGAGCCAGGATTCCAGCTAGAGGGGAGAAAACAAAGCCAGTAGCCGCGGCTCCCACACAGCCTGGAGCCCACAGACCTGGGGGGAAAGAGCTGCCTCCCACCCAGGTGTGACAGCACCTCCCCCTGCCCTGGGGACCCTGCTGAGCAGAGGACACAGCCCAGCCCCCAGACCGGAGTCCAGGTGTCACCTCCCGCACTGGGCCCCACAGCCCGGGGGCTGAACCGAGCCCACTCCTCCTGGCTGCCCGCTGGGGGCCCACTCAGCCCCCGTGGCACTGTGGGGAACAGGCGCTCAGGCCAGGTCGGGTGCCAGGCTGGGGCTCGCTGGCATTTGGGAAGGAAGGAAGGTGCCCTGGGAGCCCCACGCTGATGGCTCTGAACTGCGCGGCCCTGGGGTGACCGTCGCTAGCCGCAGACAGGGACACTGGGGGTCATTTGTATATTTGCCTGCTGGGGGTAGAGACTCCCCGGCCTGGCTGGTGGCACCCGCTGGATCTGGGCCCCTGGGAAGGGCCTCGGATCCCGGCCC
This sequence comes from Macrochelys suwanniensis, assembly GCA_033296515.1. Classification (NCBI taxonomy): domain Eukaryota; kingdom Metazoa; phylum Chordata; order Testudines; family Chelydridae; genus Macrochelys; species Macrochelys suwanniensis. The sequence goes on along the minus strand of CM065795.1, from coordinate 18,057,264 downwards.
CACTCTCTGACCAGCGCTGGGCTGGCTAGGCAGGGGGCAGCGCCAAGGCCGGGGGACGTTCGTACCCACCTCCGACAGGCTCAGGGTGTCCCAAAGGGTCCGTCCGGTGGGAGCTCCGTCCGCTCCAGGCCCCACAGCAGCATGGGGCCAGGCGGGTGGGGGGCTGGGAGGACAAGCTCATGGCACACGAGGAGGCAGGGGGCTAGTCCAGCAGTTCCTTGAGGCACCAGCAGCACAGTAGGACGTAGGCGCATTCCCGCAGCACGTCCAGCAGCCTGTAGCTGAGATTCAGCCCCACGGGGCCCTTGGGGAGGGGCCCCGGCAGCACCATGCCCCGGACCGCACGGCACAGGGGGTAAGGGGCCAGCTGCGCCAGGGGGTAGCAGGCCAGGGACCGGGGATGCCAGGCCAAGCGTCTGCCCAGGAGATGCATCGTGCGGGGATGAGCCGCGGGCAGGGGAGAGCCGCGTGACCCAGCCCAGCCCCTGTGCAAGGGCTGGAAGCTGCTGGATTCTTTGCGGCTCAAAGGGCTGCATGAATAGGGCCCCGGGCGGTGGGTGGGGTGGGGGGGGGAGGGGCTGCTGCCTGTGCCAGGCCTGGGCATTTCGCTGCCTGAGCAGGTCTGTCTGCTCCTGCCCCCGGTGGGCCCGGCCTCCAGCTGGACTGAACCTGCTGGAAAAGGGGGGCAGCCTCTCCAGGAGACCCACCCCTTGGACAGGGCATGGGGCCCCAGCCCCTGGTATCCAGGGAGCGCCAGTGAGAGGGGCACGGGGACCCTGGGCCTGGCGCTCGCCCAGGGAGAGTGCGGATGGGGAGACACGGTGCCAGGGGCGGAGGCTGCCAGAGACTGGCGGGGCTCTAGCTGTGGTCGGCCTTGGCCGGGGGGGGGGGCTCCCTGCCAATGGTCCCAGGGCGGGGTCAGATTCCCCGCACGTCCAACTTCCCAGAATCCTCTGCCCTCCTCAGGCCAGGCTACCATGTACCCACTGACCCACTCCCTGGGGGTGATGCTCTGGACCCACAGGGAGCCGGCGCTGGCAGGAGACGCAGGCAGGAGGCTGAGCTCAGCGGGTTTATTCATAGGGCCCCCGGGCCCTCCCTCCGCAGGCCCCAGTCGGCAGTGCCCAGTGGGTGGGTGGGGGGGCACACAGCTGGCATGGGGTACATTCCACACCCTGCTCCAGGCGGCTGGGAGGCAGGGCCCAAGGCGGCGGCAGAGGGGGGTGTCCCGACGACCGTGCCCCCAGCCCATGCTTGGCCCAGTTCCCCGCCGAGCAGGGGGTTCGTGTGGCCGGGGCCCTCCTGGCAGGGCCTCACTGGCGTGAGGTGCGCTCCTCCTCCTCGTTCTCCAGCAGGTAGGCCGGCCGGTAGCTCTCCTGGCCCAGTGCGCTGGCGTAGCGCAGCGCCGGGTTCTTCTGCGTGTTGCTCATGCTCCCCAGGGAGGTGTAGCTGCAACAGGGGGAGGGGGGGGGCTGTGAGCAGGGTGGGGGCAGTCGGCCCTAGACGCCGGGCGTTGCCCGGCGCCGCCTCCTCTGCTCGAAAGCCCCAGCACAATCCTGGATGGGGCGAGTCTGGCCAGGCGTCCTGCCCCGTGCACCGGGTTGGGCGGGGGAGGCACAGCCGGGCTCTTACCCCTTGTCATACAGGATGCAGTAGGGGACGAAGAGCGTGCGCAGGAACTCCCAGATGTCCCGGTAGGTCCAGTCCTGCGGGCAGAACAGAGGTCACTGCAGCCGCTGCCGGAGCCCTTGGCACTTGGCTCCCCCTCCCTGCGTTTGAGGCCAGCTGGCCGTGAGCCAAGTGGGTACAGGTGGGGAGGCCTGGGGCGGGCGGGGGGGGGGGCGGCTCAGCCAGTCCCTGCTCCAAGCCACTGGCATCCCTTCCCCAAAGGCACCGGGACTGTTACTGTCCCCTCAACGCCTCCCCTCTCGGACAAACCGATCATCCCTAACTCCGGAGAACTAGCTCGGGACTGGATCGCCGCTGGGAAGGGCCTGAGACAACCCACAAAGGTTAGAGTCTGAGGGGGGAGCGGAGGCAGCGCTGCCCAGGGGAGGATGCTGTGGGGAGGGGAGAGGTGGGGTAGGAGGAAGTGCCGGACAGGAGAGGGGGGACCAAGGTCTCATCCCTTAGACCTGATTCCCAGCCCCCCTGCTCTAACCCACTAGAGCCAACTGCCCTCCCAGAGCTAGGATAGAACCCAGGAGTCCTGGCTCCCTGCCCTGTGCTCAAACCGCATTTCTCTCCCCTACTAGTAGCAGCCCGAGCACCACGACGCACCAGCAGGGGGTTCACCCGCATGTACTCGGGCCAGCCGGGGTCGGTCACGCACATGGGCGTCAGAGTGCGGGAGTAGGGATCTGTCCTCCTCGTCCCCATCAGCACGGCCTGCAGCTGGGGGTGCTGGGCCTTCAGGTCGGCCAGTGCCTGCTGGATGGGGCCCTGCACGGTGCAGAGGTGGAGGTCGTACCTAGCACACAGAAAGAGCAGCAGGGGACAGAGCATTCGAGGGGGGGAAAGCCCCGAGGGGATGTCAAGGCCCCCACCCCAATGAACTGGTTGGTTCATAAGAACGTATGAACGGCCACACTGGCTCTGACCAACGGGCCCTCTAGCCCAGTGTTCTGTCAGTGCCTGATACTTTGCAGGGAATGAACTGAACAGGGCAAGTATCCAGTGAGCCATCCCCGGTCTCCAGTCCCAGCTTCTGGCAGTCAGAGGTTTAGGGACACCCAGAGCATGGGGCTGGGTCCTGGTCCATCTTGGGTAAGAGCCACTAATGGACCCGTCCCTCCAGGACCTGATCTAATTCTTTGCTGAACCCAATTATACCTTCGGCCTTCACAACATCCCCTGGCAACGAGTTCCACAGGCTGACCTGGGCTGTGGGCTCGTTTGTTTTAAACCTGCCCCGTTAATGTCATTGGGTGACCTCTGGTTCTTGTGTTACGTGAAGGGGTAAATGACACTTCCCTAGTCACTGTCTCTGCACCATTCGTGATTTTACAGACCTCGGTCAGATCCCCATTCAGTCATCTCTTTTCTAAGATGAACAGTCCGTGTCTTTCTGGTCTCCTGGTACAGCAGCCCTTCCATCCCCTCGATCATCTTTGTCGCCCTTCTCTGAACCTTCTCCAGTTCCATTATAACCTTTTTGAGCTGGGGTAACCAGAGCTGCACGCAGTATTCAAGGTGTGGGCGTTCCATGGATTTATATAGAGGCAACATGATATTTTCTGTCTTATTATCTATCCCTTTCCTAACGATTCCCTACATTCTGTTCGCCCTTTGACAGCCGCCGCACACTGAGTAGATTTTTCAGGGGACTACCCACAATGTCTCCAAGATCTCTCCCTTGAGTGGTAACTGCTAATTTAGACCCCAGCATTCTGTATGTATAGTTGGGGTTGTTTTCCAATGTGCATTACTTTGCATTTATCAACATGGAATTTCATCTGCTGTTTTGTTATCATGTCACCCAGTTGTGTGAGATCCCTTTGTAACTCGTTTGACTTAATCTCCAGTAACTGAGTATCGCCTGCAAACTTTCCCACCTCACTGTTTACCCCCTTTTCCTGGATCATTCATGAATATGTTGATCAGCACTGGTCCCAGTAAAGATCCTTGGAGGACCCTGCTATTTACCTCTGTCCACTGTGAAAACTGACCATTTATTCCCACCCCTTGTTCCCTCTATTAACCAGTTACTGATCAGACCTTCTCTCCTATCCCGACTGTGTGCTTTGCTTAAGAGCCTTTGGCAAGGGACCTTGTGAAAGACTTTCTGGAAGTCCAGGTTCATTATATTGACTGGATCACCCTTCTCCCCACGTTTGTTGACCCCTCAAAGAATTCGAATCGCGCTGAGGCATGATGCCCCTTCCCAAGGCCGTGGTGACTCTTCCCCAACCTGTCGAGTTCAGCTCTGGGTCTGATCATTCTGCTCTCTGCTGCTGTTTCAACCAACTTGCCTGGTGCTGAAGTTAGGCTCACCGGCCTGTAAGTGCCAGGGTTGCCTCTGAAGCCCATCCTGCCTGGGCTGTTCCACTGCAGCGAAGTGCGGAGCTACTGGAAATACAGCCCCCCCCTTACCTCTGGGTGGTGGCCTGAATGAACTGCTCCATCTCGGGGAAGGGGGACACGATGCGAATATAGAGCACCTGCAGCTTCTCCTCCCGCTGTGGGAATCGCCTGGAGAGAGAGACATCCGTCATCACGACTCACCAGCCCCAGCCGCCTGGCCTGGCCTGGGCCACGCAGCGAGTCAATGACAGAACTGGGACCAGAAGCCAGGCATCCGGGGAATTATACAGCAGCCAGACCAACTCCAATCCCTGGACGGATCCTGGAACATGCTATTAAGCTCAGGGCGAGGAGCTCAGGGCGATACGGAACAGTCAGCATGGATTTCTCACGAACAAGTCATGCCAAGCCAGCCCAATTTCCCTCTCTGACGGGGTCACAGGCTCAGGGGATGGGGGAAGCAGGTCATGTGAGAGATCTTGAGTTCAGTGAGGCTTTTGACACAGTCCCACATGACAGTCTCACGAGCAAGCCAGGGTCTAGATGAAATTACTATAAGGTGGGTGCACAACTGGCTCAAAGGCCGTCTTCAGAGAGTAGCTAGCAGTGGCTCCCTGTCCGAGTAGGAGGGTGTATGTACTGGGTCTGGGTCTGGTACCGCGCAGTGTGTTCATTGCTGACTGGGATAAGGGAGCGGAGCGCACGCTTAGAAAACACGTGGATGGCACCAAGCTGGGCGGGGCTGCGAGCATTTGGGAGGACGGGATTAGGGTTCAAAATGACCTTGACAAAATTGGAGAATGAATCTGAAATCAACACGATGAAATTCAAAGAAGATGAGTGCAAAGCACGACAGTCAGGAAGGGAAAACTGAAAGCACAGCTACAAACAGGGACTAACTGTGTGTGGGGGGTGTCGCACGACTGGAAAGGGTCTGGGGCTTACAGTGGACCACAAACTGAATAGGAGTCAACAAAATGATGCAGCTGCAAAAAAATCCACTATTTTTCTAGGGCACATTCCTGGGAGCGTCGTGTGTAAGACACAGGAGGTAAGTGTCCTGCTCTGCTCGGCACTGCTGAGGCCCCAGCGGTCCTGTGCCCAGTTCTGGGAATGGCACTTTAAGGAAGATGGGGACAAACTGGAGGGTCCAGAGGAGAGCCACACAACGGATCGGAAAACCTGACCTGGGAGGAAAGGCTCGCAGATCTGTGGAGGCTGCTATAAAGATGGGGATCAATTGTACTCCACCTCCTCTGGAGGCAGGACAAGCAGCGACGGGCTGAATCTGCAGTAGGGGAGAGTCAGGAAAATCTTTCTGACTCGAAGACAAGTTACGCTCTGGAGCGGGAGGCAGTGGACTCTCTACCACTGCAGAGGTTTCAGAAATTGGACAAACCCCCGTCAGGGACGGTCTAGCTTGACTTGGCCCTGCCTCAGCGCAGGGGGCTGGACTTGATGACTTTGCGGGGTCCCTTCCTGCCCCACATTTCTATGACTCTCCCCAGTATCCCCCACTCCCCTCCTCAAGCTGGGAATCGAACCCAGGAGTCCTGACTCCCCTCCCCACTGCTCTAACCCCCTAGACCTCACTTCCTCCTTTGAGTGCTATGCCCAGGCCGGCCAGCCCGCAGGGGGGGCTCTGCCCGGCGAGCGGGGTAGGGGAAGCAGCGGGTACCTCTGCACGGCGGCGTGGAACAGGTGCAGCAGGGCCGTGCAGTCCTTGCCCCCGTTGAACCCCACGCAGACCTGGGCCAGGCTGAACCGATCCAAGGCCTCCTCGATGGTCCGGAGCGCTGCTGCCACCTTCTGGCCCAGGGCGGAACCTGCTGCAGAGGAGAGGAGTTGGGGAGGACCCGGGTGGCGGGATGTGGGGGTGAGGAATGGGCTTGGTGCAGCTCAGAACCCCCCACCCCCACCAGCTGCACGGAGTCTCGCTCAGGGACGAGGCAGGCTCAGCAGCCAGCAAGGCGGGTCCCAGCCTCTCAAAGCCTGGGGCTGCCCCATCTGAGAGGTGGCTGGTTACACACCTGGCCGGGCAGCTGCGAGCCCTCTCCTGCTCCCCATCACGTTTGATGCCCACCACCCGCCCCCAGTGCTATGTGAAAAGGGACCCTCTCGCCACAGGGCCCCTGGGGGCCTGGCTTTGGGGTGGGGGGTCTGAACGGGGTTAGCAAAACCATCCTTGAGATCCATCCCCACAGGCCTGTGCAGCACAGCCGGGCCGGGAGGAAGAGGCCCGACCCCAAGGCCCACGCTGCACTGCTCTGCCGACTCTGCCAGTGCTGGGGACATTTCACCCACCAGCTCTGCTGGCAAGAGCCCTCGCAGAGGCATTTACACTGGCAGAACCGTGCCGGTGCCGGGAACCGGCACAATCTGTACCACCCTCAGCTGAGTTCTGGGAGGGCAGGGCTGCTCTCGCTAGACTGGCACTGACAGGGCCTGCCGGCTCCCCAAGGACACGGAGGCTCCCAGAGACCTTCTCCACCATCATTAGCAGCACAATACAGCTGTGCCTACAGGCTCCGCCCATCGTGCCAGGCGCTGCACAGACACAGAGAGAGACAGTCCCTGTCCAAAGAGCTCACAGGCTGACCGGGGAGGCTGGTTTTATCCACAGGGACCCAGGGGAGGGAGAGGCTCAAGTCACGCCGAGCCAAGATTTGAACCCAGATCCCAGGCCAATGCTGTGACCACACGGCCAGGAAGCTCCCTCTCCAGGCCAGCCCAGCTCAGTCAACCAACAGTGACTGGCCTGCGTCAAATGAGCTAGGGGCCAGCCTGGAGCCGGACAGGTGCTCACATCCGAACCCACCAGGGCTGGCAGCCTCCACAGAGGCCCAGGTCTGGCTGAACCCACCCCCCTCCTGCCCCACTTCAAGCTCTTCTCTGCGCCTGTAGCTACTCCAACCAGGTCCGGGCTCAGGCAAGTTGGTGGGAAGCACCATGAAGGAGCCTGGTGCTTCGGTTGCCCCTATTATATGCACAGGGCCAAGCCCCAGAGCCACACACGCCTGTAGCTACTCCAGCCAGGCCATACCAGACTCAGCGAGGCCATACACGGCCGTGGCCGCCCGCGCCACAGGGTCCGTCACCAGTGGCACGACCAGCGCCGGGGGCAGGTTCTGCATCAGGAAGCTGTAGGCTTCCTCCAGATGCTGCTCGGACTCCGAGTCCAGGGTCAGCCTCACGCGGTAGTAGTTGTTGACCCAGTCAGGGTAGGAGCCCAGGTGTGCGTGGTGCCCGAAGCGGGCATTGGCCTGGTTGAGCACGGGTGCCAGCAGCGTCTCGTCGGCGCTGACGTAGATCTCCCGGGAGTGGAAGCGGGTCTGCTCGTTGCGGAAGAGGTGGCCGAGTCCCTCCAGCGCCCGCTCCATCAGCGCCGGGATGCCCGGGAAGACGTAGACGTTGCGCACGCTGACAAGGGGGTATTTCAAGGCCTCGCCCGTCCTCTTGTCCGTGCCGTAGTTGAGCAGCGAGGACTCAGGGACGTGCGCCAGCTTCATCTCGGGGCAATGCATGTCCGTCTTGCCAAAGAACCCGTGCACCAGGGCCACCAGCTCTGGGTGGGGGAAAACTTGCTCCCCGAAGGCTTTGGCCACTGCCTCAAAGGTCACGTCATCGTGGGTGGGGCCGATGCCCCCCGATGTCAGCACACAGGTGAACTTGGCCGCGAAGGAGGAGATCTCCGCGGCGATGGTATCGACGTCATCGGGGACCACGGAGATTCTGGCAACTTTCACCCCCAGTGACCGCAGCTTCCGGCACATGAAGAAGGAGTTTGTGTCCTGGGTGAATCCCTGGAGGCAAAAATTTTGTGAGACACCCCCCTTTGCTGTGCATCACAACTGGCCACATGCTGCAGAACTAGGAAATGCCTCTGGGGGTGGGGCTGGGAGTCTGGACCCCTGGGTTCTATCCCTGACTCTGAGAGGGAGTGGGGGCTAGTGGTTAATGCCTGGGACTTTTCAGACCCTCAGGGGGAAGGTGCTGTCAGTGAACATTGGCCAGGCCATGCACTTCGGCATCCCCACAATGGGGATGTCCTAGCTAGGCCCCTGAATGAAACTTGACTGGGACTCTAGGGTGAGTTCCACTAGCTTACGGCCAAAGGCGGCCCCTCTATCCTGCCGAGTAGCCCCAGGTTGGCCCGCAGCGTGAGGAGCTAGCAAAGTAAGCACGGGTGAGGCAATCTGGCCAAGCGTGGGGGAAGACAAAGTTCGCAGCCAGCCTGAGAAAATGTTGTCCCAATCTCTGCCTATATGGAGCCTGACCCCAAACACTGCGACACGGGCGTGGCGCAGAGGACGGAGCAGCTGGGGAGTGCACCGTGCAGCGGCAGTATCGTACCTTCAGGATCTCATCTCCGATGATGATGATCCCGGCTGTCACGGCGTCATGGCCATTCTGCGCAGGGAAGGTGCTGCTCTGCGCAGCCATGGCTTGGAAAGGCCTGCTCTCCCGTCCCACCCGCCCAATGCTCCTGCAGATCCTGAGGGCCCACTGCATGGACACCCGCAGTCAGGTCCCCCCAGCTCTAGGGATGACACCCAGGCATCTCCAGGACAACGGCACCTGCAACCAAACATCAGAGCGCTCACAAGGATGCTAAGGCGGCATGAATGCGAAGGCCTGAGAGAGCAGAGAAATGACCCAAAGGAGAGAGACTGGGTATGAGAGCCGGAAACAAAGGGTCAGACAATAAGTGGGGGCACAGCTGGGAAAAGAACCCAGGAGTCCTGGCTCTCAGCCCTCAACCACTAAACCCCACTCCCCTTCAAAAGCCAGGGAGAGAACCCTGGAGTCCTGGCTCCCAGCGTCCCCTGCTCTAACCCACTAGACCCCCCTCCCCTCCCCGAGCCGGGGAGAGAACCCAGGAGTCCTGGCTCCCAGCGTCCCCTGCTCTAACCCACTAGACCCCCCTCCCCTCCCCGAGCTGGGGAGAGAACCCAGGAGTCCTGGCTCCCAGTCCCCCCTGCTCTAACCCACCAGTCCCCCCTCCCCTCCCCGAGCCGGGGAGAGAACCCAGGAGTCCTGGCTCCCAGTCCCCCCTGCTCTAACCCACCAGTCCCCCCTCCCCTCCCCGAGCCGGGGAGAGAACCCAGGAGTCCTGGCTCCCAGCGTCCCCTGCTCTAACCCACCAGCCCCCACTCCCCTCCCCGAGCCGGGGAGAGAACCCAGGAGTCCTGGCTCCCAGCGTCCCCTGCTCTAACCCACTAGACCCCCCCTCCCCTCCCCGAGCCGGGGAGAGAACCCAGGAGTCCTGGCTCCCAGCCCCCCCCCGCTCTAACCCACTAGCCCCCACTCCCCTCCCAGAGCCAGGGAGAACCCAGGAGTCCGGCCCCGCCACCTTCCGTCCCACCCGCTAGCAGCCCAGCGCCTCCAGTCCCGGCCCCGCCTCCCCAGCCCCCACAGCGAGTGAAGCCCCGCCTCGGCCGAGCTCTCCTGGCCACCTCGTCCCTCTCTCCTTTCATTGGATAGTCGGGATGCCAGTCAGTATACAGGAAGACTGTGAATACGCTGATTGGCCAGTCTTGACTCGCGCGAAAGTAACGTACATCGGAGCCGGAAGACTCTTGCTCTTCTCAGGGCAGGGGATGAACCATTGCAGCTTGTGGAGAGTTCCTCCCAGCAATGAAACGTCCTAGCAGCTGATTGGCTTGCATCTTCCCCGTGGGCGGGGCGCTGAGGTGCCTCCACGTGTCTCCGGCAGGGGGCGCTGCTGATGCACAGGGCGTGGCCACAGTCTGAGTGATGGGCGTGCACCGAGGTGCGGCCCTGTGCGACCCTTCCCTGCCCCCCCCCCCCCCGGTGCCAGATCCGGGCTCGCTGCCCACCCCGTGAGCCCTACCTAGACACCCTTCCCTGGGCCCCCCCCCGGTGCCGGATCCGGGCTCGCTGCCCACCCCGTGAGCCCTACCTAGACACCCTTCCCTGGGCCCCCCCTCCCGGTGCCAGATCCGGGCTCGCTGCCCACCCACCCCACGAGACCCTACCTCAGCACCCTTCCCTAGGCCCCCCCGGTGCTGGGATCATGGCATGCTGCAGGGATCAGGCTTGCTGCCCAGCCCATGGCATGCTACGCCTGCACCCTTCATGGTACTGGGATTGTGGCACGCGAATCGGGCTTGCTACCCTTCCCTCCCTACACCATGGGGCCCTACCTATGGACACCAGGCTGGAGCTGGCTCGGGCAGACTGCTTCAGGCACAATTAGCAGTTGGCAATTAGAGCCAGGGGCTTGGTTCCTGCCCATACCACTTGACACTGAACTAGCTCCTTGCTTCACTGCTCAGTCATGCCCTACTAAAAAAAACCTGCCAGAAAGGGGGCTAACTAGGGTTCAGGAAGTCAGAAACCTGCAGCTACCCCCGGTCAAGTGCTTGACTGGTTTCTCTATGAGCAAAGCAGAGGAGCTGTACATAGATATCTGATCCAGACTCCCTAATCTCCCCCCTAGGAAAACCCACCTTAGCCATCTAGTTAGACAGTGGGGTGTCTTCTAAAGCAGTGGTTTTCAAACTCACATAGCAAGCCTCTGAGTGCAACCCCCCCCCGTATAAATTAAAACACCTGTTTATATATTTAACACCATTATAAATGCTGAAGGCAAAGCGGGCTTTGGGGGTGGAGGCTGACAGCTTGTGACCCCCCCCCCAATGTAATAACCTCATGACCCCCTAAAGGGTCCCAACCCCTTAGGGGGTCAGGGGGGAGGGATAGCTCAGTGGTTTGAGCATTGGCCTGCTAAACCCAGGGTTGTGAGTTCAATCCTTGAGGGGGCCATTAAGAGATCTGGGGCAAAAATTGGGGACTGGTCCTGCTTTGAGCAGAGGGTTGGACTAGATGACCTCCTAAGGTCCCTTCCAACCCTGATATTCTATGAACCCCCAGTTTGAGAACCCCTGTTCTAAACCTTGAATGCTAAAGACCTAACCATACTTAAACTCTTACTATGATTATTGCCTTGAGGGAAGACAGTTCATGTTAGGGCACCAAGGCTAATTTAGTAGACAAAGGGAGGGGGCGTGTCTCAGACAGTTTTAGAGAAACCTTGGATACTTAGAGGTGAGGTAATCAGCCTTTTAAAGAGTTAAATAGTCATCTCTTTTAAGAAAGATTTTCTGAGAGCAAATGAGATTAAGGCACATTACCAGAATCCTGCAAAGTTGTTTCTCTCTACACATCTGTGGCGGATTAACACTTGAAACTAATGAAATGAAACAAAACAAAGGAATGTTTGCGCACAACCCACTCCCGGGGGGGGGGGGGGGGGGGGAATCCAGTGTTTAGACAACAAAAGGTGGCAGAGAGGATTGTTTCAGATGAATGAGAGGAAACCCATGTATTTAAAAAAAACTTCCTCTTTATTGAAGGACTTCAACCACAGATTCTGAACAGACTTTCTAGAACTTTAAAAATTATTCAAAAATACAGATTCAAAAATACATATCAAACAGTGTTAAAGCAGATGCCAAGCAAGTGGATACAGTGTCCACCTGGAATGAAGTCCAACATACCCCCCTGGAGTAAAAGGTAAAAGCAGCAACTATCACTTGCCCAAACTATGTTAAAATATTTATGCTTCAACTGTTGAAGTCTAGATTTTGGAGTTAAAATCTCTCTGCTCAAGTAGAACTCAGGAGAGCATTGACACTCAGTAGGTAAGAATCATTGGGTTCTATACAACAGGATATTTCTTATGTAAAGGCCAGACTCTAGTTTTGAGTCAAGTCATTTTCTACCAGCCACTATTGTCATGATGATTGGATTTGCTTGAAGTTAATCGCCAGGAGTTTTAATGTATTGAAACATTTGTCAGATATTTTAAAACAGGAGACAAAACCCCCAAAGGTGCATGTATCTAAGAAGACAGAGAGGGAGGTTCTATACACAGGTCAGACGAAACAGGTTCATTTTTCTGGCTTCTTTGGCAGCGGCCGTCGGAACAGTAGTATGTGAGGCTCTGAGAGGAGATGGAGAGCAGAGCATTAGGACAATCTGCAGGTTAAAATGCACAAGCATTCTGTTCACTTATTCCCTAGTCTGCAATGTTTAGAAAGGGAATAAAACTACAGACCCAGAGCCCTGTAAATTGGTACTGACAGTCTGATCTAATTTGCCAGACGCCCCTTTGGCCAGGTGTGTCATTATATAGTCACTTTATAGATTATATTTCCCCCATGAGCCCAGGGCCAGCTTCAGGCCAGTTCCCAGGAATCGGGCCCTGTGCCTAAGAGGGGCCCCACAACCTCCATCGGCAGCAGCTCAGTAGCTGCCGCTTCTGCCACTGTCTCGGCGCGGTACTTCGGCAGCAGCTCAATAGCTGCCGCTGTCTTGGCAGCACTTTGGCGGCGAGGCCCCGTCGAAATAGGGCCCTGCACTTGCTAAGGCCAGCCCTGCATGAGCCAGCCAACAGCCCCAGAGGTCAAATGTGCTCAAGCTTGCAGACTGAAAGGGAATCCCAGTTGGTTGATGACAACAGGAGTTTTCCTTCTTGAACATCCCATATTGCTACAGAGATCACTCCTACAATACCCTGTCCCTCAGCACCTCACTGGCATACTGAACACTCAGCTTCCGTTCTTTCCCCAGGCCAGCTGGGAGACAGCTCTACCGTAAACAGCCCCACTAGCATGCAGGAGGGTCTATATCTAATTAAAGGGGGGCAGGGACTCTCCTAGGAAGGCACTGCAGTAGCAGGAGTCTCTGCATTCTGATTTTGAAGTGGGTGCTGTCTCTTTCTGCAAAGCTCATCACCATTAGTAACAGAGGCTTGGCCTGCTGCAGACTCTTAGTGTTGCAGGATACTGGGATGTTCCTGCTGTTGAGTCAGTAAGCCAGCTGGGGGCCAAATTCCACTCTCCTTCCTTATACTCAACTCCCACAGAAGTCATGACGACCACACCTGTGAACACAGCACAAAACCTGTCCCATATCCGGTACCCAGCGTGGCTTCCAGCCATCACGAAGTCTGGGTTTCAGTTCTAACTAGAAGAGGATTTGAATCGGGCTCCCAGGCTAGTGAAGTAGCCCAGAGGCCTAGTGAGATGAATCGCGGCCAACTAACCTGGCTCATGGATCATATAATGGACCCAGCCTTGGCTCTGTTGAACGCCCAAGTTCCTCCACTCGGACTCCGACATCAGGTGTGTCTTGGGGACCAGCTTGGCGATGTCCTTGGGCAGCATCACGTGCCTGCAAGCGGGAGGAAAACCCCACAGGGCTCAGCGCTGGAGGCAGATCACTCACCGGGTACCCGGCCAGGCCGTCAGGGGCTCGCTCTCCCGGGAGCCCCGGGCCCAGCCGGGGGGCCGGGGGCCCCCGGGCCCAGCCGGGGGGCCGGGGGCCCCCGGGCCCAGCCGGGGGGCCGGGGGCCCCCGGGCCCAGCCGGGGGGCCGGGGGCCCCCGGGCCCAGCCGGGGGGCCGGGGGCCCCCGGGCCCGGGCCCAGCCGGGGGGCCGGGGGCCCCCAGGCCCGGGCCCCCCCTTCCCCGGCGCGGTCAGCGGGGTGCGGGGCTCGCCCGCCCCGGCGAACACTGGCCCCCCAGCTCCAGCGGGGGGAGGCCCGAGCCCGGGGGGGGGCCCCCGGGTAGAGCCGCCAGACACGGGCCCGCGCGGCTGGGGGCTCCCGGGGGGTGGGGGCGGAGCCCGCCACGTGCCCCCCCCCCCCCTTCCCCGGCCGCGCGCCGGCCCCGCCCCCTCTCACCGATACTCGAACTCCTCGTCGTCGTACTTGTCCGAGTAGTAGATCTGTTTGTGCGCCATGCTCCCGCGGTCCGCCCCCTTCCCGGCAGCCTCTGCGCGCTCCCGGGCCGTCGCGCTGCCCTGTCTCCCGCCCGCCAGCAGCCCTCCCCTCACCGCCCTCAACCGCCGCTTTCAAACGCCGCCGCCCCCCGCGCCCATTGGTCCAGCCGGAGAGGGCGGGGCGAACTCCTCTCACGTGATCTCCCGGGACGCGATTGGCTAGGTCCAACAGGGGGCGTATCCCCGCCCGGTGCCGTAGCGCTCTCGTTGGCCGAGCCAGGAGAAGGGGCGCGCGAGTTCCGCCCAGGCGCTGGTGGGGGCAGGGTAGAAGGAGCGCGCGTTCCTATTGGCTCGTCTGCGGGGACCGGCGTTTGTCGGGAGCGTAGCGCTCCCCCGTCACGTGACGGGGCCCGGTGAGGCCGAGCCGGGGGCGGCGGGGCCGGAAGTGAGTGGCTGAGGGAGGGTCCGGGCAGAAGTTTGTGCTGGAGCCGCGGCCGCCGGCAGCAGAGCGAGCCCGGAGGATCCATGGTGCCCCGGTGAGGCCCGCTCGCGGCCCCCGGCCCCCTCCTGTCCGACCCCCCCGGCACGATCCTGCTCCGGACCTGACCCCCCCCAGCCCCCCCCCGGTCCTGCCCCGGACCTGACCCCCCCCAGCCCCCCCCGATCCTGCCCCGGACCTGACCCCCCCCAGACCCCCCGATCCTGCCCCGGACCTGACCCCCCCCAGCCCCCCCCCGGTCCTGCCCCGGACCTGACCCCCCCCAGCCCCTCCCCCCGATCCTGCCCCGGATCCCCCGGACTTGGTCCCCTCTGACCCCCCCCAGCCCCCCCCCGGTCCTGCCCCGGACCTGACCCCCCCGGTCCTGCCCCGGACCTGACCCCCCCCAGCCCCCCCCGGTCCTGCCCCGGACCTTACCCCCCCCAACCCCCCCCCGGTCCTGCCCCGGACCTGACCCCCCCCAGCCCCTCCCCCGATCCTGCTCCGGACCTGACCCCCCCCAGCCCCTCCCCCCGGTCCTGCCCCGGACCTGACCCCCCCCAGCCCCCCCCCCGGTCCTGCCCCGGACCTGACCCCCCCCAGCCCCCCCCCCGGTCCTGCCCCGGACCTGACCCCCCCCAGCCCCTCCCCCCGATCCTGCCCCGGATCCCCCGGACTTGGTCCCCTCTGACCCCCCCCAGCCCCCCCCCGGTCCTGCCCCGGACCTGACCCCCCCGGTCCTGCCCCGGACCTGACCCCCCCCAACCCCCCCCGATCCTGCCCCGGACCTGACCCCCCCCAGGCCCTCCCCGATCCTGCCCCGGATCCCCTGGACCTGATCCCCCCCCAACCCCCCCTGGACCTGATCCCCCCCCAACCCCGCCCCCCCGATCCTGCCCCCACCTGGCCCTCTCTGCACCCCCCAGGTCCCCCCCGATCCAGCCTCGGATCCCCTGTACCTGATCCCCTCTGCACCCTCTCCCCGCAACCCTCCGCCACAATCCAGCCCTGGGCCCGATCCCCTCCGCACCCCCCCTCGGCCTGATCCTGCCTCGGATCCCCCGGGCCTGGTCCCCTCTGCCCCCCCCCCCACCAGCCCGTCCGATCCTGCCCCGGGCCTGCTTCCCCTCCCCCTCATCCCCTTTTTGTCCCGCCCCTGCCCCATTTCCTGTGGTGCCCCCTGCGCCCAGGGGCTCAGCTCCCTACCACCTCCCCACGACTCCCCCTTTGCCTGCCGGTCCCTGGGGGGTTCAGGCTTCCTGGGTGCGACAAACCCCCTTGCTCTGGTGCCCCCAGAATCCTGCCTGCATCTCCCCAGCTCATGCCCCTCCTCTTATGGACTGGCCCCAGGCTCCCCTTCCCCGCAGCCTCCCCGGTGCACCCAGCTTCCCCCCCTTGGCAGCCCCCTCTCTCGCTCTTTGCCCACCCCAGTGCCTCTCTCTGCCTGTTCTCCGTCACCCCGCGGCCGGGCTGTGGCTGCATTCGTGGGTGTAGATGGTGCCAGCCGCGGGCCTGTTACTGCGTCTGCGCTAAGTCCTCGGTAGCCTTTCGCTCCTTGCTGGACAGTTAAAGTCCAGGGGGCCCGTGAGACGTCCCTGTGGGGCACCCTGAGCGGGACGGTTACCTGCCAGTGGCCGGGAGCCTCTGGGTGCCTGTACTTTCCCCTGTGTGTCACGGAGCAGATGGTGAGTAAGCGAAGGCCACTGGCAGGGCGAGATGGGGCCAGGCTCCCAGTGCCTCAGACCAGGGCTGGTTGGGTCCCAGCATGACACCCGTGGCCCCCTCGCTTTCAGCCTCCATCGCTGCAGGGTGATTGCCAGGGCAGCCTGGCTCTGTGAACAGGCACCAGCGGCTCTCGGGTGAGGGAGGAACCTGGTGTCAATGCTCCTGGCAGTAGTAACTGGGTTCCACTTGGCGTAGCCGGTGGGGACGGGGTGTGGGAGCAAGTCGCTCCTTTTCCCATGTGAGTCGCAGGGCGGTATGGCTCTCCAGTCCCAGCCTGGGTGCAGTGGAGCCAAAAGACGGGAAGCTGTGACTGCCTCCAGTGTGGCTTCCTTTCACTGCCCCCCACCAGACACCCCCTTCCCACAGGAAGCGGGAGCTGGGGGCCACGCTGGGTGTTTACATCCCTGGTAACCTTTGGCCAGCTGTGATTTCACCTTCCTCCCCCGGTTGGAAACATTCCTGGTGTTTCTTCATTTCCTGTTGCTTCCCGGCAGCCTCTCCTCATCTCGGCCTGTGAGGCTGCCTCTCCCTGCTTGTGCTGGCAGAGCGCGCTGCTCTGGTTTGCTCTCGGGGGCAAGGGAAACGTGTCCGGGCGGTAAATCCCTCGGCTCAGCCCCTGGCGCTGGGGCGAGCACACACGTCCCGCGCTCAGCCGCAGAGCTTGGACGGAGTTTGGGAGCTGTTTGGTTTGGCTCGGGCAGGTTCGTGGCCCTGGGACCTGGGCAAAGCCCAGCACTGCAGGTAGCTATGCCGGGCGGCCACACCGGTCCCTGCGCGGCGCTAGCTCGAGCCCAGTCCTTGTGCAGAGTTGGCCAGTGTTAGTGTGAGCAAAGGAAGCGCGCTTGAGAGCCCGGGATCCCAAAGGGGCTCCAAGGGGTTGCCCACCACGTGCCGGGATTGAACTGTCTGACCGTGGGCGGGGCAGCCGTGTGGAATGCTCGCCCGTCCCAGCGAGACCTTGGAATGTTTGTCTCCTGTGTAGGGCGGAGGGTGTTGGAGTCATGTCTGGCCTGCCGTTGATCAGGCTGCGTCGCCGTTGGCACGGTCCGGCCCATCCCTTGCCCCGGGCCCTTTGGGCACTGGGGCCTTATGCACCGAAAGAACAATCGACCCCTCCTGCCCTGCTAGATGTTGACGTAAACAAAGGGCAGGGACGTGGACTGGGCTGTCGCTTGTCGGGTGTATATTTCACAGGCTGGACTCTTCACCCTGAGAGGCGACTGGGCCGGCGCTATTGAGGCCAGTGCAGAAATGCCAAGTTCAGGCTGCAAGAGCAGTGTTCTCTCATCACCGAGCCTGGCCGTGTTGCATAAACGCGACCTGGGTTCTCGCCCAGCCTGTGAATTTCCTGCCTCTTGTGGTTTGCTGTCCGAATGTGAGTTGTTTAAACTTTGGGTTTTGTAGCTGATGTTGGTAAATTACAGTGCGCGGTGGGGAGAGCGGGCGGGTAGGATTAGTCACTGTTGCTAGGGCCTTGGATTAACACCTAAATTGCTGCCTTTGTGTCCCAGCCTCGCAGAGCCTCCCCTCGGGATGTATTTTAAGAACCTCCCCGAGGTCTTGGCATCAGAAGTTGCAGTGAGCAGGAATACTCCCAACGCTCCCGCATTCTGCCCCGCCGACCTCTGCTCCCCCTCCAGCGCACCAAAGCCTCCAACCTGAGCCCGGCCATGCTCTGTCCCGGCTTGGGGTCCCCCTGGGTGCTGCTGCAGGGGTAGCTTGGAGTGTTCCCTGGGGTGACCTGGGCTGAGCGTCACTTTAATGGCTCTGGGTCTGCTGGCAGAGCTGCTGAGGTTTCTCTGCCTAGCCCGTGTTGTGCCCGGCAGCTCTGCCACGTGATTTATTGCTGGCTGCCCAGGCCCTAATGGCTGCTTATTTATTTACGTCTGAACTCTTCCCGCCGGGCGAGGAAAATCATCTGGGCCTCTCTAGTCACAGGGCCCTACCTGAGTGACACTCCTGGGAAACAGCCGCTAGTTGAGCCTGCTGCTGGCCTGACTCCCCTGCCCTCGCCACGCTGCCTGGCAGCTGCCCAGCTAACCTGCGTGCCTGGCGCTGCTCTGCTCAGACAGCCCTGGCTCCCGCCCCTCGGGCTGCCAAGTGATGCCTGCAGAAATGCTGAGCCAGGAAATGAAATTTAGGCTGCAGAGAAGCCTCCTGTGTTGTGAACGTTCATGGCCCCAGCAGGCCGAACGCTCTGGCGGAACCAGGTGGGCCCAGCTGGGGCTCGTAGCTTGGCAGAACGGATGTGAGACTCGGGCTCCGGCTCCCAGGGAGGACGTGAGTGGGAAGGGGTAGCCCTGCCCTGCGAAGAACGGGGCTTTGGTTCCCTTGGGCCAGCCAGAGCCTGGATCCAGCCCCGGATGGGAAAAGCCCTTTCACTGTCTCTGCCGTTGGGAGCAGAAGAAAGGGACTGAAAGAAGCTCGCGGACACATGCTTTGCAAGCGGATTTCTCCTGCCTCGTAGGAGGCGCCCGAAACGGTCTGGCACCGTGTGCCCAGGGCTGTGTGCTGGGCTTGCCCCTTGCCCACACCGTGGTGGGTGCTCGGTAGATGCAGCCCATGCTCCAGGGAGCTTCCCGTCTAGAAGGCTGAGGGGAGAGAGCCCACCGGCCTCTGGCCAAAGTGCTGCTTAACGCCTGTCCCGTGTCTGGGAATGGGCCTGGCCCAGCTCCGGGGGGCCAGATGTGGTGTTTGGGGGAGGGGTGGTCGCACCAGCGGTCCCTGACTTTATGCTGCCAGGGCTGATTGATTGGGGTTTGCCTGTAGCTCTCGTAGCCCTGGGGAAGGAGGGGGGCGGGAGGGCCGGGCGGTTTCCTTTGGCTGGGCTGGTCGGAGAGCTCCTGTGGGCTACCTGGGCATCGCCTCGTTCCAGCGCCTCTGGGGTATCTCAGGGCTCCTGGCTCGCCCAGACGGCGCCTCTTCCAGGCTCCCACGCCCCACCCTGCCAGTGACTGTGCTGCCATCTCCCCTCCCTCTGGGGTGGGTTTCCCCGGGTGCTTTGTGTGATGGTCGCCGTGGTCCTGGGGTGCCCTGGAGCGGAGCCGAGGGCCCCCCCAGCCCCGCCGAAGGCTCCGCTAGCTGTGAACGTCTCACTGGCTCATGCTAATGGGTGGTTACCTCGGACACGGGGTCAAAGGGCAAGTGGCATCTACTCCCGCTGGCCTGTCCCTGGCTCTGGGATGCGCTTGTGGGCTGGGATTGAAGGGCCCGGTTGCTACCAGGAAGTAAATTGGGTTTGTTTCCCTGCTGTGCCTGGAGGGCGGTTTCCTGGCCGAAGGGAGGAGGGGTGGGCGGGCCTGGGAGCTGAGTAGGGCGTTACTGGGCTGTAGAAGGAGCTGTGCCCACTGCCCTTGCCATGTTCTCCCTGGGCCTGGAACCTCCTCCCCTTCCCTGGCCTCCCTCCTACCCCCCATGCCCTGCGCCTGCCAAGCTCACTGGGCGCTGCTCTGGGCAGGAGTCAGGCTGCAAGTGCTGCTCCCGCAGGCGGAGGAGTGGCTGGGCCCTCAGGGGCGGTGTCCTTGGAAGGTGAGGGCTCTGGATGGTGCCGTGGGGCCCCCTGGGGGGGGACACGACACTAACCCGGCAAAGCTGCAGTGTCCTGGGGAGTCCCAGCAGCAGCCTGGGCGGCTCTCGGGGAGACCCCATGGGGCGTGGGCTGTGAGGGGGCCGGGACTAGGTGCAGCCCTGGGTGTTTGCTAGGACCCGGTCATGGGCCCCCACTGCTTTGCTCCCTTCCCGGCTGGAGGTGCTGGTGGAGGCTCCTGGCTGTGGGGGTGAGAGCCCAGCGTCTCTTGGCAGGGCGTGTCAGCCTGCCCCACTGGCTGCGGTGTCACAGGAGGTTCTGTCTGGAGGCTCGGTTGCTCTGGTCTGGTGCCCCTTGGGCTGCTACACAAGGAAATGGGCTTCCAACGTCGTCCCAGTGGGTCGCTGGGTTTGCTGCTCCTCTAAGGGAGATTCCCGTGGGCTGGCTGGGGGTGTGTATGGCAAGCAGCGTCCCCAGGCAGCCCTTCATCTCCCCACCGCACCCCGGCGGCTCCAGGCCTCGGCATAACCTTGGCTGAGACCCCAAACTTCCCGCACTTGCCTGCTAGGCCTCCTCAGGGGCAGCGGGTGCCCGGCAGCCTCCCAAGCCCAGTGTCGGGCAAGCAGGATCCGAATGAGGAGACAGCGCCAGAGGCTCCCATGTGCGACCCCCAGCAGCCAGACGCCGTCTCCTCCCCGGCTCGTGGTGACCTCCTGGGGCAGGCCGGGCTTGGACAGAGCCCAGCAGCGAGTCAGCCCGCGGGGGAAGAGGCTGCTCTGATGAGACATGGCGAGGGGATCGCTCCGTGCACCGGGGGGCTGGGCCAGGCCGGCTAACTCCCTGTTTGTTGCTGAACCGCAGGTTGGACTCCACGCAGAGGGGCTTTGTGGCTCTGCTCCCCGGGTGCGGCACAGATGGAGTACGTGGTAAGGCCAGCGGCTCTCGGGGCCTGTGGTGGTGGGTAGGCGGCTTTGGTGATGGACCAGACTTCCCTTCTCTTGCTCGGGCCTGCTGGTCCCCGCTGGCTCTCCTGCGCCTTCTCTCTGGGCTTTGGTGTGTTTCTCACTGAGCAGCTGTGCCCGGCCATGGGGTCATGACCCCAAAGGGGGCCGTGAATGTGACTCCTGGGGGTCCCACAATTTCCATCCCCCCTTGGTGGCGAAGAGCCGTCCCTGGACGCACGGCTCCTGCTGCCGCAGAGAGTTGCGGGTAGCCTGCATGTGTGAGAGGGGGAGAGGGCTGGCGTGGGATCTGGGAGATGGGACACAGATGCTTTCGCCCTGTGGGATCTGGTAGCGGTGTCACCCGTGTCTCTGCTGTGTCGCTTGGGAAGGGACCTGCCACTGGGCAAAAACCTCACCGACATCTGCCCCCCTTCCCGGGGAGCCGTCTGCACGGCTCCCTTCGCTGGTGCATTTCCTGAGCCGCCCGCCCTGCCCCCAGGGAGCTCGTCCCGTCCGCAGCTGTCGGGTGGCTGCACATCGGGATCGCAGGCTGCCGGGGGATCTGGCCTGTCCAAGAGACCTTGTGTCAGTTCTGGGCGAGGTCTCCTGGCTGCAGGAGCAAGCAGGTGGGCACGTCCGTGAGGGAGGGGTGGAAGGGCCCAGGAGGCGTGAATTGGTGCAGCGTCTCCTGAACTCGCACAGACTGTGCGTCAGTGTGCGCGCACTGCTCCGCCTGGCTCTCCTCCCAAGCTGCTCGCCTGCCCCACAACTCGGCTCCCTGGAAGGGCGTCGGGTGCTGGACCCGGCAGAGCCGCTGTGTGCGGCCGCCCCAGAGAAGGAGTTGGGAGGCGGCCCCGGGCCTGTGAGCTCTGCTCCTCAGAGGAGTCTCACGACGTCTCTGGGGCTGCCCGGCGGGATGGGGGGAGGCCTGTCCGCAGGGCTTGTCCCCACCCGCTCTCCGCTCTCCCCAGCGCAC
Organism: Macrochelys suwanniensis; assembly: GCA_033296515.1. Lineage (NCBI taxonomy): Eukaryota > Metazoa > Chordata > Testudines > Chelydridae > Macrochelys > Macrochelys suwanniensis. The sequence goes on along the minus strand of CM065795.1, from coordinate 18,035,844 downwards.
TCAGCCCTGGGCCGGAGCAGCTGCTTGGGAAGGGGCTGGATTCTGCTGGAGTCTGGCAGCCAGAGAGCACGTCCCGTGCCCAGTAGCTGGGCTGCACTCTCCCCCTTCCGGGTCCTGCACCCCGATGCCTGCATGGGCCCTGCTGTCCTCCCGGTGCCAGGAGTGCGGCAGGGTGGCTGGAAGGCAAAGGCCTTGGTCCCACAGGGAGCCCGCAGAGCCCTGGGGCCGGCTTCTCTCCTGGCCCCAGGCTGCCGCCTGCACAGGCGAGGGCTCCCCGGGAGCTCTGGGCAGGCCGTATGGGCCTGGCGGGGAGGGGTCTCCCTGTGCACTGGCAGCTGAAGAAGAGCTAGGCCTCGCCTGGCCGCAGTTGTTGACAGGCTGGGTCAGACCATTTGTCTCTCTAGCTCAGGCTCCTGGGCCACCTGCTTTCCCGGTCTCAAGGGATCTGGGCAGGGATCAGGGTCTGGCTCCCCACGGGTCCCCCTGGCTTTGGGAGAGAGCAGCTCTGCCTCCTCCAGCTCCCTGCAGCATCCAGGGCTCCCCCGTGGGGCGCTGAGATAACCCCCTTAGCCATGGGCTCCCTGCCCTCTCCAGGCTAGCCCGGGCTACTCCCCCAGACCTGCCTACTCCCCTGGGGCCTTGGTCTGCATACAGGCAGTGCTGTAGGTTTACCTAGTGGAGTCCCCATCACGTGGGGGGACTACACCAGAGGGGTGGGCTGCCCCGTTCGGGGGCGCAGGGCCACCAGCTGGCCCTGGGGAGATGGGTGGATGCTGCAGCCGTTCTGTGATCCGTTGAAGTCCTGGGGAGCTACCCGCAGCAACTTTGAACCTAACGATGCCCCGTCCCGGGCTGCAGAGATGGGAGAGCCTGGCTTGGCCTGGCCTGGCCCACCTGGCAGACGGCCCCACGGTGCAGGGGGTACGTGACTGGGACTGGGCTCCTGGGGCTGCCGGTCCACACACAGCCAGGGGTGGGTTTTAACCCGGTTTCCCTGCTGTTGCCTGAGTGGGCAGTGGGTGGCTGGGAGTGGTTTACCCAGCTGTCCATTGGGGGCTGTGCTGGGGGGAGCCCCAGCATGACTGTCTCTGCTGAGGGGCTCGCTCGCGTAAACGGGATTTTGGGGGCCAAGGAGCGTCCATGCGGGCCGGGGGTTGCTCCGCCTGGCCCAAGTCACGTGTGAGGTGAGTTGTCCGGTCCCATCCTAGTCCCACGTTGTTCTTGCTAAATCTCTGCAGCTTGGCTCAGGTCTATGTAACCTGTGCTCTGTGTTTAGCAGGGAGACCATGGGGCAGCAGTGAGGGGCACCGGCAGAGCTGTGCGGGGGAGCCCAGGGCTGGGGGAGCCCAGCTGGGATAGCAGGGGGCTGCGGGTCGGGATTGAGGGGCACCAGCAGAGCTGGGGGAGCCCGGCTGGGATAGCGGGGGGCTGCGGGTTGGGAGAGAGGGGCACCGGCAGGCCTGGGGGAGCCTGGCTGGGATAGCGGGGGGCTGTGTGTCAGGATTGGGGGGCACCGGCTGGGCTGGGGGAGCCCGGCTGGAATAGCGTGGGGCTGCGGGTTGGGAGTGAGGAGCCCGGCTGGGGTAGCGGGGGGCTGCGGGTTGGGAGTGAGTAGCCCGGCTGGGATAGCGGGGGGCTGCGGGTTGGGAGTGAGGGGCACCGGCAGGCCTGGGGGAGCCCGGCTGGGATAGCAAGGGGCTGCGTGTCAGGATTGAGGGGCACCGGCTGGGCTGGGGGAGCCCGGCTGGAATAGCGTGGGGCTGCGGGTTGGGAGTGAGGAGCCCGGCTGGGATAGAAGGGGGCTGCGGTTTGGGAGTGAGGAGCCCGGCTGGGATAGCGGGGGGCTGCGGGTTGGGAGTGAGGGCCACTGGCAGAGCTGGGGGAACCCGGCTGGGATAGCGGGGGGCTGCGGGTTGGGAGTGAGGGACACTGGCAGAGCTGGGGGAACCCGGCTGGGATAGCGGGGGGTTGCGGGTTGGGAATGAGGAGCCCGGCTGGGGTAGCGGGGGGCTGCGGGTTGGGAGAGAGGGGCACCGGCAGGCCTGGGGGAGCCCGGCTGGGATAGCGAGGGGCTGCGTGTCAGGATTGAGGGGCACCGGCTGGGCTGGGGGAGCCCGGCTGGAATAGCGTGGGGCTGCGGGTTGGGAGTGAGGAGCCCGGCTGGGGTAGCGGGGGGCTGCGGGTTGGGAGTGAGGAGCCTGGCTGGGACAGTGGGGGGCTGCGGGTTGGGAGTGAGGAGCCCGGCTGGGGTAGCGGGGGGCTGCGGGTTGGGAGTGAGGAGCCTGGCTGGGACAGTGGGGGGCTGCGGGTTGGGAGTGAGGAGCCCGGCTGGGGTATCGGGGGGCTGCGGGTTGGGAGTGAGGAGCCCGGCTGGGGTAGCGGGGGGCTGCGTGTCAGGATTGAGGGGCACCGGCTGGGCTGGGGGAGCCCGGCTGGAATAGCCGGGGAACCTGCAGATCAGGAGTGAGTTCGTGGAGCTCAGGTCTCGGAAGCCCCCGCCAAGCCCTCACTGCCCATGCCTGGTCCCCCACCCCTGTGTTCCGGGGCTGGGCCCGGCCCGGGAGTGAAGGAGTTAAGGGGAAGCCCTGAGCCGCTCCCTTTGCCCCTCACTCCCTGCTCCCAGGGGCAGCTGCTTCCTGTGTGCGACTCCAGCCAGCTTCAGTCCTGGCCCCTGCGCTGCAGGAAGCTGCTCCAGAGAGGTGGGGCGGGCAGTGGGAAAGGCGCAGAGCAGGGGGTTGGGGGGGGGGGGGGGGCTGCTCTGCCCCCCTCCTGCAGAGTGGCAGGGCACAGCCCCCCTCCCAGGCGTGCTAGGCAGGTAGAGCCCGGTGCAGGGGTGGAGCCAAGAGGCCGGGTGCTCGCTGGGCGGGGGTGTGGGGGGGGCTGTTTGAAGTTTGCCTGGGACGCCTGGACTCTCCTGGGAAACGCTCGGTGACCTTTGACCCCATTTCCATTGGCTGTTCGCCCCTTCCAGCAGAGGGCAGTGAGCAGCTGCCTGGCCTCTCGGGGGCACAAGCCCCCTCCATGCCTGCCACGAGCATGCAGCCGGGCTAGGCTGTGGGGCTCAGGGAATGCCGGGGACTGGGGTCGCTGCTTCCTGCCCCCAGGCTTCCTGCATTTCTTTCGATTGGCTGGGCAGCACTGCTGGGCCCCAGGCCAGGGTGAGCTCTGTTCCCCCCTGGACTGTGCAGGGACCCCTGGAATGGTCCTTCCCTCGTGCGAGAGGCTGTGGTGAGCGCTGGTGAATCCTGCTGGGAGGAGTGTGTGCGGGTGTGTGTGCACGGGGTTCTCCCTGTGTGTGTGTGTGCGCGCGCGCAGGGATCTCCCGGGGTGTGTGTGTGTGTGTGTGTGTGTGGTGGCGCACAGGGATCTCTCTGCGGGAGGGGTGCAGGGTGCCTAGGGATATCCCTGGGGTGGGGGCACACAGGGATCTCCATGGGGTGGGCTGGAGGTGTACAAGTATCTCCCTGGGGTGGGGCACAGGGATCTCCTGCGGGGGGCGCACAGGGGTCTCCGTGTGTGTGTGTGTGTGCGTGCGCACAGGGATCTCCCTGGGGGGGGCACAGGGGGTCTCCCGGGGGTGGGGCACAGGGATCTCCCGGGGGGGGGGGGCACAGGGGTCTGTGTGTGTGTGTGTGCGTGCACAGGGATCTCCCTGGGGGGAGGGCACAGGGGGTCTCCCAGGGGTGGGGCACAGGGGTCTCCCTGTGTGTGTGTGTATGTGTGTGTGTGCACGCACAGGGATCTCCCTGGTGGGGGCACAGGGATCTCCCTGTGTATGTGTGTGCGTGCACAGGGAGCTCCCTGAGGGGGGGGACGGGGACACAGGGGGTCTCCCGGGGGGGGCACAGGGGTCTCACTGCTGCGCCCGAGGACTCTCCCTTGTGGTGCTGGTGGCTCCCGGAGGCCGGCTGAGCCTCCCTGCTATAGTTAGCAGCAGCCCCTTTGCGCCGCCACGCGCGCCGCTTGGGAGGCTATTTCCAGCCTTGGCCAGACTTCCATTTCCCTCGCTGTCGTGGCTGCCTGCCAGGGCTCGCACAGCGGCCGGGAAGCGCTGACACCTGGGGGCGGGACCTTGGCGAGGTGGTGCTGCTCCGTGGCTTGGAGCTGGGGCTCCCCATCCTTTGAGGGGTACAGCGCCCAGGAATCCCCATCCTGCCCTGCGGGGCTCAGCTCCAGCCTCCATTCAGAGCCAGAGCGGCCGTAAGGGGCCCTGCCATTGAAATCTCATGGCGTTGGGTCCAGGGCTGGAGCCAGGGCTTTTTGTTTGCTTCGGGGTCCACCCCTTGTGGGTGCTCCCCACCCCTTGTGTTTCCAGCCCTTCTGGCCGGAGAGCAGCCAAAGCAGCGCTGTTGTCCTGAGTCTGCAGAGAGCCTGAAACAATAGCTCTGAGCGGCGTGGCCGGAATTGGGCGTTCACTCTGAACACTAGTGAGGACTGCCCACCAGCCCAAACATCCCTGGTCCGGGGCTAGAGAGCTCAGTGTTCTCCAGACGCGGTTCTGCGGCCCAGCGGGGAGCTGGCAATTTGCAGGTAGCCCTGGGGGCTGTTGCTGATTGTATCCCCCTCGCTCCGACCTGAGGCTGCCCCAGAGGCCTCTGGCCTCAGCCCAGTGCTGCCGTGGCCAGGGCTGGCTGCAGCAGCATGGGGGGGCGGGGTGGGGGGCTGCCAGTCCCTGGGGCTTGGGCCTGGCTGTAAGTGACACACACAGGGCATGAGGACGTGGGTGTCGTGCCCCGGCGTGCTGGAACCAGCTCGGAGCTCAGAGTGACTGGCAGGTTTGGGAAGGGCAGGGGGCCGCAAACAGCTGCTGCGGGCCCTGCAGAGAAGGAGGCTCTCTCCACCGCAGTGGGGAGGGCGGGGCCTCGGAAATGGGAGTTTGCAGTGGGGTGCCGGGGGAGCCCATCGGTCAGTGGTGCGACGCGAGCCGGGTGGGGGAAGGGGCCGAGCACGGGGAGCTGTGGTGCCCCCTCCCAGCACACAGACGGAGAGGGCACCCCCATGTGCTCAGCAGACAGAGCCCCCCGCTCTGCCATCACCCTGGCTCCGCCCCACCCCGTGACCTTGATTTTCTGCTCTAGATACTCCCCACGACCCCACCCCTTCGGGAGGGAGCGAGCCCCCCCCAGGCTGTGGGCAGAGGCTGTGAGTCAGCGCTGCTGCCCCCTCTCCTCTCCTCTCCCGGGAGCCGCAGTCACTTAGAGCCAGCTCCGCCAGGAAGCAGCAGCAATTAGCAGCGGCTGCAGCAGCTCCCTCCCCGGCTCCGCCTGCACCTCTGGCTGGGGCCAGCAGCGCACCAGCTCCCTGCGCCCGGCTCCTCTCGGCGGCTCTGGGGCCCCGGGCCCTGGCTGGACGCGTGCGCCAGCCGCATCGCTCCTGGCCCACGGGCCCCCCGCCAAGCCTGCCTGGTGCCCGCTGCCTTGGAGAGGGGAGCAGCCTCCCTGCCCCCAGCACGTGGGCCCACCGAGGGGCCTCGTCGGCTCCAGGCTGGTGCCCAGAGTGCAGCCGGGCTGGGCTGGAACACGCTCTGTGGCTGCCTTGTCTCCGGACTTTAAATATTCATGCCGTTGATTTCCTGCTAGCTGGGCTGGGGGCAGGGGCCGGGGCGGGCTGGCAGGGCGGGGGGCGCTGGGCAGCCCGGCTTGCGGATATCCTGACAGGTGGAGAAGCAGCAGCCCTGGGCTCAGCCTGTAGCTCCGGCTGCTTCGCCCACCGGGCTGCCAAGCGCTCGGCCCCGTCGGGCGCAGCCCCCGGCCTCGCCTGCTTCCTCTCTGCAGCTGAGCTGGGACCGCCGGGGGCAGGGGTTGCTCTCCAGCTGCCTGCACCAGCGGGTCCCTCCCTGTCCGGTCCTCGCCACGCTGCTTGTTATTGACGGGCTGTAACGAGCGGGACCCAGCCTGGCCGCTGCCTGGGGAGCGCTGGCGCACACGGGGCTGTGTGTCGCGGGGAGATGAGCTCTGCCGGGGGACAGACGCTGCTGCTTCCTCCTGCCTGCTCCCGGTGACGCTCACCCGGCGGCCCTTTGGCTAGGGGCTCAGGGCCCAGCTCTCCCAGCGGTCATGCTGCGCTGGTGGGGGGCTGGCCTGGCCGGGTGTTACTGGAGTTCCTGCTCTCCAGGGTGCTGGCTGCCCTAGGCTCTTTGCCTCTCCAGCAGCCTGCTCCGGAGCCAGATTGGCCCTGCCTGAGCCCCTCCAGCATGGATCTGCTGCAGAAGAGTAAATACAGCCACCTCCGGAACGAGTCGGTCTCCTCCCTGGAGGAGGCAGTGGCCGGCACGGGGTCCCCAGTGGAGTCCCTGCCCGGCTCCCTGTCGTCCTCCTCCCTCAGCCCCATGCTGCCCATCGGGGAGCTCTCGTCGGAGTCCGAGGACAGCCCCACCACCCTGTGCTCCTTCTTCCCCAAAATGGCCAACCTGAAGCTCTCCTACCCTGCCAACCTGCTCAGCCTGCGGGGCTTCTCGGCCGTCGGCATGAAGGAGGCGGGGAGCCTCGGGGAGCCGGGTGCGGCGCCGGTGGGTGCCCCCAGCCCCGATTCAGCGGGGCCTGTCGCTGTCTGTCCCCAGGATATGAACAAGCTGAGCTGCGGGAAGAAGACGCGGGTGGAAGGCGGCCAGCTGGGGGGCGACGAATGGACCCGCCACGGCAGCTTCGTCAATAAGCCCACCCGCGGCTGGCTGCACCCCGACGACAAGGTCATGGGCCCCGGCGTCTCCTACCTCGTCAGGGTGAGTGCGGCGGGGGAGGGGCCCAGCCCCCCCGCAGGGGACATTGCTCCACGCCCCGGCAGGGCAGTGTGTGGGGCTGTGCACTGCCCTCCAGGGGGAACACGGCTCCCGGGAGGCCAGGATCGGATCTGGGGGGGCCCTGTCGGGGATGGGATGGGGCTCGGGGGAGACACCGGGAGGGCCAGGCAGGGCAGTGTCTCTGAACCCTGCCCAGGGCGCTGTCATTGCCTGCATGGGGGGGGCGGCCCGCGAGTGCCCGGCCCTGCGTGGCCGCTGCTCAGGGAGGAAGGAACTTGCATGTCCAGTGCCTCAGCCCTTCCCCGAGGTCTCCAAACCGGGGGCCCCTCCCCTGCGGGCCGGGCGGGGAGCTGCTCTGGACACAGCTGCTTCCTTTGTGTGCCCAGGGGGGTTTTCTTCCCCTTTTGTGCACCTCAGCCACGGCTGGCTGGCCCCCGCCCCTCCGGAGGGCACCCCACTAATGTCTCGAAGCGCCTGGGCTGGCGGCTGCCGCACCCCCTGCGAGTGGAGTGGTGTGGCAGGCGGGGTGGGGGCAGCTGGGATCAGGGTACCTCCCGAGTCCGCCAGGCAGATGCCCTCGCAGACGGGCGCTGTGGGAGGCACCGTCAGCCCGAGGCAGCTCTCCAGCACACAGCTGCTCCGTGGAGAAGTGTTGCCAGGCTCCCTGGCTTGCATTGGCCCTGGTGCCCGTGTCCACGAGGAGCCTGTCGGGCATGGAGGCTCTTGCGGAGCAGATGCAGGTGGCCAGGAGCCTTCCCCTCCCTGTGACCCAGCCCAGCCCGCTCCCAGCTGGGGGTCCCTCCCGCGGCGCCCGGCGCCCCCTGTCGCTCCATGCCGGGACCCCTGCCCTGGCCGTTTGCTTTGGCAATGGGGGGCTTCGTCGGAGCTGCCCGTGGAGACTGCAGCTCCCAGCATGCTTTGCTGCCTGGCCACTCACGTGGAGGGGGAGCACTGCATGCTGGGATCAAAGTCTCTGGGCTGCGCCATCCGCTGGACCACCCTGTACCCCCATGTGCCTTGGCACGGGTATAACTGGGCATGCCCAGCCACACCTGCACAACCAGGAGTCCGGTGCCACCTTAAAGACGAACAGATTTATTTGGGCGTAAGCTTTTGTGGGTGAAACACCCACTTCTTCGGGTGCATGGAGTGAAAATTAGAGATCCAGGCATAAATATCCTGGAACATGAAGAGAAGGGAGTTACCTCACAAGCAGAGAACCAGTGGTGAAGGCCAATTCAGTCGGGGGGGGGGTGTGGTCCACTCCCAATAATTGATGAGGAGGTGTGGAACCAATCCATGGGCGCTGCTTAAACCCTGCCCTGGGGACAGACCCCAGGACGTGCTGGCACTGCGGCGCTGGCGCCACGCGGCAGAGGGTAGCACCGAGCCAGACTCGCTGGCCACGGCAGTGCATGTGCTTAGAGCCCGATACCCCAGCTCTCTGCTCCGAGAGACGCCCTCAGCCTTGGTGCTGGGGCGCTCCTGGCTGTCTCCCCCCAGGGTGGGGTAGCTGGGGCCCGCCCGCAATGTTCGCTCAGCCTGCAGAGCCCCGTGCGTGGTGGGGCAGCGCCAGGCACTTCCCCCAGCTGGGCTGGCCCTTTCCTGTTTGCCTCATGCTTTTCAGCTGGGCTGGTCCCTCTGCCGAGTGCTGCCTCGGAGGCTGGGGCAGGGCGCAGGGCTGTGGAAGGGGACTCAGCTTCCCACACCCAGCCCTGCTGGGCAGCCCCCTCCTGCCGGGCAGCCCCCTGCTCACAGCCTGGGTGTGTCTTGAGTGTGTGCGACGCATTTGGGGCAGGTCGTGCACACGGAGCACCAGGCTGAGGCCAGCCAACTCGTTTCACTTGTGACCTGAGCCAGGATTAAGCAGCCCCGTTTCCAGCCTGCAGGGGGCCCTGCTCAGAGTCCCTTGCTGGGGGCCTCCCCTCAGAGCCCTGCGCCCCCATCCCCGCAGCATAGGAAGAGACAGGGAAGGCTGGATTTAGCTCTTCGGGAGGACCCTTCCTCCCCCCCCTCAGCATCAAGGCCACAAACTGGGGGCACAGAATAGAGAAGCGTTGTTCTTGGTAAGCAGAAGTGAGAGTTCCTGCGTCTGGCGTGAGTGCCTAGCCCGGCAGGCAGCAAACGCCCCCAGGGCCAGTGCTTACCCAGCTGGCATCAGCCAAGAGAGGCAGGGCTCTGCCAAGCCAAGGGGGCACCAGCGGGCTCCCGGAACCATCCTGGGAATGGGGCTGGGCGTGTGCAGTGACTGAGGGGTTTGGCACCCCAGTTTTGCTGGGGTCTGTGTGGTGAAATCCCCCAGGGGACGCCTGGGGGGCGTTGGCATCTCAGGGATGGTGCCCCAGAGCCAGGCACCAACCCAGACCCTCCCCTCGAGAGAAACGGGGGGGGGGGGTGTTCTTTAGGGCCGTGATATTTCTGCTCCCCACCTCCCCGTGTGAGCCCATAGGGGGCCTTCGGTGAGGCCAGCCAGTGCCCAGCCCCAGCCCCTCCCCATTCCATCCCTGCAGCTCACCCTACGGCGCTTGGGAGCTGTGGGGCTGGAGCTGTGGGGCTGGGGGAGCAGCCTGCCAGCATTGCAGCCTGGAGCAGGCGGGAGGGGCCGGGCTGTGCCGTCCCAGCGGGCTTGGGGGGTTATGGGGCTGACCCCTATCCTGCCGTCTGATGCTCTCTCTCTCTCTCAGTACATGGGCTGCGTGGAAGTTCTCCAGTCCATGCGGGCGCTGGATTTCAACACCAGGACTCAGGTCACCAGGTGAGCCCCAGGCTGCCCCGCCTCCTGGGAGCCGGGCTGTGGGCAGAGAGGCCTCACGCTGGGAGGGGCACCCGCTCGTGCCCCGGCGTTGATGCCCACGGGCCCAGAGGGTGGGTTCTGACCCAGTGCCCTGCGGGTGAGCCGAGCTCGGGGGAGCAGGGCGGGAGCCCGTCAGGCAGCCAGGCCACGCTGGGCCCAGAGCAAGCCCCATGGTGCCCCCTGCCCCCCAAGGAGCGTGCGGGGGTCTGAACGGCAGCTGCAGAGGAGGTGCCAAGGAGACCGGTGCCTCTGTCGATGGGCTTCTTAGTGAAACCAGACGCTCGCTCCAGCCTCTGCCAGGCAAAGGGGGCCCCGCCCGCATCCCTCCCCCGGCTGGGCCCCGCACGCGTCCCTCCCCCCCGGCCGGGCCCCGCTGGGCCAGCCTGCAGAGGATGGTTTGGGGACTCCGGATGGCAGTCCCTTCCCAGCCCCTCCCCCCTTTCTGTGCCCAGCCATGACCCTTGGCCCCTTTGCACAAGGCTGGTGTGTCTGAATGACTGCAGCCTCTCTGGCGGGCAGGGCCGATCCCCCTGGCAGAACCGCTTCCAGGCCCTGGGCTAGGGGCCCGTCTCCGTGTAGCTTTGCTCGCCCCAAGTGGGCTAAGATCTGTGCCTGCCCTGCCTGCCCTTGGGTCTGTGTGTCACCGGGCAGTATCCTGGGGGAAGGGATACTGCGGGGGGCTCCTCGGGGGAAGCTGGGGCCTGGCTGCTCCCTGGGGCTGCCCTGACTCGCCCTGTGCTCCCCGCAGGGAGGCGATCAGCCTGGTGTGCGAGGCGGTGCCCGGTGCCAAAGGAGCCGTCCGGAGGAGGAAGGTAAGGCCGGACCGTGTACAGGCAGCGCTCTCCGGCGGTTGGAGGGGGGCCGAGTCTGGGCAGCTCTGGCGCTGACTCCCTGGGGCCAGGGGTGGGGGCGAGGGGCGGACATGGCGTGGGTGCCAGGACTCTGGCTCCTTCACCTCCCACACACTCCTGCTCTCACCCCAGGGAGGCAGGAAGGACCAGCCCCCGCTCAGCTGGAATTGACCCTGGTTCTAGGAATCAGGCAGGAGGCTTCGGGGGGGACACTGGGGGCTGGGAAGCCCTTGTGTTTGCAGAGGGGGGAGGGAGGCACATGCACACCCCCTCCCCATGGATCTCTGGAGGGTGCCCATGCGCACCCCTGCTTCCCCCCCACTCCCCCCCGCCACATTGGAGCAGGAGCCTCCAGCCCGCTCCTGGCTGGCCCCTGCGGCTGCCCCTTGCAGTGGGAGGCAGCCGCGGCTGGGCTGGGCTGGGCTACGTCCCTGCGGCCCTGTCTGCTGCTAATGGAGGGGCGAGGCGGCTGCTTGAGCGCAGCCCTCCCCCACCCAGCGCCCGGGGTTAATGGATGGGGGGGCGGGGGAGATCGAGCAGAGCCAGAAGCCAGGCAGGAGGGGCCGGGCTGCTGCCTTTCCTGGAAGGTGAGGGGCGGTGGGGCCTGCACAGGGGCTGGTGTGACTGAGCCCAGCTCTGCTCCCGCCTGGCCCAGGGCCTCGGCGAGAGGCTCCCGGTCGCTCCGGGCCAGGCCTGGGGGCGGCCGATGCGAAGAGCTGGAGCCCCGGGCACTCGGGGCCTGGCTGGGCAGTGAGGGGTGTTCAGCCCCCTAGCGGACAGTCCTTTGCTTCCGCAGCCCTGCGGCCGCTCCCTCAACTCCATCCTGGGCAAGAGCAACCTCAAGTTCGCCGGCATGCCCATCACCCTCACCATCTCCACCAGCAGCCTCAACCTCATGGCGTCCGACTGCAAGCAGGTGAGACTGGCAGGGCAGGAGCGAGGCTCGGGGGGGCCGGAGTGGGGCGCCTGCCCCCACCTATCCAGCTCCACTCCCTGTCTGCCTGGGGGACACGGGCCAGGCCTGCCCCTCGTCTCCCGTGTGCTGGGCCCCCCGTGCAGGGTCACTGGTTCAACCCAGGCCCTTGACTCCGCAACATGGGGCACTGTGCAGGGCAGGTCCATGCTGCCAGCTCTGGGGCGGGGGGGTCCGAAGGCCGAGCGGAGACCCCACGTCCCTGGGGGTGTCTCCCCCCCACAGGCGTCCCTGGCTGGGCAGAGCAGCCGGGGGCTGTGTCTAACCAACGGCTCTCCCTTCCCCACAGATCATCGCCAACCATCACATGCAGTCCATCTCCTTCGCCTCCGGGGGGGACCCGGTGAGTGAGCAGCTGGAGGCCTTTGCGCCGTGTCCAGGTTCCCCTGATGGCTGGGCTCCATCACACCTCTGCCCAGGGCTCCCTCGTGGGGGTGGGGGCTCTCCCCCACGGCTGGCCCACTCGCGGTGCCGTTCTGACCCAAGCCCTTGCATCTGGCCAGCACCCCCCTTACTGCCCAAGCAGGGGTGAGCCACGCCAGCAGGGCCGGGCTGGTGCCCTGGGACATCCCCTGGCCCTTCACCCTAGCCTCACGCCTGGGACTGCCATTGGTGTGCTGAGCACTGGCTGTGGGCGACGGGTAGGTGCGGCACCCCCCACCCCCACCCCACCCCCCCAGCTCCAGGTGCCGCTGCCACCTCACCCGCTGCGTCTCACCCACAGGACACTGCAGAGTACGTCGCCTACGTTGCCAAAGACCCCGTCAATCAGAGAGGTGAGTGACTTCTGCCATCTCCCGGCCACCCACTGCTGCTGGACGCCTGCCTCGGCCCAGGGCTGCCCCCCAGCCAGCCAGGGCCACGAGAGCTGGGCTGGCGGCCCCCCCGCGCTCCCCTGGCTGGCTCCGGGCCTGCAGCAGCAGTTGTTGCTTTGCTGGGGCCCTGCTGCCAAGGTGGGCCAGGGGTGGGTGTAACGAGAGCCTGGCAGTGCCCGGGGTGTGTGTGCGCGTGTGTGGAGGGGGGTGTCCCTCCCTCTGAGCCCTGCTTTGTTCCCTCTCCAGCCTGCCATATCCTGGAGTGCCCCGAGGGCCTGGCACAGGACGTGATCAGCACCATTGGGCAGGCCTTCGAGCTGCGCTTCAAGCAGTACTTGAAAAACCCCCCAAAGCTCGTCACTCCCCATGACAGGTACAGGGGGGCTGCAGGGTGGGGGGAGCCCCTGGAGCTCCCGGGCTGGCCGGCCGGCCGGGCTCTGGGCAGGATGCGCTGGCTGCCTGGGTCCAGTCCAGGGGCTGCTGGGCCTGAGACGAGGAACACCAGCGCCCTTGGTGGGGCACCGGGCACTGAGCTCGCGGGGGAGCAGCGGGCGCGTTGCCATTCACCCAGTGCTCCCCACCCCCTAGGATGGCCGGGTTCGACGGCTCGGCCTGGGACGAGGAGGAGGAAGAGCCATCGGACCACCAATACTACAACGACTTCCCCGGCAAAGAGCCGCCCCTCGGGGGCGTGGTGGACATGCGGCTGCGTGACGGCGCCAGCGCGGCACAGACACCCAACCACCTGGGGGCAACGCTGGTACGCACCGCTCACCATGGGGGGGGGGGTGTGTGTCGCTCTCACCGGCTTGTCCCACTGCGCCCCTTCCCAGAGCCGTGCTGGGTGTGTCCCTTGGTGCCAGCTCGGGGCAGGGGGGAGCCGCCATCCCCATGGTGTGGCCGGAAAGAGGGGAAGCGACTCAGGGCTGAGCCTGGCCAATGAGTCCCCCTTGCCCGCTCAGACCCCAGAGTGAAACCTGGCAGGGTATGGCCATGCCCAGGGGGCAGCTGTAGGCCAGTCCGCCCCCGAAGGGGCTGCCTGTCGCCAGTCGGAGAGGGATGGGTGGCAGATGGTCAGGCTGGAGGCCACTGGAGCTGGGCGCTGCGGGCACGGGGAGGAGAAGGGAGCAGTCTGAGCCTCGGCTACTCACTGCCTGTCTCTTCCTCCTGCAGCCCGTGGGCCAGATGTCCAGCGCAGAGCTCGACCCCCGGAAGCAGCACCCTCCTGCCCAAGGTACCAGACCACGGGCAGCTGTGCCACAGGCTCCCTCGCCCACCTGCTGGGGCCTGGCACGGCCTCGTACGCCTTCCTGCCCCGCACAGCGGTGCCAGCTCCAGCATTGCCTCCATGCTGCCCTCCACAGTGGGGCAGGCTAATCTCTGAGCATCCCCTGTGGCGCCAGGCCCAGTTCCCTGTGTGTGCCAAGGCAGGGAGCCGAATGCCCCAGGGCTTTCATGTCCCTGGGTCCGGTTCTGCACCGTCTTTGAGTTTGCCAGGATCACGTGGAGCAAATCAAGGGATCCCAGCAAAGTGCGGGGCTGGTCCCCTGCTGCCCCCTAGCTGGGGTCTCTGCTGGCGTCCCTGGGGTAACCCAAGGCCCGGTGGGGGTGGGGGGTGTTGGACCCTGTAGCTGAGGTGGGGGGAAGGTCTGGCTCTCGGGCTGGCAAGCCCTGCTAACTGCAGCTCTCCTCCCTGCAGCAAGGGATAAATACGCCCCCGGCGCCGGCCCAGCCATCCGCACCGACCTGTTTGACGACCCGTCCTATGTCAACGTGCAGAACCTGGACAGGTTGCGCCAGGCCTCTGCCGCCAGCATCCCGGGCACGGCCAACGGCAGTGCCCAGCGAGACCTCTTCGACATGAGTGAGTGGGGTTGGCCCGTCCTGCTGGCCCCCTGCGGCAGCCCTGGGCTGGCACTGACTGGCGCTGTGGGGCCTGGCTTGCCTCTGTCTGACCGGCTAGCGCCCCAGGGCACGGGCGTGGGTGTGGGCTCTGTGTCCATCCAACCCCTGCTCCTCTCCCCCCGCAGAGCCCTTCGAGGATGCCCTGCGTGTCCCGCCCACGGTGCCGGTGGCGCTGCCGCCGGCCCAGCTCCTGGCCTCCATGGAGGAGCAGCTGCGGCGGGAGCCCTGGTACCACGGGAAGATGAGCCGCAAGGAGGCGGAGAAGCTGCTGAAGGTGAACGGCGACTTCCTGGTGCGGGAGAGCACCACCACACCGGGCCAGTACGTGCTGACCGGGCTGCAGGGCGGGCAGCCCAAACACCTGCTGCTGGTCGACCCCGAGGGAGTGGTGAGTCGCCCTGGGGCCACGGTGGGGGCGCCCTTCTCCAGTCCTACGGGCTTGGTGCAGGCCTGTTATTTACTAGGCTGCACGTGGCAATAGACTATATTGGTAAGGGATGCAAGGAGAGTATGGGTCACGATGCAAACTGCAGACACACACACACACACACACACACACACAACTAAAATTAATCAATTTAAAGTTTTATTGGGGATAATTACAAGGGGTAAGGGAGCAGCGTTAGATTAGCTAATAGAGTTAATGAAACTTAAAACACACAATGACTAAAATATCTACTAACAATATTTATAAACAAAGATGCAGCATTTAGTAATAACTGATACTCACAAATACAAACCAACGCATAACGACCGGCAAACGTAGAAACTCTGTTTGAAACACGTGAGCTGAGAGAGAGGCTTCGAGGTGATCAGGCTCAGTTACGGGTGTACACAGGATACACAGGATTCGTTTTTCTTTCTCCTCTTCCTGCCTGCACATGCAGGCCCATAAAGTACTAACTATGACGTCATAGAAGTGTCATAGGGGACGGGGCCCAAAACCTGTTTGTGTTCGTTTCTGATTGGCACAAGCAAAGTTTACACCAAGGGGGGAGCAGGTGCCTCAAAGTCTGGCTTTGCCCCCAAAAGGTGAGGAAATGCATATTGCTTTAGAATGCGTGCCACACTGAATGACAAAAGAAGAGGCCAGGGCAATACCGGTATGGGCAAGTTTTACAGGAAGCAGACAGGAACTCATCTCAACAGGGGGAAGAGCTAATCAGAGCTGGGAGCCCAGAGCAAAGCCAAGCCACTGCCCGGTGTTACCCTGCCGGTCTCCCGGGGTGCCGGCTGGGCACGGGGCCAGCACCCCATATTCCTGCCCTCCACGGGCTCCTGGTTTCTTGTGTGTGAGAATGATTGACAGGAGCCCTGCCCCACTCCAGCCTTGGCTCCAGCTCAGCCCCATGGGCCCTTAGCCACCCCGCCCCAGAGGTGGGGTGGGTACGGCCACCCCTCCCTCCTGGAGATGCCTCAGCCGGGTCCTGCAAGCGGTGTGGGGGTGGATGGGACAGGACACTGGCTCAGCTCTGCGGGGTTTGTGCTGCCATGTCTCATTTGGTCACAAGAGGGCAAAGGTGCCTCCAGGCTCCACCCACTTCCTGGCCAGCCCCTGAGCCCCGTTTCTGGCTCCTGCAGGTGCGGACGAAGGATCATCGCTTCGAGAGCGTCAGTCACCTGATCAGCTACCACATGGACAATCACCTGCCCATCATCTCGGCGGGCAGCGAGCTGTGTCTGCAGCAGCCCGTGGAGAGGAGACTGTGAGGCGTGTGGGGAACTCGGCGGAGCCCCCTGGGTCCTGCCAACCCTGGCTTCTCACCCCGTCTCTGCCAGCAGGGCTCTTGGACTGTTTCAGCCGCTGCTTCCCCGGGAGGCCCGGGGGCTCCCCTCCATCAGCTCAGACTCCCTGGGCTCACACCAGCCCCTCTGGAGACAGAGCAGAGCTGGAGACGGCCGTGGGATCCGGGGCTGGGTATTGGGGCAGAGGGAGGGGGCCTGTTTCCGCTAGCACCAAACTCCAGCCCTGCGGGCGGCTGTGGGCACTGCTCCGAGGGCCGATCGCAACCACACGCATTCGCCCTCGCCCTGTGTTCATCCCCCCTCGGGCGGGGTGGGTGGGAGGGAGCCTGCCCCGACCGCTGAGTGCCTGCTGAGCCTCTGTGAGGAAGGTGAGGGTTCAGTCCTATTGGCTCAGAGCCCTGCCTGTCTGGAGGTTGCAGAGCGCTCCTGGCCCCCGCCCTCCCCTGAGAGGCAGCTCACCCCCAGCAGGGAAGGGCTGGATTCTCATCTGCCGTTCCCCTGCAATCCCTAGGGGCCAGCACCCACGGGTGGCACCACCTGCGTGACCCCTTTGGGAGAGCCACCCCCACCCCACACCACAGACAGCGCCAGGGCTCCTGCTGCCAGGGCGAGAACAAGGGAGACCTTCCCCAGAGCCCGGGAGTGGAGGGCCCCCTGCCCTCCCCGGGTGAACCCGGCGCTCTGCTCTGCGAAGCACAAGGCTGGGCCGGCCGCATGCCGAATGTACCCGATCACTTTATGTATTAACTCTGTGCCTTGACCCTCCGCAGGTCCCAGATACTTATGCAAAGCAGCTGGCCCTGGGACGAGCAGTCAGCCCCCCCCGGCTGCTGGGGGGGTGCTGGGACCGCAGCCCCTGTCCTCACGCAAGGCTCCACCGGCACCCAGAGGCCACAGTCAGGCCTGTCCCTGTCCCAGCGTCCTGCTGGCTGGAAGCCGGGCTTGGGTGGCCCCTTCTACAGCAGGCTGCTCACAGTCCCATCCTCGTCCTGAAAGGCAACTCCCAGCCTGTGTCCAGGGAGGGACATGGATGGAAATTGGGTGAGGTAAATGGGGTTCTCCATAGGAGGGGAGGAGCCCCTTGCCCCCCCTCCCCCGCCCATTGGGAGGGGCAGTGCTCTACACTCTGCCAGTTCCCTGTCTCCCAGCTCGGCCCGGGCCAACCACGCAGCCAAAGGAAGCATGTAGCACCCAGCCAGATGGCAGCCGGAAGGGGGGAACTGGAACGCCCCACACCAGGGGACAAGCTGGCTGCGGATGTCCCAGGGGGCTGGACACGACGGCTGGCCTGAGCTCTGCTGCTTCCCCACGGCCAGCGCTAAGCAGTGTCCGCCCGGAGCAGCCTCCTGGGCTTCCCAGGCTCTGCTGCTGTGACAGGTGATCCCTCTCCCGGCAGGGCGTGGAGCCGGGGTCTGCACGGAGTGGGGGGAGCCCAGTGTTGCATGCACATTGTTATACTCTGAAGCCAAAGTGTAACCCTGCCCCTCACGTCTCCTGCTCCCCCCGAGGAGTCAGCTGAGGCTCAGATGGGGGGAGGGTTTTGTTTTCCCTCCTCCCCCTTATCTCTTTCTCCTTTATATGGGTTTGATTTGTTACCAGGTCTTGATTATACCAAAGGAATCGGATGGTTATTATTAAAGTTAGTATTTCTTTAACGCGTGGCTGTGAGTGACTCCTGGGCTGGTGTGGGGGGAGGGTGCATGCTGCATCCATCTCCAGCAGCTGCTCCTTATCCAGGGGCCACAGGGCGCGTGCTTGGCTGAGGGGGTCTCTGAGCCAGCAGGCTGAATGGGACCCCAGCGGCCTCTCCCCATGGCGCTTAGAGCCTGAGCTTTACAAGGGCCCGTAACTGCCCCTGCCCGAGACCTCTCCCCCCGGGCACCTCCTGCTGCGGTTGGCAGCTGCCAATGAGGGAACACCCCAGCAGCGGGCAGGCGGCAGAGTGTCGCCCCCACCCTGCATCCAGCTGCCCCTAGCCAGGGCTCAGCCCCCACCTGCGATGGCGGACGGGAGGGGCTGGACAGCCCCAGAGAGATGGAGTGCCTGGCCCGACCCGGCCCAGCCCTGCCCTGGCTCCTCGGGGAAGCAGTGGGGGGCAGTGGCTCCCTCTAGCCCCCCTGGGCAGGGCCCGGCTTGGGGGTGCCCCATGGGCAGGGGCCCCAGCGAGGGGGTCAGCTCCCAGGGTGGGGGGCTCAGGGGCCTGCCACTGGCTCAGGAACCCCGGGGAGCAGAATCCAGGAGCCTGGCTCCCCGAGCTGCAATGGTCTGTTCCAGCCCCCCCCCCCCCCCCGCGTGGAATAGTCTGCTGCAATGACAGGTTTCAGTGTAGTAGCCCTGTTAGTCTGTGTCAGCAAAAAGAAAATAAGAAAGAAATACACAAGTATTGCTTTCTTATTTTCTTTCTGCTGCAATGGTCTGTTCCAGCCCCCCTGCTGTGTGGACTAGGCTGCTACAATGGTCTGTTCCAGTACACACACCCCCACCACCGTGTGTGGAATAGTCTGCTGCAATGGTCTGTTCCAGCCCCCCTGCTGTATGGAATAGGCTGCTACAATGGTCTGTTCCAGCACACACCCCTAACGTGTGTGGAATAGTCTACAATGGTCTGTTCCAGTACACACACCCCCACCACCGTGTGTGGAATAGTCTGCTGCAATGGTCTGTTCCAACCCCCCCGCTGTGTGGAATAGTCTAATCCCGGGAGTGGTAGTCGCCCCCCGTTTCCCATTTGGAATGGTTTGTCCCACCCGGTCCCCCTCCCACCGGACGCGGAGTGGTGGGGCCCGCCCCCGTGAGGAATGGTTTCTGCCCCCCTTTCCGCGGTGGTAGGGCCCGGCCAGTTTCCGGTTCCGGCGCGGCCGCCCTGAGTGCGGGCCGGAGCCGCAGCGCGGAGCCCCCTCCCCCGGCGGGGCCATGGCGCAGCCCGGGCCGCCCCGGCTCTGAGCCCCGGGCCCCCCATGGCGGCTCCGCACCCCGAGAAGCTGGAGGGAGGAGTCCCGGCCCCGCCGCCCCCCCCGGGGCCCCCCAACCCGCCGGGCAGTGCCCCCCCCGGCGGGCCCGGCAGGAAGCAGGGGAAGGCAGGTGAGAGGGGGGCGGGGCTGGGGGGCGCGTGGGGGGGGGTGAGCGGGGGCGGCCATGGGGCGGGGCGGGGGGGCGCGTGGGGGGGTGAGCGGGGCGGGGCTGGGGGGCGCGTGGGGGGTGAGCGGGGGCGGCCATGGGGCGGGGCGGGGGGGGCGTGTGGGGGGGCGGCCATGGGGCGGGGCTGGGGGGCGTGGGGGGGTGAGCGGGGGCGGCCATGGGGCTGGGGGGCGCGTGGGGGGCGTGTGGGGGGGCGGCCATGGGGCGGGGCGGGGGGGCGCGTGGGGGGGTGAGCGGGGCGGGGCTGGGGGGCGCGTGGGGGGGTGAGCGGGGGCGGCCATGGGGCTGGGGGGCGCGTGGGGGGCGTGTGGGGGGGCGGCCATGGGGCGGGGCTGGGGGGCGTGGGGGGGTGAGCGGGGGCGGCCATGGGGCTGGGGGGCGCGTGGGGGGCGTGTGGGGGGGCGGCCATGGGGCGGGGCTGGGGGGCGCGTGGGGGGGTGAGCGGGGGCGGCCATGGGGGGGGCGGGGGGGCGCTGGGGCAGTGACGCAGGCAGGGCTGTTGCGTGTCTGGTAAATGCTGGGCTGTGGCCCCGGGGCGCTGGGGTCTGTACGGCCCCCTCCTACCCTGGACAGGGCTTGCAGAGGGCAGGGCCGGGGGGCCCCATCGTTACTGGCCCCTATGCCTGGTGCGCTGCACGGAGAACCTGGGCCATGGGTCCCTGCCCCACGGTGCTCCCAAGGGGTCTGGCCATGCCCTGGCTGTGCCAGCACAAGCCCCCCGACTGCAGGCAGGGGGTGAATTGGGGCTGACCCAGGGCTGAGTCGGGCCCGGCCCTGCGGAACAGGGTGTGGTTGGCAGCGCAGGACGGGCCGGGGCGCAGAGGCCCAGCGAAGGCCTGGCGGGGTGCAGCAGCCGTCCCCCCCGGCCCGTCCTGCCCACCGGTTGAGCTTGCTTGGGCTGAACACAGCTAGAGCCTGGCCCTTTGTGGGGGAAGGGAACAGAGCTCTTGGGGAGCAGGACCAGGATGCCAGCCGCCCTGCGCGCAGCTGAGAACCGGGGATGTACACGCGGGGCCGTGGTGCGGCTCAGTCCTGGGGCCGCGGGCTGCTTCTGTTCTCCCTGGGTGAGAGTTACAGTGACCACCTCAGGCTGTCCCATCATGAATGGGCTGGAAACGGTGCCTGTGCCTTGGAGCCTGCCCTGGGGGAGCAGATCGGGTGTGAGAACAGGGAGGCTTGGTGGGAGAAGAGAGCTTGGCGGGTGTCTGTTCTTTGTGCAGGGCCAGCTTGAGAGCGGGAGCACAGGGTGGGGGGAGATGTGGTCCTTATTTTCCCTGTGTGCAGGTCGGGGGGGAGGGCGGGGGACAGGCTGTCTTCAGGCCACGCCAGGGTTGACTGCACTCGCTGACTTCACCGGTGCTTCTCCTCACAGGTCTGCAAATGAAGAGCCCCGAAAAGAAACGGCGCAAATCCAACACACAGGTAGGGGGCGCGGCCGGGACCCCATGGTAGGCATGCATGGCACCGGGGGGCAAGACCCCCCAAAAGGTTCTGGCGGCACAGGCAGCCCCACCTACAGCAGGCTGCAGCCAAACCCTGGGGCTGCTTGGAGTGCCCTGCAGCTTGTAGGATGAGAGGAAGGGAGCTGGGCCGACAGACGGACGGACATGCATCCCCCCGTGGAGCAGCCAGTGGGGGCTGTACGGGCAGCGGTGCCCTTCCTCCAAAGCTGTTCCCATGGGCTGGGGACTATCCCGGCGTCTCAGATTCCTTGGACGTGGATGGCGCTAGGAGCCCAGGGTCCCTGCTCCAGCCAGGACTCAGTTTCCCTCTCCCAGTAGCATGAGGCTCCGGGAGGGGCAGCTTCCCGTGGCTCCGAATGCCGTCCGTTGCCAGGCTGTGTGGAGGAACTGGTGGGCTCGGCCCTGCCGGCGCTCTGTGTCTCCTCCCAGGCCCTGCGCTCCTGGCAGGCCCCGGCCCCACACGTCTGCTTGTTGCGTGGGTGAGCCCCACACTAACTCCTCTGCCTTTTCCCCACAGGGTCCTGCCTATTCCCATCTCTCGGAGTTCGCCCCACCCCCGACTCCAATGGTCGACCACTTGGTGGCCTCCAACCCCTTTGAAGATGACTTTGGGGCGCCTAAAGTGGGGGCCTCGTCGGCACCGTTCCTCGGCAACCCTGTGCCCTTTGGGAACTTCCGCATGCAGGGGGGCATGACCTCCCAGGTGCCACCGGGCTACGGAGGGGGCCCCCAGGCCATGCGGAGGCAGCCCCCGCCCTTCGCCCCAAGCCAGATGGGCCCAGCCTTCAGCATGCCCCCACAGAACCCCAACTACGTGCAGCCCGGTGGCATGAGCTTCCCCAGCCAGTCCTTCAACCAGACTCTCGGACAGAGCTTCAGCCCCCCCGCAGGGCAGCTCATGCAGGGGCCAGTTGGGGGCTTTGGGCCCATGATCTCCCCCACCATGGGGCAGCCTCCCCGGGGAGACATGGCACCCGGGCCTGCCCTGAATCCCCCTGCCGGCCCCCCCATGGCCCAGAGGTTCAGCCAGCCCGCCAATCTCTTTGGACAGTCGCCCATGCAGCGGCCCAGCCAGAACCTGCCCCCAAACACCAGCCCCTTCCCTGGGGCTGACCCCGGCTTCCCGGCTGGGGGGGATGACGGGGGGAAGAACCTCAACCCGCCTCCCAGCTCCTTCAGCCAGGAGCCGCACTCGGGCTCGCCGGCCGCGGTGAACGGGGCCCAGCCGAGCTTCGCCCCCGGCAGCGCCAGCCGGAGCAGCGGCACCCCCGAAGCGAACAGCCTGCCGCCCTCCAGCAAGGCCTCTGGCAACTCTGGGCACCAGCCCCCGCCGGGCCTGGTGTACCCCTGCGGGGCCTGCCGCAGCGAGGTGAACGATGACCAGGACGCCATCCTGTGCGAGGCCTCCTGCCAGAAGTGGTTCCACCGGGAGTGCACGGGCATGACGGAGAACGCCTACGGGCTGCTCACCACCGAGGCCTCGGCCGTCTGGGCCTGCGACTACTGCCTGAAGACCAAGGAGATCCAGTCCGTCTACATCCGGGAGGGCATGGGGCAGCTGGTGGCGGCCAATGACGGCTGAGCGGGCGCTGGGCCCGGCTAGGGAGGGGCCATGCTGCCCTCCCCTTGTACAGATCCCTGCTTGGTTTTTGGGCCAATCCCCCCCTGCCCTATTTTGTAGCCACCCCTCTCCCTGCGTGCAAGAGACGATGTCGAGTGC
Organism: Macrochelys suwanniensis; assembly: GCA_033296515.1. Taxonomy (NCBI): domain Eukaryota; kingdom Metazoa; phylum Chordata; order Testudines; family Chelydridae; genus Macrochelys; species Macrochelys suwanniensis. Next base: position 18,013,700 of record CM065795.1, on the reverse strand, counting down.
TGGCGTCTGGCTTCGGTAACGTTTCCTCTCGGTTCTTGCTTGTCCGCGTGGCTGGGCCTGGGGGAGGCGAGACCAGTTCCTGCCCCCCGCGCCTGCCAGCCCGGCGTGTGACGTCCAGATCAGGGCGGAGGTCTCTGTTACGGGCTGAGCTGAGCAGCCAGCGGTGCCGGAATCTCTGTCTGGGGGCAGAGTAAGCGACTGTCCCACACAGAGCCCTGGGGCAGGGGCATCCTGCAAGTGCTGATGCTCGGAGCAGTCTCTACGGGGCGGAGCTGGTGGGGGCTGTGTCCTGGGGGAGGGTGTCCCACCACGTCCCAAGCAGCCCTGTGCTGTTGGCGGAGGGGAGGGCGGTGGGTCTGCAGCACAGAGCTGTGTGGTGCCCGCGTGCGTCTGAGCAGCAGGGAAGGTGCTTTCACTCCCTTTCCCCAGGCCGCGTGCGGTGCCCTGCGCGTGGGGCTTATGCGTGGCCGGGATTCCCCCCTTGGAGCGCAGCCCCGGCCTGCTCCGCCTGGCTGAGCCGGGCCTGCTGCAGGCGCCAGAGGGATTCTCCTGGTCACTCATGCATAGCGTCTGCGACGAGACCCCCCTCGGCGGCCTGCCCCCCGGGAGGAGCTGCCCATGGAAGCAGCTTCTGAACAACGTGGTGACCTCAGCTCAGTCTGTCCGGGAGTCGTGTCCCGTCGTCCCCCCCCCCCGCCGCACAGGGCTCGGAGCGGGCAATCAGCAGCAGTGGGGGTGTTTTCCTGGGGTTGCCAGCAGCCCAGCACAGAGGTGCCTCCCTTCCCTCTGTACCAGGGACGGAGCCTGCTGTAGGGCTGGTCTCCCTGGCTCCCAACCTGCCGTGCTGCTCCCCGGGCAGCTTCGATCACCAGCCCGTCTGGTTCCCTCGGCTGCCTGGCAGTTCGTTCACACCACTCGGCGCTGTTGTTTCAGGCCCTGTGAAGGCTCAGCCAGGCCACGGCTGCCCTCGGGTTGTGTCTGTGAGGTTCTCTGGGCTGCCACGCTCTTAAAGCCGGGATTCTGGAACCGACTCCCGCATTCAGGGCCCTGTGCCTGCCTGCTGTCCCCCGGGCCGGGAGTGCCCCTTAGCCAGTGCATGCGGTGCAGGGGGCAGCTTGCTTTCCACCTGTGGCGCAGAGCGAGATTGGTGAGCCGGGAGTAGGGGTGTCACTGTCTGGAACCAGTTACAGCCGAGAGACACTCCTGGGGGGGAAGGGTGAACCCAGAGGCCTGGCACATGGGGTGGGTCTCTTCCTGCTCCCAATGGCTGAGGGGGGTGGGCAGACCGGGGGTAGGGGCCTGTCATGAGCTGGGGCAGGGGCAGGGTGGGTGTTCTAAGAAGAGAAGCGCTGGGAGGCGCCCACTTTACCCTGCTGCGTGCCCGGAGGCAGGACTGCTAGCTGGCTAACAGCTGCTCGTGTTTGGTAGCCATGGGCTATCCCGACCCTCGCTGGGCACCCTGGACGGGGCGGCAGCTGGCCTGTGTGCTGTGTAAGGGGCTTGGAGCTGGCTGGGCCCTGCGGCGCTCGGGTGGGTTGGGGGAATCCCCTGGTTTTGTTCAGATTTTGCTGTTTTGATGACTTGTTCCCTTTTGTAAAGTGGTTGCTGGTGTGGTTTGTAACCGTTTTTAACCTCCCAGAGCTTTCTGCAGGACCAGAGGGTCTTGCCCCGTTTTAACAGTCTGAGCATTAAAGGAAAACTTTTTGTATTGTCCAGCTATAAAGCTATTTGAAATCAGACTCCTGTCCGTCCGTCCGTCCGAGACCCACCGTGGCATTGGGTTGGTTTCGCTGAATGGGGACCCCCACAGCTGAGAAATGCCCTGTTAGCCAGTCCCCTTCCCCCCCCCCCCCCGTGGCCTAGTATATTAGCTGGCACGCAAGCTGGTTATCTGCACCCCGGCAGCATCTTGCATGCTCCCGAGAGTCCCAGGCCGGGGTTTGCCGGCCCCTTTGTTGATGCAGGAAGGTCACAGCGTGTGCAGGGCCAGTGGGTAGAGTGGGGGCCGAGGTGTCTGTCGGGCTCTCCTCGGTGCACGGCGGCCCGCCGTGTGTGGGGCCATGAGGCCTTTGCCCCAGGGGGGCTTTGCGAGAGGACGCTGCTCCCCGAGTTCAGAGGGGCGGGAGAAGGGCCTTTCGTCTCCCAGCCCCTTCCGGGGCGTGCGCCCCGGGTGCTGCTGGCTGGCCGAGGCCGTGGGGCAGGAGCGGAAGGTAAGTGGGGCCTGTGGGGCTGGGCCCCCGGAGCGAGAGGGGGGCTCCCTGGGGCAGGCCGGAGCTGCTGGCAGGCCCCCTCCCACCAGCGGAGGGGGTGGGTCCAGCCCAGGCCTTGCCCCCTGCCCTGGCACTTGGCTCGGCCTGGCTCTGCGGTGGGGCAGCCCCACGTGCCCGGGCAGCCACGAGGCCCCAGCAGGGCCCGGCTCCCTCCTGCCTTGCCGGGGTCTGCAGGGGACTGAGCAGGCTGGGGAGGGGGCGGACCTGGCCCCCCCCCCCGGGGGGGGATTCCCTGTCTCCGCGTCACTTACACCCCAGCCCGATAGCGGGGGGCGGGCTGCTATTGGCCCACCCCGCCCTCTCCGGGCGGCGTGATTGGCTCCGCGGGTCACGTGCCGCCCCCCCCCCCCCCCGCCCGTCCGGAATGTAGCGAGCTGCTGGCGGAGTTTGATACAAAGTTGCTGCGACGCGCCGGGGCCGGGACCCCGCCGGGAGACAGAGCCCGGAGCAGGTCAGTGAGGCCGCGGGGAGCGGGAGCCCCTGGCCCGGCTGCAGCCCCCCCGCCCGGGGCGCACCCCCATCCCGCCTCGGAGGGGCTGATGTTGGGGTGCCGCTGGCGCAGGTCCCCCCCGATGCCATCGCCCCGTTCCCAGGGCAGCCCCCTTGTGCCCTGGCCAGGGGCGAGGCCGGCCCCCGCCCTGCGGCGGGGGGGCTGGCGCTGGGGGGCGGGGGCTTCCTGGGGACCCAGGGGGGTTGGGCGCCTTCAGCGGCGGCTGCAGGATGGTCCTGGGAAGGCGCCGGGCCTCTGGCACGCAGCTCAGTTGGGGGGAGCTGACCCTGCAGGCCCGGGGAGCATGAGCCGCTGCCAAGGGGGCAGAGGGGCGGGCTGGATCCTGGCTGGCTGGGAACGGGGTCCTGGCCTGGGTGAGGCCGAGACCCCTGCGCTGGGCGAGTTTAGCTGGGGCCCCCCCTCGATTCACTGGCTCCTGGAGGGCCCTGTTAGTGCCCTTGGCCTGAGTGCTGCTGTGGGCTCCCTCCGCTGGGCCAGGCCCGTGCCCAGCCCCGGGGCTCAGCCCGCCGCCCCACAGCGCCCCCCCCGTGCCCCCAGTCCGCGTTGCCATGGCTTCCCCGGGGAGGGAGTCTCACCCGCCCGGCTGCCGCTTCCTTCCTGTGGGGCGCCGCCAGCAGAGAAGGCAGAGTGCAGAGCCCGGGGAGGGGGGGGCAGAAGGGCACCACCCCCCCCCAGCCGTGCCCGGGGCCCCGCGTGGGCTGCCCTGGCCCTATGGAGCCGCTGGGCAGACGGAGCGTCCCCGCCTCGGCTTCCACCTGCTAAACTGCATTAAAAGCAGCTAAAAATAGCTCCCCAGTGTCACTTCCCCATGTGGCAACTGGTGTCATTGGCAGGGGGAGGGGAGGCAGGGCTGGGCAGAGGGGGAGGTGGGGGGGGGCTCGGGGGTGTGCTATAGGCCAGGGGTTCTCAACCGTTTTCTTCTCTCTGAGGCCTCCCCCCCCCCCCACATGCTTCAGAAATTCCATGGCCCACTGGGCCACCGTAACTGGTTTTCTGCGTCTGGTCCGGCGTTAGGGGGCAGCAAGCAGGGCAATTGCCTGGGGTCCCTTGCCACAGGGGCCCCCCCACAGCTTTGGCTTCAGCCCCAGGGGGCAGGGCTCAGGGCCTCGGACTTCAGCCCCACGCCCTGGGGCTTCGGCTCTCTGCCCTGGGCCCCAGCGAGTCTAACACTGGCCCTGCTTGGAGGACCCCCTGAAACCTGCTCGCGGCCCCCTAGGGGACTCGGACCCCTGGTTGAGAACCGCTGCCCTAGACCCTCTTCAGTGTCCCGCAGGGGCTGGGCCATGGGCCCCCTCGGGCAGCACCCCCGTTCTGCAGGGCCTGGCTGCAGCGTTTCCTGCCTCTCCTCGCGCTGGGGCGCTTGAGAACTCGGGGACCTGCCCTGGGAGAGCGAGTGCTGGAGAGGAAGGTGGTTGAAACCAGGATTTTCTTGGGCTCCCCTGGGCTGATGCTGAAGTGGGAGGAGCCCAAACATCAGGGGCAGGATCTTATCCCCATTATACTAATGGGGAAATCGAGGCACATGGTGGGGAAGGGACTCTCTCCAGGTCACACAGTGAGTCTGTGGCAGCAAAGCCAGGAATAGAACCCAGGAGTCCTGGCTCCCAGCCCCCACTGCCCTGCTTGCCACAGGTGTGTCTATTAAGGGCACCCTCCCAGCCCAGCTCTTCCTTCTATGTGAACCAAACCCGTGACTCCATCTTATTGTCATGGAAACACCGTGATGTCACGGAGCTGGCTTTGTGACGTCACTTCAGGGGCAGTTGGAGTGAGGTCTGCGCCGGGTGGGGAGGAAGCTCCCCGGTGAAATCCCAAGAGCCCCCAGGGCAGGGAGCTCCAAGCCGGGCAGTGGGGAATGACCCCTCTCTCCAGAAGCACCTGAAGCTCCAGTCTGAGGGGCCTGGCACCTGGACACCCGCCCGTTCTCTGGGCTGCCCGCTGCTGCTCGAGGCCTGGGGCCTCCTACGCCTCGGCAGCTGTGCAGGGAATGCGCTGAGTCCCGGGAGGCAGCTGGCTCCTCCCTGCCCCTGTCCCTGAATCTCCAGCCCTCAGAACCTGCCCGGGGAGGGAGGCTGCCCACCCCACACCGCGCCTTGCTGGGAGGCCGGGGGGCCGTGTTAGGAATGGTGCCAAACCTGCACGGGGGTGCACACTCCGGGCCCCCGGTGCAGGCACCCTGACCGCCTGACCCCTGCCAGGGAGAGGGGACTAGTGGGTGAGAGCAGGTGGGGTTGGCAGCTCGGCCCCCTGGCTCTATTCCCAGCGGGGGTGGGGTCTCTCCCTGGCTCCCGTCTGGCCTGGAGCTGTGCCATGCGGTGGTGGGAACATGGCGTCCCGCTCCCAGGGAGAGGCCAAGCTGCCAGGAAGCAGGGCCTGAAGATATCTTTGTTTCCATTTGCAAATTTCCCTTTGCAAGTCAAATCGCCCAGGGCAGAGCCTCCGTCTGGGCACCCAGAGCGGTCCTGGGGCCTCAGGCGCTCCTTGTGCTCTGGGCGGCGTCTCTCCCCTGGCCCCACGCGCTGGCCCGAGTCCCAGCTCGCTGCAGCCGGGTCCTTGCCGCCTGCCCCAGCACTGACCCCTCTGTCCCCTGCAGGTGGGATCCGGGCTGTCCTGGGACCGGAGCAGGAATGGCCGGGAACTCGGACTCGCGGGACCCGGATAACAGCTGGGTGATCGCGGGCTCCGAGGTGTGGGACGAGGCCCTGGGCTGCGTGGCGTGGGGGGGGATGTACCAAGGGGGGGCCCGGAACTTGCCCTGGCCAAGCTGGTCTCTCCGGTTCTTGCTCCTTCTTCTGCTGGCCTGGGCTGCACAGCTCCTCGGGGTGGGGGAATTGGCTTTCCCTGGCCGCTGCTGAGACCCCCTTTACCAGCGCTCCCTAAATCCCTGCCCCTCCGGGGGTGGGGAGGAGCTGCTGTCTCCTGCTCAGGGTTCTTGTGTGACCCCTTGGGCGAGGGGTGTGGTCGGGCTGTCCCCCCCCCTTCGGGTTTGTGGTGGGGCGGGGTCCGGGGCCTAACCGTGGGCCCCAAACACGCCCCAGGGGGCGGCGGAGGTGGGGATCTGAATCCCAGGAGCATCTTCACTGCTGCCCCTTGTCTGTGGTGTGGCTGTGCCTGGACAGTGCTGGGGGGCGGGTAGTGACTGGTGTAACCCACCCGTTGTGTCTCCAGGGTTTGCCCGTGGAAACTGTGGGCCCAGCGCTGGGCGCAGCCACCCAGACCCCAGCGGACGAGGAGCCAGCAGGACACGCCCTCCCCAAGGGGTGCGGCCCCGAGGATGCGCACACGGGCACGTGACTGGAGCAGATGTGGGATGAGCCCCACTAGTGCAGCCCCCCAGGCTGTCTGCCACCCCCCTCCGCCGTACCCAGCCCCCGGGCTGTCTGCCCCTGGCTTCCCCCATCCAGCCCCCCAGCCTGTCTGCCCCCAGCTCTCCACCAGCCCCCCTGCCCTACCCAGTAGCCGGCTTCCCCCATCCGGTCCCTGCCCCCCCGCCCTATCCAGCCCCCGGGCTGTCCACCCCCAGCACCCCCCGCCCCCGGGCTGTCTGCCCCCGGCTTCCCCCATCCAGCCCTCCACCCCCGCCCTACCCAGCCCCTCTTGTTCTCCATCTCCCTGTCCTGCCCCCCCACCCCCCTGCACGCTCACTCCCTGACACAGGCGCATCCCTGGCCCCATGGGTTGCTCTGGCCTCCTGGCTGGGTTCCCAGCTCTCTCTTCCCCTTTGGGCTGAGGGGGAGGATCCCTGGGTCTCTTCTGGCTGGGGGCAGAGAGGGGTGGGGTGGGGGGGGCTTCCTCAGGTGAGCATAGGGTGACCAGACAGCAAATTTGAAAAATGGGGATGGGGGTAATAGGAGCCTACATAAGAAAAAGACCCAAAAATCGGGACTGTCCCTATAAAATTGGGACATCTGGTCACCCTAGGGGCCCATCAGGGCTTCTGCATCGGACAAGAGGGGCCCTAGGTCCCGTCCCCCTGCCCTGGCACTGGGGAGGGTGCTGGGCTCCCCACTTGCTGCCCTCTGGGCCGCTGGACGCTAACGAGCCCGGCGTCTCTCCCCAGGCAGGAAGAGTGAAGGCTCCCAGCTGAGCCCGTCCCCCGGCCCCGAGGAGGCCGAGTTCAAGGTACGTTTGCTGAGGGCGGGTCACAGATTCCCATGCCAGAGAGCAGAGCGGTTAGAAAACCAGCCACGCGCCCTTTTAAAAACTGCCAGTGATGGAGAGCCCAGCACAACCCTGGGTCGGTTGTTCCAGTGGTTAATTCCCCTCACAGTTAAATATTTACACCTCATTTCCAGTCTAGCTTCACCTCCCAGCCATTGGCTCCGGTTCGACCTTCCTCTGCTAGACGGACGAGCCCCTGATGAAATATTTGTGCCCAGGTAGATCCTCAGACTGGGATCAAGTCAGCCCTGAACCGTCTCTGTGTTCAGCTAAATAGACTCAGAGCTCAATCAGCACAACTGACCAACCAGCCACACCGCCTGCTTCTCCGCTGCTGGCTAGGCCTGGCTGGGGGTCGGAGTCGAGAGCTGGGCTCCCGAGCTGCCCGGTCGTGGTGGGGGAAGGAGCCAGACCAGCCAGGGCACGCAGCCCCACCCTGGGTCTCCTCTGCAGAGCTCCTGCCCACTGGGCCCAGGGTGCCGGGAGGGGGAGCAGGTCGGGGGGGCGGAGCATGGAGCCTGAGAGCGTCACTCTGTCCCCAGCACTCTGAGGAGTGTCCCCAGGAGACCCCGAGCCCGGCAGCCTCCCCCAGGCCGGGCGCACCGGGCCGCGAGGTGCCAGAGATCCAGGCGCGGGAAGGGCCAGGCTCCGAGGACCCCGAGCTGGGCCCTGGCACAGAGACCCCGGGCTCCGCGCCCACTGGCAGAGCAGGTGGGTCCCACGTCGCTGGGCGGCACCAGGGACGGGCTCCAGGGTTGGGCCACAGGGGTGCTGTGCGGGACTTGCCCCCAGCGACAGGTGCCCAGCTCAGTGGCTGCTTGTCTCGGGGGAGCAGGTGCGGGAGGGAACCATGGCTCTATGGTGGCGGCTGCCTGGCTTAGCAGGGGGCTGGCTTGAATGTGTCTGGGGGCGGGGCCTGGCTCCATGGGGTGGAACTGAGTGTCTGGGGGCGGGGCCTGGGTCAGCCGGGGTGGGGCTGAGTGTCTGGGGGCGGGGCCTGGGTCAGCGTGGGTGTGGCTGAGTGGGGGCAGGGCTTGGCTCAGTGGGGTGGGGCTGAGTGTCTGGGGGTGGGGCCTGGGTCAGCAGGGGTGGAGCTGAATTTTCAGGGGGCGGGGCCTGGCTCAATGGGGTGGGGCTGAGTGTCTGGGGGTGGGGGTGGAGCTGATTTTTCTGGGGGCGGGGCCTGGCTCAATGGGGTGGGACTGAGTGTCGGGGGGCGGGGCCTGGCTCCATGAGGCTCTCAGGGTGCTCCCCTCATTCTCCACAGGGGAGTCGCCAGAGGAGCGGAGCAGTAGCAGCGAGGATGATGCCGAGGGTCAGCGCCGGGCCCCGTGTGGCCCTGCCGAGCGCCGTGGGGCCGAGGCAGCCGGCGATGGGCAGAGCGGGCTCAGTGGGAATTGGTGCTTGCTGGGCGTGCTGGCGCTGCTGGGCGCCGGGCTCCTGGCCTTCTCCGGTGAGTGAGGCCCTGCGGCGGATGGGGAGGGGATGGGGCAGATGCCGGCTTCTCCTTCACCCTCTCTCTCTCTCCCCAGGTGCCATCTACGACCCCGGGGATGGTAAGTACCGGGGGGCCTCCCCCTCACTAACCAGCACCGCTCTCCTGTCTCCGACCCCCAGACTCCCTGCTGGGGGCGGGCAGTGTCACTGGGGGGGGGGCAGTTGACACCCCCACTCCAACTCCCTGTGTGGAGCTGCTGAGACGCGGACCAGCCGGCTGTTCAGATCTCTCCTTCCTTCCTGCCAGGCCCCATGGAGAGCCTGGATCCCCGGGACCTCCCAGACGGGGAGCAGCCTCCACTGGCTGCTGGCATGAAGGTACGTGGTGGGGGCGGGGGGCAGGTCTCCAGGCTGAGACTGGCTCGGCGCCCCACTGCTGAACAAGGGGGGGGGTGTCCCTGGCATTGACTTTGGGGGGAGCAGGGGCCCTGGAAATGCAGCCCCACGTTTCCCGGGCAGGCACACAGGCCTGCGTGCTACCGCCGTGACATCCCGCCCACCCCTGGGGCAGCCAGCGCCACAAAGTGAGGTCTGCCGCCCGCTGGCCCCACCCTGCTGGGGAAACTGAGGCACGGAGGGAGGCGGGGTGGGCCGGGGCAGAGCTGGGAGGGGAACCCTGGCATCCTGGCTCTCTCATGCCCTGTGCAGCCACGGAGCCGAACTTTCCCCCTCACTCGCAGGACTGTCTGCAGCAGCCCCCGCTGGACCCGGCCGGCGACCCCCAGAGCCTGCACTCCATGAGCCTGCTCCTGGACAAGCTGGCCAAGGAGAACCAGGACATCCGGCTCCTGCAGGCGGAGCTGCAGGTGGGTGCTCGGGAGGTCCAGGGGGGGCAGGGGGGGCACTGGCTGCATCGTTTCCTGTCTGTGCTAGGGCAGAGCCAGCTCGTAGCCTGGCCAGGGCGCTCGGCCGCCTCGGGGTGAGCTGCAGCAGGTCCGTGGGGCGCCCGGGAGCCAGCTCTGTGCATTGCCCTGCGGACGCGTCGCCCCTGGCCGTGTCTGTGACTGGCTCGCCCGCTCTGTGCGCCGGGATGGCCCCTGGCCGGCACCCGCATCCCCGCTGCCCCGGACTGAGCTCCCGGGGCCGTTCCAGCCTGCGCTGGGGGGACGTGTGGACGCAGTGCGAGGGCTGTATCTGGGTGGGAGGAGCCTGACGACTAGCCAGTGCAAATATGGGCAGGGGGCACCGTGGGGGGGGCAGAGTTACTTCCCCTCCCGCCTTGGGGGAAGGGGCCCTGCCCGCTCTGCCTGCCCTGGGTCGGCCAGGCGGGCTGTTTGCCTCCCCCAGGCTTGGACCCGTCTGTCCTGACCCCCCGCCTGGTGTCCGCAGGCGCAGAAGGACGAGCTCCAGGCCCTGCTGCAGAAGAGCGAGGGGGAGAAGGCCTCGGTCGGCTCCCAGCAGCAGAGCCTGGCAGGGGAGAATGCACGGCTCCACCAGGCTCTGCAGCAGGCGGCCGAGGCTCAGCGCGCCGCCCAGGCCGAGCTGCAGGTGCTGCGGGAGCAGCTGCAAGGCCTGGCGCGGGAGGGGGCGGCCGAGACCCCGCGGCCGAGGGAGGGGCTGGCTGCTGAGCGGCCCCCCAAGGAGCAGCTGCTGCACCAGGAGCTGGCCGAGCGGCGGGGGCTGCTGGGCTCCGTGCGGCGGGAGCTGGCGGAGGCCCTGCAGCGAGCCCCGGGCGCTGGCGGGACGGAGCAGCTGCGGGTGGAGCTGGCCGGGGTGGAGCAGCGGCTGGCACAGGAGCTGCAGCGGGCGGAGAGCTGGGAACAGAACTACGGCGAGGGGCGCGACAGGGGGGCCACGGAGCCGTCCCGCCCCCCCCGGCAGGAGCCACCCAAAGCTGACAAGAAGGCGGGTGGGGGGCACAAGAGGCAGGAAGCCGGAGAGGAGCGGAGGCGCCGGCACGGGGACCCGGGGGGCAGGGAGCAGGAGGGTGCCAAGCACCCGAAGCGCCGGGAGCAGCCCGATCCCACCAGGCGCCAGGGGCCGCGGGACACCAAGCCGGCCAAGGACCAGAACGGGCAGCGTCGGGCGGGCGGTGGGAAGGGGGCGCTCGGCGGGCCCCACGAGCACAGCGTCGTCTGGGAGCCGCCCCGGCTGCAGCGGTACCGGGCGCCCCAGGGCTGCGCGGGCGTGGCCGACTGCGCCCGCCAGGAGGGACGGGAGCTGTTTGGGGCCGAGCTGGCGCCGGTGCAGAAGGGGCAGTTCCTGCGGCTGCTGCAGGGCTACATGGCCGGGCTGGGCTGGGGGCAGCACTACGCGGGGCTGGCGTCCCGGCTGGACGGCGCCTTCGCCGGCGACGGCACCTTCGCCCACGACCGCCTGCGCTTCCGCCACTTCGTGGAGGACGTGGAGGAGCTGCTGGAGGAGCTGGGGGAGCGGGAGCAGGGCGACGAGGAGGCGGCCGATGACTTCGAGGAGTACGTGCTGCGGCACTACGGCGGGGACGGGTGAGCCCCCCCCGGGCCCTGGGGCAGGTGGGGACCTGGCGCCGAGGTGGCTCTGTGCGCGCCGGGGAGGGGAGCCGGGGCTGCCCAGTGTGTGTGGGCGGGGGGAGGGAGACGGGGAGGGATGGGGGTGTTGCCCTTTCTGCTCCCCACCAGCCCCTCCCCGCTAACCCGCCCCCTGTGTTTGGACTTGCAGCTTCACCCAGAAGGAGCGAGAGCGGCGCCGTGCCAAGCAGCAGAGCAAGGAGCTCCGTGAGCACGGCCCCCCGCGGGCCCGGGACGGCCACCGTGGGAAGGAGAACAGCCCGCCTGACCAAGGCTAGAGCCGGGACGGCGGTGCCAGCCCAGCCGGGCCCCACCCGGCTCTGTAGTTTGTAGGGGGCAGCGGCCAGAGCCCCGCAGGGACGCAATGTTTGTTCTGCCGCGCCGTGTCCAAGGCTAGTGGGGCCGGGAGGGAGCGACCCCTGGGGGAAGGTGAGGCCAGCGCAGGGTCGGGTCCCCTCTAAGTCCCTACGGCCAGAGTTTGATCAGCCGCCAGCCCCTGCCCCACACACCAGCTCTGCAAACAGCACCCCCCAGTGAGATGCCAATGCAGCCCATGCCTTCAGGCAGAGAGGCCCCTTCCCGGGGCTGAGCCATGACATGGGGGATGTGGGGGGCATTAGGGGGTTTCCTCGGGACAGCAGGGGCCCTGAATGCTTTGCCTACAGCTTGCAGCTCCCCCTGGTGTTGTGCCATGGGGCTCCCCACGGCACCCTCCCCTGCCACCTGCTCTGTCCCTTCCAGGTGCCAAGGGGCCCGATGTCCCTGGCATGGGGCCAGGGCTGGGTTTGTGGGGACCCGCTGGTTGGTAACGGTGTCCCCCTGCTGCGGCGTGGCTTCGTGCTCACTCCACTGCCATCCCCGGCACCGAGTCAGGCCGGATTCCCCCCCACCCCCCGCCCTCTGGAGGGCCACGTGGGGCTCCCTCTCTGCTCCCCACCCCGGCTCCCTCGGCACTAGCTGCCCCGCGTGTGATGTTGCACTTTGCTAGATACAAATAAACTCGCTGTTGGGAAGCTCCTGAGGCCGGCCACGGTTGCGGGGGGGCGGGGTGTGCGCGCGTGCGCAAAGCTTCCAAGGGTCGGCAGCACCGTGCCCCCTGCCTGGCTCCCTGGGCAGCGCTGCCGTGATGCCCGTTTCCTTGGGGGATGGAGCCCAGATTCATGGCTCAGGCAATGCCCGGTGAGACGCCTCCTTTGCCCCTCCCTGCAAGCTGGGGAGTAGGGACAGCTGCCTCCTCCCAGCTCCATGGGGTGGGGGTTCCCTGGACTCGCCCCGGGGTTGAGGCTCCTCACCACCAGCAGCCCTTAGCGTGGGGAAGCCTCATCTCTGCTGCTCCCGCCCCTGCCCCTGCTCTCCGGGCTGCCCTGGGCAGCTGCTTTCGGCCCTAGGCTGGAGCCAGGGGGGTCAGGGTGGTTGCCCTGGGCTGCAGCTGGACACTGCACAGCTGGGGCTGGTTTTAAAGGGCTCGGGGGCCAGATCTCCCCTTGCCAACAGCTGCCCCAGGGCTCTGCTGCCTCGGCAGGGGGTAGGGCCCCGCTGGGACCGAGCTGGGGAGGGAGCTGCAGCCACCCCGGAGCATCATGGCCCAGCCCTGGCAGGGGCCCTTGGCATCTGGCTGCACTGCCGTCAAAGACCCACGGCTTCAGCCTTCCGCCGCAAAGAGGAAGGACGTTTCTAGCCCTCGTGTCGGTGGGGAAATTTTCCAGCTGTGACCCCTGGGCCCCCTAATGGCTCAGCCCCCAGGCCAGTCCCAGGAACCCCAAAGCTCTTGTGCAGTCTCAGGAGTGTAAAGCCAAACTCGGGCTTGCTGGGGAGCCGGACTCCTGATTTTTGAACATCGGGCGCTGGTAAATCCTGCAGGTTTGCACAGCGAGGCTCCGGCGGGGGCTGGCCAGACTCCTGCAGCCCGAGCTGGGAGGAGAGACCGGCCCGGCAGGCTCAGGGCAGTGGGGGTTTCAGCCTGCCCTGAGCCCCACGGCGCCTCGCTCGGGGTCTGGCTGCTGCACTGTCCCCCCCCCCGGGGTGGTTTCCTGTCGCCCCCAAGCCCTGGCTCTCGCAAACCAGCCACATGCCACTGTCAGAAGCGCTGAGCGGGGTCAGGCCGCTGCAGCAGGGTGGGAAAGGTGCTAAGCGCGAGGCGCCCAGAGGACGCCGAGTTCAGCCGCGGCCGAGCCTCGGGGCCAGCGATGCCAGGCCTGGGGGAAGTGGGGAGCCTCAGCACAACCCCCACCAGGGGTCTGCCCCTGGGCTGCCGCCTGGGTGTGGGGGGGGATTGGGATGGGACGCCTGGGCAGCGTTACGGAGATCAGGCACCACCAGAGACGGTAACGGGGGGCTCCCCTGGGTGGGGGCACCTGGTGCTGGGGACTCACATAGGCACAGCTGGGGGGAGGGACTTAGCAGGGCGTGCTCTCCCCTGGCAGTCAGAGCTGGCCCAATGGCCCTGGGGTGCCAGGGGGTGGGGGGCTCAGTAGGGGGCGGGGCTTAGTGGGGGCGGCAGGTGTGGGTAGGACTGGCTGGGGGGTGGGGGAACGGACATAACACGAGGCGACGCCAAACCCCCGTTCCTCCTCTTACCCAGGGGGAGGAGCTATGGAGGCTCCTCCCCCAGCAGGCTTGACTCCGCCCCTTTCCGGGATGCACCACTGCCCCCCCTCTTGCGTGCAGTGGTAGCGCTCCCCGTGTAGGCAGCAGCGCCTGGGATGGGCCGGCCCATGTCAAGCGGAGGGGGGGAGCGGGTTTCACCACGTGGGCGGCAGGGTGAATATGGACTGTACCACGTCGGGCCCGAGGGGCAGGGGCTTCCGGCTGCTGGAATCCACGCGAGGGGAGTCAGGTTTCGGCTCCCCCCCTGGCCCGGATGGTGTGTCCCGGGCGGGCCCACGTGCGCTGGGCGGGCGGGGGTGTCAGTAGCCCCATGGCCGGGCTGCCGCGGCTGGTGCTGTTGCTGAGCGGCAAGAGAAAGTCGGGCAAGGACTTCGTGGCGGAGGAAATACAGAACCGGTACCGGGCCGGGGGGAGACCGGACCGGACCGGACCGGGTGGGGGGGAGCACGGACCGGACTGGACCGGGTGGGGGGGAGCAGGGACCGGACCGGGGGATCCGGAGCCGGGTGGGGGGAGCAGGGAAAGGACCAGGGACCCAGGACTGGGTGGGGGGAGCAGGGAAAGGACCAGGGACCCAGGACTGGGTGGGGGGAGCTGGGCCTCGGGGGATCCGGAGCCGGGTGGGGGGAGCAGGGACCGGACCGGGGGATCCGGAGCCGGGTGGGGGGAGCAGGGAAAGGACCAGGGACCCAGGACTGGGTGGGGGGAGCAGGGAAAGGACCAGGGACCCAGGACTGGGTGGGGGGAGCTGGGCCTCGGGGGATCCGGAGCCGGGTGGGGGGAGCAGGGACCGGACCGGGGGATCCGGAGCCGGGTGGGGCGGAGCAGGGACCGGACCGGGGGATCCGGAGCCGGGTGGGGCGGAGCAGGGACCGGACCGGGGGATCCGGAGCCGGGTGGGGGGAGCAGGGACCGGACCGGGGGATCCGGAGCCGGGTGGGGGGAGCAGGGACCGGACCGGGGGATCCGGGGACGGGTGGGGGGAGCAGGGAAAGGACCGGGGACCCAGGACTGGGTGGGGGGAGCTGGGCCTCGGGGGATCCGGAACCGGGCCGGGCATCGGGAGCCGGGGCTGGCTCAGTTCGCGGCGATCCAGGGCAGGGGAGGCCTTGGTGGCGTGACGCAGCTCCGGAGAGGAGGGAGGAGCCCGGGGCGGGGCGGGTATATGGGGCAGCACGGGGTGGGGGTGGCACCTAAGCCAAGGTGCCTGTGTGGGGACCCCCATCGGGTATGGTAGTGGGGGGGTCTAAGGCTGGGAAGCCCCCCAGGTCGGGGCACCCCCCCCCCCCGATCAGGGTCAGGGCTCTGACTGGACAGGGCAGGGGTTCTCAACCTGGGGGTCGCAAGGTTATTACCTGGGGGGTCGTGAGCTGTCAGCCCCCCCCCCCCCCCCCAGTTTTGGTTCCAGCATGGATAGTGGTGATTTAAAGGTGTAAGGGGGGGGGTGGCACTCACGCTCACTGTGCGACAGGGGTCACCAGTACCAACGTCTGAGAACCCGTGTGTGTGGGGAGGGGGAATGCCTTTCTCGCTTCCCGTGGGCCTGGCAGGAATCGGGGCCATGGCCCTTCACCCTCCAACCACTTGTGCCTCCCTCTGGCAGGTTGGGGCCGGATGTCTGCGCCATCCTCCAGCTGTCGGGACCCCTCAAGGAGCAGTATGCCAAGGTACTTCCCTCCCCCCCCACCCCCCCCCGGCGGTGCCCGGAGCGGCTGAGCCCCCTGCTCAGGGCCACCTCTTCGCTCCCCGCAGGAACACGGGCTGGATTTCCAGCGCCTGCTGGACGCCAGCGATTACAAGGAGACCTACCGGCAGGACATGATCCGCTGGGGGGAGGAAAAACGCAACACAGACCCGGGCTTCTTCTGCAGGATCGTGGTGGAGGGCGTCACGCAGCCCGTCTGGGTAAGCAGGGGGCCCGCCAGGGGGAGGGGTAACGAGGAGCCGCTCCCCCTTGCCGGCAGCGCCCCCTCCCCTCCCCCCCCCCCCCCCATGACGTCTCCTTCCCCTTGCAGGTGGTGAGTGACACCCGGCGCCTGTCGGACGTGGAGTGGTTCCGGGACGTGTATGGGGCCGCGGTGCAGCTGGTGCGGGTGGTGGCGACGGAGGAGACGAGGAAGAGGAGGAAGTGGGTGTTCATAGTGGGTGAGTGGCACCGGCTTGGGGTAACGACCGTGGCTGAGAACTGCCCGGTTCTGCCATCACGAGCCAGCCGAGGGGCAGGGGGTTCGGGTCTTGGCCTTGCGGCCTCTGAACCCTTCAGTCACACTCGGCCCCGTTTCCCTGCACACCAGGAGTCTGGGCACTTCTCTGGTCTCTAAGGGAGGGCGGAGATTCTCCCTGGCTCTGGGGCTTGAAGAGAGACCGCACAGAACTCCCTGGGGTTGGCCATATTGCGCCCCCAGCTGCCACTGCCCCCCTGGTTCCTCTCCCCGGCTGAGCTGTGCGGAGCAGCCAAGGCTGGGTGAGGAGCACTAGGGGAGAGCCGTTTGCCTGGCCGTGCCCTCGCTCCGGGAGCTCACCTGTGGGGCTGCAGCACATGTCCGGCCAGCCAGGATCGGGAGTGCTGGGGCCAGCGCCGGGTCGGGGGTCCATTGCCCCGATCTGCGGGGAGCTCACCTCTCTGGGTTTGCTCCTCCCCAGGGGTGGACAACGCGGAGTCCGAGTGCGGCCTGGACCAGGGCGTGACCTTCGACTGGGTCATCACCAATGACGGGGACGAGCTGTCCCTGGACAGACAGCTGGAGAAGCTGCTGCACTTCATCTACAGCAAGTTATAGCGTCCTGCAGCGGGCGGAGAGGCCGGGCGCAGCCCAGGGCTCAGACCAAAGAACACGTTGGGGTGGGGGGGATGCGGGGAAAGGGGTCCAGCATGCCCTGTCCGGCTGGGACCCTGCTGTGGGAGGCGCTGCAGGTGGAGGGCCAGGCGCGCTGTGTGGGGCTGTGCCCAGACACCATTCCATCAGGGCAGAAGGCCAAGTCCAGTGGTTCTTTTCAGAGCCCGTTCCAGGGGTTTGCACAGTGCCCTGCGGCAGGCGCCGTCCAGCCTCTCACCCAGCGGGAGCACCCTGCACTGAGACCAAACAGGGCCCCAGAGCTGGTTCCTGGGCTCTTGCCCTGTCCTCAGCCTCCGGGGCGATCCCTCTCCCCTGGGTGGGCCCCAGAGCAGGGGCTCTGGGCCGGGGGACAGGTCCTTCCCTCATGGGGCTGTGTGACGAGCTGTAGCTGCCCTGTCTGCCCCAGAGGGTGTTGCGCCCACTGCTCAGCCCAGGGGCTCTCACACGCTTTGTGCAGGGATGACCCCTGGCGACCCCCAGGTTGAGAACCCCTGGCTTCGGCCCAGGCCGCTCTGTCCCGTCTCACCAGGTCCCTTTGCATCCCGGCTCGTCGGCAGCGTGGCCCGGGGCTGCCGTCGCCTGCCCCGTGAATGCCCAGCACCGCTTCCCCTTGCTCAGCTGCCGGCCTCTCTGCACCGCCGTGCCCAGGCGGTGGCGGTGATCTGTGCGTTGCCGACGGGCAGGGTGGGAGGCTGTAACAGGTGCCCATATGCCAGCCTGTTCCATCCTGCACTGCTTTCTGGGTCACGGGGACCCGGAGCCGCCCATGCCCATCCACCTCGCCCGCTGCAGACCCCCGCTGGGAACATAGCTCCTCGCTGTTGGCTGCCCGGCTGGGCAGGCTGATCGCTGCCCACAGCTCCAGGGACAGATGTCGATGCGAGGGGAGCCGGAGCTCGGGCGGAGGCTCCTGGCCCGAGACGTACCCTGCGGCCATGGACCTGGCTGCATGCGGCCCTGCCGGGGCCGGGCCCTGTCACTTCACCTGGCCACTGGTCGAGGCGGGCGGCTGGGCCCTGAGGGGCAGAACTGCCGCGGCACTTCGCTGACTTGCTTTGCCTGGGCCAAGCCGGGTCGGCAGCACCAGTGCCAGGCTGGCCTCCTGGGGCTGCGTCTCCGGGTCTGTGACTCCTGACCCTAGTGCCACCTGCTCGCCTGACCCCTCTCCCACAAGGGGAGCCAGAGCACTGAGGGTCGCTGCACCTGGAATAAAGCCGGCAGGTGAGAAACGCCGACCCGTGTGGGCCCATTATTTACCGCGTGAAATCCCAGCTCCCGTGGGGCTGGGCTGCGGGGGAGGGGTGCCTGGGTGGTGGACCTCTGCCATTCACACCCCCTCCCCAGAGGCAGCTTGGGGGGGGTGAGGTGAGCAGCCTGTTCCCTGGCACTGCCCCAGGGCGCCCGGTGGCTGGCTCCCTGTCGCAGGAGGTACATGGCTCTCAGCCTCTCAGGACAGGACCAGAAGCACTGGAATTGCAGCCAGGGCGGGTTAGGCTGGATGTTAGGAAACACTGGAATTGCAGCCAGGGCGGGTTAGGCTGGATGTTAGGAAACGCTTCCTGATGGGGTGGTGAAGCGCTGGGATAAATTGCCCAGGGAGGTGGTGGAGTCTCCATCATTGGAGGTTTGTAAGAGCAGATTCGACAAACACCTGTTGGGGATGGTCTAGATCAGGGGTTCTCAGACTTCTGTCCTGGTGACCCCTTTCACACAGCCAGCCTCTGAGCGCAGCCCTGCTTAGAAATTAAAAACACTTGTTTATCTATTTAACACCATTATCAATGCTGGAGGCAAAGCGGGGTTTGGGATGGAGGCTGACAGCTCGTGACCCCCCTCCCCCCCACCATGTAATAACATCACGACCCCCTCAGGGGTCCTGACTCCAGTTTGAGAACCCCTGGTCCTGCCATGAGCCCCGGGGGCTGGGCTCGAGGACCTCTCGCGGTCCCTTCCAGGCCTACAATTTCGTGAGGCTGGTGAGTGAGCTGCACTCTCACCAGCAGGGGGCGCTGCACCCCAAGGCTGAGCTAGGTGCCAGGGCGGGAGTGTGGGGGAAGCGGGGCAGTGCCAAGCCCGTTACAACCCCCGTGCTCCCAGCTGCAGCCAGGATGTCTCCTTCCACTGGCCCATGAATTGCTCAGCTTGGTCCCAGCTGAGAGCCCGGTGCTTATGGGGCTCACTGATGGGGGGGCTCTCCCCTGTGGGCTGAAGGCCTGGGGCCCACAGCATGGCAGGAAGGAGCCCTAGTGAGATCGGGGTGGGGGGACGGCTCGGTGGCATTTATCCCCCATGCACTCGGGCCGCCAGCCGGGTTCATGGAGCGTTGCCGGTCCCTGCTGGGAGCTGCCTCCCACGCAGCAGGGCCCTGTCCTGCCCCTTGGCCTGGTCACCTGCAGGCCGTTCGGTGCTTGGTGTGTCCTGGCTGAATCTGCAGCTCCCTCTCTTGGCCTCCTGTCAATGGTGCAGCCACTGGGCCTCAGCTTTCCCCAAGCAGGAATCCCTGGCGCAGGAGTTGGGTGAGTGGGGGCACCAGCTCCGGATTGGCTGGCACAGGAGGTGGGGCAGGGGACACGGTGCCTTTCCCCTCTGGGGGGGTCATGCTCCAAGCCAGCCCTGGGGCAGGGGACTGGCTGTCTGGGGGTGGGGGGTGACTGCACTTGCTGGCCCCCCATTTTTCTACAAGGAGGGGGACACTCTTGGTCCCAGAGCTGAAGCTGGAGGGCAGGTCAGAGTGTCCTGCACCCGCCTGCCGGTCTCCGGCGCTGAGTTCGAGGCTAGAGCACGTGGCCTGTTGGTCCCTAGTCCATGTCTCACCCACTTGGCTCCAGGAAAAGCCTTAGCTGGGATAATGGGGATAGAGGGGCAAGGGGGATTGTGGGTTGGGACTGAGGGGCACCAGCAAAGGGGGGGGTTCAGGGCTGGGCTAGCGGGGGGCTGAGACGGGGGGCCATCCTGGATCTAGGAAGCTACCAGCCCAGACAAAAGTTAAAGTAAATCTGAGCCCTCACTGCGGGGTGGGGGAGGGGAGAGGCTGTTCCTGGTTGGGTTTTGGGGGCAGGTTTGTTTGGACCTGTAGGGAGGAAAATCAAAGGCCGGAGCCACAGCCGCTTCACCACCACCCCACCCCGCCGCGAGCCAGGAGGCCCCCCCCCCCCCCCCCCCCGCGTGCATGAGTAAGCGGTTTAACTGGCGGGGGCATGGCAGCTGGGCGCCGTGTGCTGGGGTGAAGAGGTTTGCTGCAGCCAATTCCCTGGGGATTGGCCGCGTCCTGGGCAGAAGGAGCCAGTCTAATAACTAACTGCTGCAATCCTGTTTCCGGGCGGAGCAGCTGGCTGGGCCAGGGCGGGGCTGGAGGACACTGCTCCGAGGGGATACGGGGGACCGGGGGTTCTGCTCCTACTGCCCCAGGGCAGGCGGGTGCCGAGGCTGCACAGGCCTTTCCCCCACCCCCAGTTCATTTCACATGGGGTGGGGGGGGGGAAGACGTTCTGGGGCTGGCAGGAGCCGTGACTCTCATGCCTTCTGCTGGGGGGAGTGGCGGCATTGGGACCCCATGAGAGCGGGAGCTCCCGGAGCCCTGGGCCAGCCCCGCTGCAGGGGCCAATGCTGCCCTGAGACCCTGGGCTGGACTAGCTGGGTCTGGGGGTGTCCCGCAAAGCCAGACTGATGGAGAGTGGTGGGGTCGTTCAAGGTCCCCGCACCCAATGGCAGGGGGAGCTTCAGGGGCCATGTTCAGCTACATCCCCCGGGCCAGTCCACCCATGCACCCGCAGCAGCCTGGGTGGGGCGGCCCACCGAGGCAGCCTGGAGGGGGAAGCAGCGGGGACTTGGGGAAGGCGACTGCGTTTGCCAGCCCCTCACAAGATGGTGAAGACAGGCTGGGCCGGGTCTCAGGGCTGAGCTGGGGCAGGGGAGAGTTGGGGTCAACGCCCAGCTTCGTGGGTGAGTCCCCGAGGCCGACATAAACAGCCAGTGGTTTAGGGGCTTGAGGGGAGAGAACCCCACATGTGGGGTGGTTCCTGTGGCATATGGACGTTGTAAGCTGTCGCTTTCAATTTTGGGGGATGCAGCCTATGGCATTCTGCAGGCAAGTGTGCGATCTGGGCCGACCAGAGCCAGTCAGGGTGGGGTCAGTTGTGTGTCTGCCCTGGGAGCAGCCTGCTTTGTCTCTCTCTGGTTTTGGGTTCTTGGGTGTTACTGCTCTGGGGACTAGAAATTAAGTCACAATTAAATGCAACCCTGCAGCAAGTGTTTGGTAGTTTGTTCTGGCTTCTGTTTGCTTGCAGTGAACAGCGCTCCCCACCCCGGGGTTAATGGAGACAGGGCCCACTCCCAGGCAGCTGTGCTACCCCCACAGACCACCCAAGGAGCCAGCCCTTATTCAGCAGCATGGAGCTTGGTTGTAGGACCTGTGTCAGGGCAGGCGGAAGCCCTGGGGGACCAGGCCCCCTGCTCCGAGCTGCCCCATTAACTCCCGTCTCCAGCTGCTGCCTGTAATCCCCACCCTCTGTCTGCTACCATCAGCCTTGTCAAAAATCACATCTAAGGCGATTAAAGGAGACGTTATATAATCGCAACAGTTGGGGAGACTCTTTAAAGGGGCAGCATCCCCTTGAACTGAGTGGGGACCTCATGGGGCAGGGTCATCCTCTGTGGAGAGGCCTGGGCCCCATCTCTGGGAGGGGTGACACCCCCACACACACACTGCCCAGAGCTGGACAGACATGCCCTTGCCAAGCCCAGGACACTGCTGGGACAGCTGGGCAGGGGGCAGATGGGGGATGGCTACTATCCGCTCTGCAGCCTCCCCCTCCTGCTCTATTTCCTCTCCCACTCGGCTGGGACACAACGTGCTGCTGTGGTGTGTGCCAAGCTCCAGAGCCCTCCCCGGGAGCAGACGAACGGCCACCCTAGTGCCAGCTGGGGCCGCAGGGTATCGGCTTGTTATTGGTAACTGCATTGGCATCCGCTCCCTCCTGTACCCAACTCCCTCCGTCCCTGGCCCGGCCCTCCTGCCAGTGCCAGCCCCGTGGGCAGCCTCCGCCTCCTGCAGATCACGGCTGAGTCCCCATGTTCATGGCAACCCTTTAACTCTCACCTTTATGGAAGCATCAGCTGGGGCTCCTCGCACTCAGCCCCCTGAGGCCATACGGCGCTGCTGGGGATGCATGTCCCCCATCCCGGAAGGGAAGGCTGCCCCTGGCTGCGGGACCAGCCCCGGTCTGGGGAATGGGAAGCCCCCGTATCTGCGGCTGCTTCGAGCAGGGGAGGGTGGAGGGGACAGGCAGTGGGACAGGTGCTGGCAGCTGTTCAGGCGCAGCGAGGACAGGAGGGAGCCTGGGGAGAGGGGGTGGGACAGGGCTTGAGCTGCAATGAACCCCGTACAGCAATGGGAGGGTGCACCGGCAGGAAGTGGGGGGCCTGGCACAGCCCCCCTAGATCTCCACCCCAATCCCCGCAGGAACCCTGGGAACAGCACCTGCCGGGCAGGTGGAGCAAAGGGGAGCCACTGCACACAAGCAGATGCCTGGCCTGGCCGAAGGGGCAAGCAATAGGCACGAAGCAGGGAAAGGGAGGGCGGAGGGCAGGGCTCCCCACTCCAGCCATTGGGGGGAGTCTCTCTCGGCACAGAGGTGCCAGCAGGGGTTGCCAACACACCTCATTAAGCACCACAGGAGGGGCCCATCCTGGGCATGGGGCAGAGGCAGGCAGGTTTTGACCGTGGTGCTTAGGGTACCTACCTGGTGTTTGGATGAGCCAGCTGCCCCCACCCCGAATTAGCGCCCCCCCCCCCCCCCCCCGCGACTGCAAGCAGTGGGAGTGCCAGCCTGGAGACGGGAGCGGCCATTCACTTGGTGCTGTTGACTAATAGCAGGTGCAATTAAAAGCCATTTTTTAAATGAAATTCCTCCAAGAACAAGACCAGAATCCCGGCGGCTGGAGACGGCTGCTTGGCACAATCAGGCCCGGAGTGGAAACAGCAGAACCTGAGCCATTCATATTTAATGCCATGGGAAATGTAATTATAGTGGGCTGGCGTCTGAAGCCAAACCACTCGCAGGGGACGGAGGCCTCCGAGGTTGTTAAACGCCACATTTAACTAAAGCAGCCTCTGCCTCTCCCCTGCACCTTGCATGGACGTCCGGGGACCGGGGCATCTGCACCCATTGTACCTGAGCAGATGGATCAGAGTTACACGTGGCTAGATCAACCCAAACATGCCTGATATCGCCCGTGAGACGCGCGTAGAAAACCCACCAACAGTCCAGCAGGGCCACTGAAAAAGCCACAAGAGAGCACGAGATACCAGCAACCCCCGCCTGAGATTGCAAAGGCAGGAAGCAGATGGAAGCAGGCCGCATACAGAAAGGGACCGCAGATGTGTCGTCCTTTCCCTGGAAAGCTACCTTGCTTCACAGCGGAGGCAATGCCCCCTTCCTAACACCAACCCACGGCTCGGTCCTCTTGCCCTTTACCCTGAGCAAAACCAAATCCAGTACGCTCCTGCTGGTTGGAGTGACCATGATCGATGTTTCTTACCTGCACGTGACGGGCTCCAGGTGAGAAAGGCAGGGGGCAGATTTCCTGGTACCAACAGCATGAAGCCAGAGCAAGCTTCTTTCTGAAGCACAGCAGCCATTTCGACTCAGGCTGTGATCTCCCTTCAGCTCTCCAAGCTGAGCAGGACAGGGCCAACTCACACCCAGCCTGCGCTGCTGGAGACAACGGTGCTGGTGATTCAGTAGGGGGTGCTCTTTCCACCTGAAGCAGTACCCGGGGTGCAGCTGCCGTGAACAGGGATCCCATGGCACTTTCCCCAGAAGGCAGGTTGTGAAATCTCGTGTCCCAGCCAAGTTCTGACTCTGCTAATCCCACGGTGTCAATCAAAATCCCCCTGCAGTTTCAGTTGATGTCTCTCAACTGCTGTGTAGCCTTGCTGTATGCTGTTAAACGGCTGCCATACCCCTCCCCAGAAGTGACTGCATTGCAACCGTGGGGAAAGCATACCCTATAGACGACTAGCGAGGGACCCACTGGGATGCAATTTCCAGCATAACTTTATAACCTGCCTTTGTAAATGAGAGGGGTCTGGATCGGATGTTCTAAGGGGTCTCTGAGCTGATGGACCCTCCCCTAGCCCTACTACAACCTGCCCCCCTTCTATGGTATCATTAAATATCAAACAATTGCATCCGTTAAGTCCAAAGAGATTGTTTCAATTTCACAGTCCTTGGGGGTCATGCTAGCCTCTGACAGACCAGACAGGAGACAGATGGATTCAGGGATTGTGGGCAGGGGGTTGCATCCCAGGCCTCCAGACCAGACCAGATGGCTGCCTCACCTCAGACTAATGAGTCTTTGCTGTGTAATGACTGGCATGAGTGTGGTCAGATCCACGCCACTTTACACTTAGAGCCTCTCTGTCACCCTGGGGCGACCATGACTGGAGCAAGGGGCTGAGTAGATTGGGGGGGGGGGAGGTTAGTGAGTCCCCCGCCCCCATCACCATCCCAACCCCCAGGGCCAGTTTCAGACAGATCCCACAGTGGGAGGAGAAAGGCAGAACAAAGAGAAAATGAGGGGTCTGGTCGCTCCCCCAAATCTCTGTGCAGGAATTGCCCAATTCCTGCTTCTGGGGCACTCAGGAAAGGAATTCAGTCCCTGCTATCCTGCAGCATCCCTCACTCTGCCCCATGCACCTCCTGCCCCCACCTCTACTTCCACCCTGCACTCCCCCGCCCCCACCAGGCACCCAACCCACCTAGGCACTCCCCTGCCCTCACCAGGCACCCAACCCACCTATGCACTCCCCCGCCCTCACCAGGCACCCATCCCACCTATGCACCCCGCCCCTCACCATGCACCCAACCCACCTATGCACTACCCCGCCCCCACCAGGCACCCAACCTACCTATGCACTCCCCCGCCCCCACCAGGCACCCAACCTACCTATGCACCCCGCCCCCACCAGGCACCCAACCCACCTATGCACTCCCCCGCCCTCACCAGGCACCCATCCCACCTATGCACCCCGCCCCTCACCATGCACCCAACCCACCTATGCACTACCCCGCCCCCACCAGGCACCCAACCTACCTATGCACTCCCCCGCCCCCACCAGGCACCCAACCTACCTAGGCACTCCCCCGCCCCCACCAGGCACCCAACCCACCTAGGCACTCCCCCGCCCCCACCAGGCACCCAACCCACCTAGGCACTCCCCCGCCCTCACCAGGCACCCATCCCACCTATGCACCCCGCCCCTCACCATGCACCCAACCCACCTATGCACTACCCCGCCCCCACCAGGCACCCAACCTACCTATGCACTACCCCGCCCCCACCATGCACCCAACCCCCCTATGCACTACCCCGCCCCCACCAGGCACCCAACCCACCTAGGCACTCCCCCGCCCCCACCATGCACCCAACCCCCCTATGCACTCCCCCGCCCCCACCAGGCACCCAACCTACCTATGCACCCCGCCCCCACCAGGCACCCAACCCACCTATGCACTCCCCCGCCCTCACCAGGCACCCATCCCACCTATGCACTCCCCCGCCCCCACCAGGCACCCAACCTACCTATGCACCCCGCCCCCACCAGGCACCCAACCCACCTAGGCACTCCCCCGCCCCCACCAGGCACCCAACCCACCTAGGCACTCCCCCGCCCTCACCAGGCACCCATCCCACCTATGCACCCCGCCCCCACCAGGCACCCAACCCACCTAGGCACTCCCCCGCCCCCACCAGGCACCCAACCCACCTAGGCACTCCCCCGCCCTCACCAGGCACCCATCCCACCTATGCACCCCGCCCCCACCAGGCACCCAACCTACCTATGCACTACCCCGCCCCCACCAGGCACCCAACCCACCTAGGCACTCCCCCGCCCCCACCATGCACCCAACCCCCCTATGCACTCCCCCGCCCCCACCAGGCACCCAACCCACCTATGCACCCCGCCCCTGCCCCTTCTTCGGGGCGCTCCCAGCAGACGAGCACCGCTCGGGGCTCCCGCCCCGCCCCTCACATAGGCCCCGCCCCGCCCGGGCAGGCGGCCAACTACTACGCCCGTCGTGCTCCCCCTCCGCCCTCCGCGCACGCGCGGCGACGCCCCGCGGCCGGGGCGGGGCGGCCAATAGGCTGCGCCGGCGGGGGGCGGGCGCCAGCGGGCGGGGCCGGGCGCGTGGGCGGCCAATGGGCTGCGCCGGCGGGCGCGAGGGGGCGGGGCCGGGCGCGTGGGCGGGGCCGGGCGAGCACAAGGCGCCCGCAGCGCAGCCCCGGCGAAGGCGCCCAGCCGCCCCGCGCCCCCGCCGCCCGCCCCGCACATGCCCGCGCGCGGGAGGGAGGCCGCCGGGCACGGGCCGCCGCGGGGCGCGCGCTGAGGCAGGCGGGCCCCCCTCCCGGCCCCGCAGCATGGAGGCGCCGCCGCCGGGGGCCCCCGCCGAGGAGACCCCGCGGGCGGCCGGGGCCCGGCTGCACCCCTCGCCCGGCGCGCCGCCCGCCTCCCGCCCGGGCAGCCAGCCCAACCTGAGCGAGCCGCCGGGCGGCCCCGCGGCCGGGCGGGCCCGGCAGCCCAGCCCGCTGGCGCCGCGGCGGGACAGCAACCCCTTCACCGAGATCGCCGTCAGCTCCTGCAAGTACAGCGGCGGCGGCATGAAGCCGCTCAGCCGCCTCAGCGCCTCCCGCCGCAACCTGCTGGAGGCCGAGCCCGAGGGGCAGCCGCTGCAGCCCTTCGGCCCGGGCCCGCCGCCGCCGCCGCCGCCGCCCCCCGAGATCGTCGTGTCCCGCGAGGGGGGGGCCCCGCCGCCGCCCCCCCCCCACGCCCGCCGCCCCGCGCCCGCCGCCTTCGCCCGCGCGCCCAAGCGGAAGCACCAGAACATCGGCTACCGGCTCGGCCACCGGCGCGCGCTCTTCGAGAAGCGCAAACGCCTCAGCGACTACGCGCTCATCTTCGGCATGTTTGGCATCGTCGTCATGGTGATCGAGACCGAGCTCTCCTGGGGGCTCTACTCCAAGGTGGGCGGGGCGGGGCCCCCCGGGGGGGACGCGGCGTGGGGGGGGGGAGCGCCCCCCAGGGGGGGTTCTGAGGCTGTAGTTGGGGGGTGAGGGGCGGGGGCAGGGGGCTCGGAGGCTCTAGTTGGGGGGTGACGGGCTGGGGTGCGGGGGGCGAGGGCAGGGGGCTCTGAGGCTCTAGTTGGGGGTGATGGCTGGGGCAGGGGGGTCTCAGGCTGTAGTTGGGGGTCATGGCAGGAGGCTGTGAGGCTGTAGTTGGGGGGTGAGGGGCGGGGGCAGGGGGCTCGGAGGCTCTAGTTGGGGGGTGAGGGGCGGGGGCAGGGGGCTCGGAGGCTCTAGTTGGGGGGTGAAGGGCTGGGGTGTGGGGGGCGAGAGCAGGGGGCTCGGAGGCTCTAGTTGGGGGGTGAGAGGTGGGGGCAGGGGGCTCGGAGGCTCTAGTTGGGGGGTGACGGGCTGGGGTGCGGGGGGCGAGGGCAGGGGGCTCTGAGGCTCTAGTTGGGGGTGATGGCTGGGGCAGGGGGGTCTCAGGCTGTAGTTGGGGGTCATGGCAGGAGGCTGTGAGGCTGTAGTTGGGGTGTGAGGGGCGGGGGCAGGGGGCTCTGAGGCTCTAGTTGGGGGGTGAGGGGCGGGGGCAGGGGGCTCTGAGGCTCTAGTTGGGGGGTGAAGGGCTGGGGTGCGGGGGGCGAGAGCAGGGGGCTCTGAGGCTCTAGTTGGGGGGTGAGAGGTGGGGGCAGGGGGCTCGGAGGCTCTAGTTGGGGGGTGAAGGGCTGGGGTGTGGGGGGCGAGGGCAGGGGGCTCTGAGGCTCTAGTTGGGGGTGATGGCTGGGGCAGGGGGGTCTCAGGCTGTAGTTGGGGGTCATGGCAGGAGGCTGTGAGGCTGTAGTTGGGGTGTGAGGGGCAGGGGGTTCTGAGGCTGTAGTTGGGGTGTGAGAGGTGGGGGCAGGGGGCTCTGAGGCTCTAGTTGGGGGGTGAAGGGCTGGGGTGCGGGGGGCGAGGGCAGGGGGCTCTGAGGCTCTAGTTGGGGGGTGAGGGGCGGGGGCAGGGGGCTCTGAGGCTCTAGTTGGGGGGTGAAGGGCTGGGGTGCGGGGGGCGAGGGCAGGGGGCTCTGAGGCTCTAGTTGGGGGGTGAGGGGCGGGGGCAGGGGGCTCTGAGGCTCTAGTTGGGGGGTGAAGGGCTGGGGTGCGGGGGGCGAGAGCAGGGGGCTCTGAGGCTCTAGTTGGGGGGTGAGAGGTGGGGGCAGGGGGCTCGGAGGCTCTAGTTGGGGGGTGAAGGGCTGGGGTGTGGGGGGCGAGGGCAGGGGGCTCTGAGGCTCTAGTTGGGGGTGATGGCTGGGGCAGGGGGGTCTCAGGCTGTAGTTGGGGGTCATGGCAGGAGGCTGTGAGGCTGTAGTTGGGGTGTGAGGGGCAGGGGCAGGGGGCTCTGAGGCTCTAGTTGGGGTGTGAGGGGTGGGGGCAGGGGGCTCTGAGGCTGTAGTTGGGGTGTGAGGGGCAGGGGCAGGGGGGTCTCAGGCTGTAGTTGGGGGTCATGGCAGGAGGCTGTGAGGCTGTAGTTGGGGTGTGAGAGGTGGGGGCAGGGGGCTCTGAGGCTCTAGTTGGGGGGTGAGGGGCGGGGGCAGGGGGGTCTCAGGCTGTAGTTGGGGGTCATGGCAGGATGCTGTGAGGCTGTAGTTGGGGTGTGAGGGGCGGGGGCAGGGGGCTCTGAGGCTCTAGTTGGGGTGTGAGGGGTGGGGGCAGGGGGCTCTGAGGCTGTAGTTGGGGTGTGAGGGGTGGGGGCAGGGGGCTCTGAGGCTGTAGTTGGGGGGTGACGGGCTGGGTTGCGGGGGGCTCTGAGGCTGTAGTTGGGGGGTGACGGGCTGGGTTGCGGGGGGCTCTGAGGCTGTACTTGGGGGCAGGGGGCTCTGAGGCTGTAGTTGGGGGTGAGGGGCTCTGAGGCTGTACTTGGGGTTGGGGGGCATGGTCTCCAGCCTTCCCCAGACCCAGGGCTGGCGCTACCAGTAGGTGACCCTAGGCGGTCGCCTAGGGCGCCAGGATTTGGGGGGCGGCGTTTCACGTCCCTCGACGGCCGCCGAAATGCTGCTGAGATCCCTGCTGCCTAAGGCGGCAACAAACCTGGTGCCGCCCCTGCCCTGACCCCCCAGGCTTTACTTGTGACTCTCCAGTGAAAGGTTTTACATCCTGTGTTGAAACCCTCCAGGGACACATCCTGGCCCCCCCCACCCCCACCCCAGCCTTACAGTCTGGAGCGGGGTGCGGCTCCCTCCCCCGAACCCCCTTCTCCATGCTGGGTCTGCAGCTTGGCTCTCCCTGCCCAGGGTGTCCCCCCTCCACCCCCACGCAGCAGCAGCGAGCATGCCTGCAGGTGTGCCCTGAGGGGGTGGGGGGCATGGACCCAGCGAGCCCCCTGGCTGGTGGAGTTGAGGGGTCGGGGCTGCTTGGGGCACAGGAACCCTCCCCACACACTGAGCAGAGCGGGGTCCCGGGGATCCGCGGTGGCTGGATGCGCTTGGCACTTGTTGCAGCCCAGAGCAGGGGGATGTGGACGTGGTGGAGGGAGAAGCCGCTTCCTCTGAGTTCACAGCGGGGGTGTGTGTGTGTGGGGGGGATTTGCCTGGTGTTAGTTCTCTCTCTCGTCATGTCATCTCTTCTCTCTCTCTCTCTCTCTCTCTTCCCCCCCCCCCCCCGCCCCCCCGGCTCTCCCCTTGGGGTGGGCGGGGTGCTTGGTGCTGCTCAGCTGTTGATTTTCAATAGAGCTAATTTCAGACCGGGCACAGCTGTTGCGAGGCTGGCACGTTACTCCATGAAACCCAGCCACGGAGCAGGGGCTGGGGATGCCTCTGGCTATGGGAGTCCAGCGGCTCCGGAGGGCAGGCACTTCCGCAGCGCTCGCCCCCTGCAAGCCACTGCCTGGGTTCTCCGTTCCCCCTTTGCTCGGAGAGCGTGCTCTGATCCCCGTTTTCCTGCTTTCCGCAGCTCGACCCCCATCCCTCCTGGCAGCCCCCCATGGCCAAGCTCCAGTGGGATTGTTACCTAGGGTGGACTGGCTGCCCCAGAGCCACTTTTTCCTCAGCGCCTGCTCTTGTGTGTGTGTTCTGGTAGCCCCAGTCCAGCCTTGGGGCCCCTTGTGTGGGGGGCTGTACAGAGACCTTGCCCAGGAGGCTCCTTGTCTGGGTGTGACTGGGGATTCCCCTTGGCTGGCTCTGTCCCCTTCGGAGATGGGGCCTGGCCCAGCTATGTTCTGCTGTCTGCTAAGAGGAAATTTCCCCCTGGGATTGAGCCTTGAGCCCAAACAGCTGGACCCTGAGGTTGGCTGAGCCCTGTGAAATCTTCCTTCCTGTTAGAGAACGAGGGCAAAGCTGCCCCCCCATCCTCAGCTGTCCTGCCATGGGCTCCCCTGCAGCCGGGGATGTGCTTTTGCCTTGGCGCGGGGGGGAGCCCCTTGTGGCTTCGGCCCTCCCAGGAGCAGGATCTCTCTGGCAGTAGCACCGTTCCCAGCAGGAAAGAGCCACCCCCATTTGCTCCAGTGGATACACTGGACCAGCAAGTGGTGCTGGTGGGACTGGGTTCCCCAGGGCTCATCTGCTCTGTGACTCTCCCTCCCCCCCCCCACTCGGATTCTGGGCTCTGCCCGTGGCTGGAGCAGGTTGGGGGGCTGGGGCGATGGTCCTGTGTAACAAAGCCAACAGGTGGGGGCTTGGGCGGGGGGAAGCGCCCGTTAATGGGACAGAGCCGCTCAGCCCCCTGCAGGAGCGGTGGGGTAGAGGAGCCGAGGGTGGTGAGTAGCCAAGGGGTGTCGCTGACCCTCTTGCAGGAGTTTACAGCATTTCAACCCCCGTGGCAGGAGGCTGGCACCATTAAAATGGCTGCTTGGCCTCCCTGGGGTGCTGCCCTTGACCCTTGCGGCTGCTCTGCGCCTGGGCCCAGTGCTTGGAGAGGTCTGAAATAAGGGGGGCTCTGCCCTAATCTGGGAGCAGCCCAGGTTAAAGTGCTCCTCACCACCTGGCTTTAATGATTGTATTTTGCTGGCTCTGTGGCCCCAGCCTCGCTTTAAAACCCTGCCTGGGGCTGGATGCTTGGGCCCCAGTCGGAGCGTGTGCAAGCGGGTCCCGCCGACCCCAGCCCTGGACAGGGCCCCGAGTGCCAGCTGCTGAAGACAAGTCCCTGCTCCAAGTGGATCCCTGTGTAGTTAGAAGCTGCTCTGCACAAGCCTGTCTGGGCAACGTCCTGTCCTGGCTCACTCCCCAGCACCCCATGTGGCAGTGAATGGCACACACTCCCCCCTGCTAAGAGAGCGCTCTGTGCCCTGAGTCCATGGCACAGGCGCCCCCAGCTAGTACACTGGTGCCCCTGCCCCTGGGAGGGAGGGGTGTTTTATTTATAACAGCCCCCCCCCCCCCCCCCCGGCGCGCTCTCTCTCTCTCTCTCTGGCTGCGCTGGCAGGGATATGAATAACTCTTTGTATAGACATCTGTCATGTTATTTATACCTATCTGGAGAGGGGAGATGAATCGGCATCCACGCTAGCGGGGGGTGTGCCGTGCAGGCAGGGGGCGGTGGAATGACCAGGCGCTGGGCTGTGTGGTGAGGGGGATCCGTGCAGCTTGTCCCATTCCCAGGCGTTTCTTTGGCTCTTGCTAACGGGGGTTTGCAGCTGGGCTGGTGTCAGGCAGAGCTCGGGTCACGTGGGCACAGAAAGAGCAGCGAGATGGGGAGTTGTGTGGGAAGGGGCTGCTCTCTTCTTCCTGCAGCGATCTGAGGAGCTGGGTGGGGCGGGCGGAGGGGGGGGCAGAAGAGGAGAGGCTGCTCCAGCACTCGGCTCCTGCCTTTTTTCATTTCCCTTGAAACCAAAAATCGGGAGGAGAGAAATGCCTGGAAGTCTTGGTGGTTGCACAGGGCACCCGAAGGGGAGACGGGCACTGATCTGCGGGGTGGAGCATGGCTGGGTTGGGCTGTTGGCTGGTCTATGCAGGGATGGGGGGCGGGGGGAACAGGGCTAGTTCTGCGTATTTCAGAGAGAAATATACAAGTGGTGGGGGGAGCTGTCAGGTCACCCTCTGCTGCAGCGAGGTCTGTGGCACCAAGGGCATGGGGTAGGATCCCCCTGTGCCCAAATTAATTGCACTTAGGTTTGCTCAAGGCTCTTGAGTGGAGGGGCTGGGCGACCCCAGGGCTGTGGCTCTGACCTCCTCCCTCGCCCCGCAGCTGGCTTCTGGGTCTTTCTGGTGCCTTGTTTCTGTGTGGCCCTGATGTGGCTTGCCCAGCATGGGCACGGCTGCTAGGAAAGGCCTGGCCAGTTGCTGTCCAGGAGGGTAGCTGCAGTGCGCCTTGTTTGCCCCCCTGCACAGTGGGATGCTGCTGGATGGGGAGCCTGTGGGTAGTGGATGCCCAGGGAGCAAGGTGGAGGGGGAAGGATCTATTTCTCCCGATGGTACCCCGCCAGCACTTGCCCAGGCATGGGGTGATGCTGGAGCTGCCTGTGCCCCATGTTGCCCTGCAGCAGGGCCCCAAGCCATGTCCTGACCCACTTCCTGGGGGCCATTGGGAGTTGGGGTGGGAAGTGCCTGGGGAAGGCGGGGGAAGAATGGGACAAGACTTCAGTTACTCTGTCCCAGCCTGGGGTAGCGGGAGCTGATCCACCTTGCTCCTGTTTAATCCCAGGGCTCCACAGGCTGCGGCATGAGGGAATCCGGCTGGCTCTGCTCTCCCTGCCTTCCTGTGCGAGCAGGGCTGGCGCTTTCCTTTGTGGTGATGCCCCCCAACCCTGTGGCCAGCTGTCTGGGCCCCGTCTCCCCCACGAGGGGCCTGGGAGGGCCAGGCCCCTGCTAACTGGTGTCAGTCGTACCTAGCAAAGTACCTTAACCACATGGGCAGCTCTGTCCCCTGGTGCTGGGTGCTTGCCCAGCAGTGCCTGTTGCCACCAGTGGGTGCCCTAGATAATGTAGGTTTCAGAGTAGCAGTCGTGTAAGTCTGATAATAGCTCATCTAAATTAAATAGCCTCTTAGTATTGGTATGGCAGCTTCCAAGTTTTCTGTGTGTGTGTGTGTATATACATCTTACTTCTGTGTTCCATTCTATGCATCCCATGAAGTGGGCTATAGCCTATGAAAGCTTATGCTGAAATAAATTTGTTAGTCTCTAAAGTGCCACAGGTACTCCTGTTCTTTTTACTAGATGGTGTAGTGAGGCTGTGGAGTCCAGAGGAGGGTGGGGGCGCTCCCGGCTTGGAGGCCTGGCCGTCCGGACTGCCCTCCAGGCTCCTGGCTGTGCACACAAGCCGCAGCCCTGAAGCCCGCAGGGCACACGATGCTTCCTCACACTGCCAGCTAGAAATCCTCCCCTGAGCCCCCATGGCAGGGAGTCTCTTTCCTGTGCCTGCTAGCCCAAGGCAGCACTTCATCTGGCTGGAAGCTCCCCTCCCTGCTGAGTCTCAGCTGGGCCAGGCCAGGGAGTGAGGGGAGAGATGAAAGCTGGAGAGGGCTCTCCAGGGCCAGCTGCCCCCAGGGCTGTCTCAGCTGGGCAAGACCGGCATCTCTGGCTCTGGTCATAACATGATCTTCAGAGGTTGTAGCTTAGCATGGTGGGTGTTGCAGCCAGGGCTTTGAGATAGCAGGGGGGCTGTGGTTGGGGATAGAGGGGCATTGGCAGAGTGCGGGGGGGGGGCAGGTTTGGGCTAGCAGGGGTTGATTTGGCCAGAGAGGGGCTTTGGCAGAGCTGTCTGGAGGAACCCTTTGCTGGGTGTGGCTCCAGCTGGCCAGACGCGCTGTGGCCTGGAAGCTGCGCTCTTCATGGTGCAGAGACCAGGAACCTGGGTCGCGCCTGCTACTGGGAAATGGAGAATAGGCTGTGCACCTCTGCATCCTGGGCAAACGCCTGCGAGCAGCACCTCCCTCCCACCCACAGGCCTGGGGCCTCCTGGGCTGCCTCTGGCTGCGGGCTGCCCCTGGGCAAGAGGGGTCCTGACCACTCCCTGCCACAATGAGAGGGGTTGTGATCCGGCTGCAGGGTCTGCTGCGGTGTGTCCCCGTCCCTTGGCCCACCCCCACTCCCCTGGTGTGAACGGGGTCCAGGCTGCTCTACGGCTGCTGTTTGACGCTCTAGCAATGCTCCGATTGTCTATAAATATCCCCAGGCAGCTTCCAGGCCCTGTTGTGTTAGAACAGGAGCTCCCTGGCAGTGTCCATGGGCCAGTGATGGAAGGGGCAGCCAGTGTTGGGTGCTCCTGGGGGGAGGGGCTGGAAGGAGCCTGGGGCTGCTGCAGTGCTGGGCCCTGGCCTGGCTCCAGCCCTCAGCTGAGCAGAAAGCCAGGTGCTCGTTTTAGCCTCTCCCCGGCTGGATGATAGGGCCCTGGGGCGTGGCACCTGGAGCCAAGAGCTAGGTGCCAGCCGGCAGCCCCCCATTCTAGGTAGGGCGTGGTGGTGTAGGGCTGTTTGCAGGCTCCACCGCGAGGGCTGGCGTGTGTTATTGTAGGGCTGCTTGTGAACACCATGCCATACGTGACACCTTGCTGTCCACTTGGCTCAAGAAGGAGCACAGCATGCTGGGATTTGGAGTCTGGGCGGGGCACTCCAGGGCTGCTGGCTCCCAGGTGCAGTTGTGCCATAGAGCAACGGCCTTTTGGGGGTGACCTGGCTCTGTGCCAATCACACCCAGCAGCTGGCTGTGTAGAGGGGCCTCTGCACCCCTCCTTGCACCCAATGGCGACTGTGAGTGAGGGTCTCCAGTTCTCCTTGTCAGGTGGCCTCGCTGTCAGCCTGGCACCCCCATCCTTTTGGTGAGTGATGGGTTTGGGGGGCCTGTTCTAGATGGGCTGGACATTGGGGTGTCCGTGCCCCACTCCCTGTGTGGGTACATGTGGGGCCATGCAACCACCCTCCCCCCGACACACGTGTGCATATGCCTGTCCTTGCTCCAGGTGCTCACCTGCCCTAAGCTCCAGTCTCCCTCGGAGCCGGGCTCTGCTTGCCCATGAATGACATTTGTGACTGAGTAGGAAGTGGGGTGGATTTGACCTGGGAGTGTTGCCAGGGGGGGTTCACTGGGACTGGCTGCATTGGGGATGGGAGACTTCCCCTGAAGGAAGATACCTGAGGGTGTAACATGAGCCAGGAGGGGGGTTGGGAGAGGTGACACCTTTGCCTGGGAAAATGGACAAAGAGGAGAGGAGAAGCCGGGGGTGGGGAGGGGAAGAGAGCCTGCTGGAGGGTTTGTCTGGTTGGTTTCAGTTTTGGAGCTGGGTGGTGAAATGCAGGGAGCCCCAGGGCTGGGGTCTAAGCTCCCTGCCCCCCAGAAGGGCCCAACTGAGGGGTCCTATTTGTTCTTACAAGCTCTGTTTGGACTGTGTTCCTATCGTCCCTAATAAACCTTCTGTGCTAGTGGCTGGCTGAGAATCACGGTGAATCGCAGGAAGTAGGGGTGCAGGGCTCTGACTCCCCCACACTCCGTGACAACGTTGATCTTGGTTCTGCCCGCTCCTGGGGGCGAGCGTGGGAGCCAGGACTAGCTCTTCCTGTCCAGGCCCCTCTGGAGCCGGCTTTGACGGGAGCTGTGCATAAAGACCGGGGCTGTGTGGCAGGTTTTCCCGAAGTATCGTTTGTCTTGTACCTTTCCGCCTTGTCGTGCTGTGGCCCCAGGGGGGTGAAGGGGATTGTTGCTGGCTCCAGCTCCATTTCCTGGGCTGTTCCAGCTTGGCTTGGATTGCTTTTTAGTAGAGCTGGAAAGCAGCATGCACGCAGCGGGGGGGGGTCTGAGAAACTCCTCCAATGGGCAAGGCAATGTTAATGTGCCCTGCATGCTTGCCCGGCTGGGGTCACCCACGTGGCTGGGGGTGACAGACTGGTATCAGAGCCACCGTGCTCAATCAGGCTAACGTCTTTCCCGTGTCCTGAGAGCAGGGTGACGGAGGGGCAGGTCCGGAAGGGGCCGCAGGTGAGCCAGGTGCAGTGAATCCCCCGGGCAGAGAGCAGGAGGGTTTCACTAGTTGCCCTGCAGTGAGTGGCTGTGCTCCCCACCTGGGACTTGGCAATGGCAGGCGCATGTGGGAGGGCTCTGAGGGGGGCACTGTGGACTCTTCGCAGTGAAGATTTCAGCATGTTAACAAGCTGCAGCCAAGCCTGTCCTGTGAGAGCCATGTATCTGTGCGTGAGCTGGCGTTCCGTGGCAGTCCCTAAGGATCCTCCTGCAGCATTGCTCAGCCAGCACTCTTGATCCCCCTCTCTCCAGAGGGCCGTGCCTTTGTGTCTCTGGGTGGGATACTAAGCCACCTGCCCAGTGAGTCAGCAGGACCCACTTAACCCTTTCCTAGAAGCATCCACCCCTG
This sequence comes from Macrochelys suwanniensis, assembly GCA_033296515.1. NCBI lineage: Eukaryota > Metazoa > Chordata > Testudines > Chelydridae > Macrochelys > Macrochelys suwanniensis. The sequence goes on along the minus strand of CM065795.1, from coordinate 17,977,995 downwards.
TGTACAGGTTGGGGTGCTACAGATGAACACTGCCAGTCTCCTACAGGGCCCCCGGCACTGACAGAACCTTCTGGGTGTGTTTGTATTCTCTGCTTCAGGAAAGCTCCTCCGCTAACGGCCATTCCTGGTCTGCCCAGCAGTGAAGAGCTAACACGGTCTAGACAGCGGCTGACACTGGCCATAATTGATGGCAGAACAGTTCCAGGAGTGACACCTAATTGCAGTTAATCCTGGGTGTTCCTTGCACAGTGACACTGACCTGCTCAGAACAGGGCTTCCCATTAGGCATCACCACGGCTTGTGCCCTAGCGAGCTGTGGGCTGCATTGGCACCTGGGATGTGAGGGCTCTGCCCTACGTCTGGCCAGCGGCCCAGCCAGCCCCGTAGCCTCTTTCAGACCGTCACCAGGACCAGGTGAACAACGGCAGCACAAGCTCCAGTGTGGGCTGCTGCTGACACTGCCATTCCCAACTCCATGGGCCCCTTGGGCCTGGGGAAAGAACCCAGGAGTCCTGCTGTGACCAGGGGCAAAACCCCTTCCTGCTTCTTCTGCCCCTCCCACCCTTCCTGTGTCTCATGCTTCCAGACTGAGCTCTTTGGGGCAGGGCCTTTCAGGACATACTTCCCTGCACACACAAATTCCAAGGGTTAACTAGAGGCTGATGGCATAGAGATGGAATTAAACTGGGCTGGGGGATGGGTGGACTGTGTGTGTGTGGGGGGGGGGGGCGGGGTGCTGTGGACACTTCTTGGGGGGTAGCTTGCCTGTGTCCACCCACAAAGCTGCACCAGTTTCACTAAATCCATTTCAAATCACTCCTTTAAACAGGTGCAAGTTGGTGTGTAAGCCAATGATGGGCCGGTGTCCCCTGCCACTGGGCGCTGCACAAACGCAGAGCCAGAAGGCAGCCCTGCTCCAGCCAGCCTCAACCTGAGGCAGACGGGGGAGAACAAGAAGACCAGGCTGTGGTCTCTGCACAGTAGCCGCCTAGCCCTTGTCCAGGTGCCTGTAGGCCTGCGTGTGCAGCGCCCGGTACAATGGGGCCCTGATCCCGGTTACCCTGCTGATAATACTTGGCTGTAAAGCCCCCCTGCCAGTCCCTCTTCTCTGACTGGTTGGCCACTAGGCCAGACCTGGCATAAACCAGCACTGGGTTCAATGGAATGATGCTGATTTAAGCCGACTGGGGCTCTGGCTCTGGGTGGAGGGGGACGGGCTGGAACAGCAGCAGGCCCCACTCAGCACTATACAGCAGGGGCTGCATTTCCCCTCCTGATATGGGGAGACATGGGATGCGGGGCACTGGATCAGACACTGGCCCAGCTGGTGTGGTCTCCTGCCTTGGATACAGCCCCAGCCCCACTCCCTTTAGTCATTCCGTTGTGCAGTTCTGTAGGTGGCAGTGGGGATTCCTACCTGACCCCTGCAGGAGCTGAGTCACCCTGAAGCCTGAGGCTGGGTCACTCTCTGTATATGTCAATGTTCTGACTAGTCATTGATGTTCTCAGCTCTTGAAAAGAACCAGCTGGGATGCAAAAACCACCAAGTCAGGGCAAATCTATGATACTAGCAAGTGAGGGGTGAGTTTCATCTAGCTCTGCCAAGATGCTGCAGCCCCCCGCTCTCCCAGTCTTGGGGGTCCCCCATCCCCGGCACCGGAGTCCAGCCTGCAGCCCCTTGCTATTCCAGCCCTGAGCTCCCCCTGCCCCCGTAGCTGTGCTGATGCCCTTTAATCCCAACCTGTGTACCATGACTCTGCATTTGGTAGCAAAGTAGTCCTGGCTTGCTGTGTCGCCAGGAGAGACATTAGACCTGCACACCACACGGTTTGTGGCAAACACCAGGCCAGGGAGGTGCTGGACTGCCTGGATGTCCGGGTACCTCTAAAGGCCTGGATGTTACGGAGTGTGGGGGAGTCAGGCCCTGCACCCCTCTTCCCGGGATTCAATGTGACTCTCAGCCAGCCAGTAGAACAGAAGGTTTATTAGGGTTGCCAGGAAAGAGTCCAAACAGAGCTTGTAAGTATGACCAGGACCCCTCAGCTGGGCCCTTCTGGGGGGCAGGGAGCTTAGACCCCGGCTCTGGGGCTCCCTGCGTTTCACCCCCCAGCTCCAAACTGACAAACAACCAGCCAAACCTCCAGCAGGCTCTTCCCCTCCCCTGGGGCCCCTCCTCTCGCCTGTGTCCATTCTCCCAGCCAAAGGTGTCACCTCCCAGCCCCCGTCCTGGCTCATGTCACAGCCCCAGGTAAAGTCTCGCGCTCCCGATGCAGCCAGCCCCTCAGGTCAGATCCATCTCGCTCTCTGCGCCGTCACACGAGGTAGGTAGAGGCAGCAGCTCTGTGGTGGTGTCAGAGCTGTGGCTGCCTTGGCCCAAGCTGTACTCTAGAGCCTGCCTATTAATAGCCTGTGTTTGGTCTCTGGCCCTCCTTTCAGCACCCGCTATTCTACCCAAACAATGGAGCGGTGAGTGCCAAGTTGTGAAGCTGACAACAATGTGTGGCCCTGCTGGGCTGCAGGAGAACAATGCTCTCCGTTTGCCAGGCTGCACACAGTATATCGCTCCTATTAGTGCCAACCGGTTATTTTTAGACCAATTTCCTCTTGTTTTGAAATGCTGGTGGGGAGGCAGAGCCCCAGGGGAGGATCTAGGAGGGAGGGGATTTTCTATAGGCCACGGGGCTCTCTCCACTAGGGCACACTGCCTACCACTAGACCATGCTCTTCAGTGGCCCACGTGAAACAAGCTGGTGGTTTCAGGCCCGTGAACATCCTAAAAAGCACCGCTGACTGGTGCTTCTCTGCTGGCAGACGTGATAGCGATGGGCACTGGCCAGTTCCACAGAGCGACCTGGGCACCTGCTGTCCTGGGCTCGCGTGCATTGTCATACGGCTAAAGACAATGCTGTAGAGCGTGGGTCCGAGAATGTAGCTCACATGTATAGCACTTACAGGGGCTGTAGGTTGGAAGGCAGTGACTCAGAGACGGACTAAGGAGTCCTGGGAGAAATCAGCTGGGCGGGAACGCTCCGTGCGACTGAGTTAAGGCGATCCCGGGCTGGATGAGTGTGGAGAAGGGAGGAGGTGTGACTTGTAAACAGCATTAGCGAGGCCAGTGCCGGAATACTGTGTCCACGCTTTGGAAAGGATGGTGACAGTTGGAAAGGGTCCAGGAGTCAAGGGCTGGAAAACCTGCCTCACGGTCAGACTGAGGAAGCTCAAGCTATTTCACTGAACAAAGGAAAGGTTAAGAGGTGATCTGCAAGTACTTACGGGAGTGGGGTGGGAGATGTCCGATGATAAATGGCTCCTTAATCCAGCCAAAGCAGAACAGGGGCTAGAAGTTGATGCCGGACACATTCAGACTAAAAATAAGGGGCAGTTTTTTCACAGGAGGGTAACGAACCACCAGAGCAGCCTGTCAAGGGCTGTGGGGGCTTCCCGGTCACCGGGGGAGGCTTGCATGCCTTTCTACCAGACACCTGAACCAGACTTTCTGAGCTGGATGCAAGAGTCATTGGGTGAGGTTCTCTGTCTTGGGCTATGCAGGGGGTCAGCCCAGATTAGAAGTCCTTTCTGGCCTTGGCCTGAGTGTGTGAGACAGAACTCCCCTTCAGCCCTGGGCTGGTCCCTGTGTGGCAAGACTGAAGCACACTGACCAGGGAAGCTGGCACTGCGGCCTGGGCTGTTCTGCCTGATGCATTAACCGAGGTTTGCCTCCCTCCCAGGGCTGGTGTCCTGTGCCTTTCCCCAGCACTGTCTGCAGGAGGGTGGAGGGCTGCATACATGCTACCGACCCCTCTGCTCATAAGCCACATGGGATTCCTCTCAACAGTTTAGCACAGCCGCAGGGCTCTGATGGAGAAGGGCTTCCCTGCCTGAGTCGCCACCCTCCACTGCAGCCTGCCCACGGGAGTCGGCTCGGGAACTTCCCCGGGAAAGGAGCTGTGCTCCATGAGTAACTCTCCAGGAGGAATCAGCTGTTCTCTCTGCTCATCCGTCAGCAGCTCTGCCTGTCTGTATCTCTCCCATGGGCCTCTTTATCTCCTGGCACTTAGAACAATCCCACTAAATGCCCTGATTTCCTTTGGCTCTGCTGTCGGGTTTAAGGGAAATTCCTCTCCGGCAGCCGCAGAGAGAAGCCAAGCAGCCCCATTAGCACCAGTGGCCCTGGCAGAGACATCCTCAGTGGGAAGGCAAAGGGAGAGCCCCTACCGAGGCCCTTGCAGCAATGGGTCTATCCTGGGGCTCTGCTGACAACCCCCTGGGTCCTTTCCCTGGGCAGATTCTGCCCCGCTTAACCCTGGCTCTGCCCCCCGCCCCTTTGCAACACATTTGAGAGAGAGGCAGGAGGGTCTTGTGGGTAATGCCTCACGACTCGGGAAAGCTGGGCTTGGTTTGCTGGGTCTAGCTGGCTCCCCGGTGGGTGTCCTGGGCTGGATGGCCCATGCTCCGCTCCCGACATGCTGACCTTGCTGGGAAAGTCTGTGTGTTCCAGTTCCAGCTCTGCTCATGGGGAGAACACCCCTGCCTTTGTTGGGTAGGGGCTGCCTCACTGTGTCTGCAGCATCTGGCACAAGCGGGCCCCACATTGGTTGCAGCGCCAGGTGCTACCTGAATGCAGATAATAAGGAGGGGCTGGTCTTTGTCTGTGGGGTTCCGGACACCCGCGGGGTCCCGGTTTTGGGACAGCTCCTTCTTGTTCTGCTGGTGGCCTTTATTTTCCAGCTTTAGTCTTTCTTGGGACTGAGCAAGCCTGGCTGGGAGGGGGCTGGAATTTGGGAGGGAGCACCCTGCAGCTGGTGTCTCTGAGCACTGCTGCCCCGGTAACCCCCAGGCAGGAGTTCTCTGACCTCACCAGCCCTGTGCTTAGTAGAGTCAGGTGCTGCACGGGGCCCTCCCAGGGACTAGGACAGGCGGGTTGGTAATAGGAGGAACTAAGTGTAAGCAAGTTTTGTCTTGAGGGCATTTAAGGACGTTGGCTCTGTCAGCTGGAGTGAAATATGGGGGCTGCAGAGCCGTAAACACCAGCGAGGGTGGCAGGAGGTCCTCGGGGGGGCAGCTGGCTGCAGTGTGGGGTTTCCAGAGGGGCTGGGGAGGTGGAGATGGGGCTCCAAGTGTTCATAGCATCTGGGGGCGGTCAGGGAAAAGCCAGGCTCCAGCTCCCCCTGTTGCTCAGGGGAAGGGGCAGGTTACTTGGCACTGAAATTGCACTGGGTTCTTGTGTGCTGGGTGAGCCCAAGTCACTGGACGGCTGCAATAATCACCAGAACGCTCGCTGCTGGCCTGTGTGTCCCCCCCCCGGCAGGGACCAGCCCCTCTGCTAACAATACATACACTGCACTGGGGTGCCAAGCCCCAGCTCTTCCCGTCACTCCGTTGCCTGGAGCTGGCCCAGGTCAGTCACTGCCCAGCCCCCGGGGCAGCCATCCAGGGCTGGGTGGGGGGAATGAGAGAGACAGGGCAGGGGTCTTTTCTCATGCAGCCGCCATGGACACACGTGCCTCAGCCCCCCTGGAGAGGAAAAGGAGGGAGCAGGTAGGAAGTGAGACAGCAAGGAAAGGGTGGGGTGCTGCTGCCTAGCCTTTCCCTGGGGGAGTGCTGTTTGGAGGAGGGGTGAGAAGCCAGGCAGCAGAGACCTGGGGTCTGGAAGCAGCAACTAAGGGCTGCTTTAATTTACATAGCATTGATTAGCAGGAGGATCTAATTAGACCATCCATTAGGATGCCATATTCCAGAGCTAATGCTGACTCTCCGCAGATTGCTGGAATCCCCTGGCTGGCCAAGGGGAGACGTAATTACATCCAACAGCATTCGATTAAAAACCTCATTGAAAAAAGGGCTGGTCTTCCAGACGGCAAATCGATGCCAATAACATCACGCTCCCAGCTGCTGGGCCCCAGGAGGCACAGAGACGTGGCCCCCGGGGACCCCTTGGTCCAGTGGCTGCTAACATAGCCTGGCATGCAGAGACACGGCTGGGCTTGCGGTGCTGGCCCTGAGGGACCAGGGTCAGATTCCTGTTCTGAGAGTCTCCTGGGCCTCGGTTCCGGGATACAGCCGTGTGTGGCTGATGGGAGCCGCTGTGTCGCTAGCCTGGATGGTGGGCTTGGTGTGCAGCGGCTGCTGGGTGGGCTGCCTGAGGTCAGGCTCGGTAGCCAGGTGGGGTGCTGGAAAGCGGGGATGGGCAGTACTTCCCTCCCACCAGGGGTGGGGCTTCGCGACCCTAGGGACGGGGTGCTGGGCTGGGCAGTCCCCATCTCACTGGCCTGTGCCACCTGCTTCAAAGGTGCAAGGCACCCCCCAGTGATGGGATAACCTCCCCCCAGGGGAGTTCCCTCCTGACCCCCAGGGAGAGGCTGGTTTGTACCCTGAAGCAGGAGGGCTGAGATCCCTGGAGGAAGGCATGAGAGGGGGTCTACTATCGCTATTCTGTTGCTTGTGTGACAGATCAGCTGGGTCCTTGGCCTCAGGAAGCTGCTAACCTTGGGGGCACAGTCTGCTCAGCAGGATGGGGGCACCACACACTGGGCCCTTATTCCCCGGGCTTTCCTGCCAGCAGGGGGGCATGCAGTCAGCACCTTTCACTGCTGAGCCCTGGCATTTGCATGCTGATAGGTGTACAGCCTGCAGTGTTGTCATGTGTGAGCACCTTTATCCTCACAGCCCTGTGCAGGAGGGAAGGGATGTCCCCATTTTACAGCTTGGAAACTGAGTCACAGAACAGACTGACTGGCCCAGGGCCTCTGTGGCAGAGCAGGGACTAGACTCCAGGCCAGCATCCTACCCACTGCACTAGCTTTGCACTAACCTTTGCGTCCTGTGCACCAGCAGTTCCGCCAACGGCCCCTGCTGGGTGGATGCATGTGACAGGAAGGGTCTCCAGGCTCATGCAGGAACGCTCTGTCCCCACACCTTGTCGTTCGCACTCTGAGGCTTCAACTTGGGGGCCTTGGACCTGTGTCTTTTTTCCTCCCAATTGCAACAGCAAAAACAAGCCAAGAACTGGTGGTTTGACATGTCGCTCCATGCTGATGGATTGTGTCATTACAGCCTCAGACTTCCCGCAGTAAAACACACAGCTGGGGGCCAGTAGCTTGTGAGGCTGCATCCAGTGTTCACATATAAACAGTATTGACTGTTCCCCAGGCACCGGGCTGCTGTCAGCACCAGCTGCCTGAACTCCATTAGGAGTGAATCCGCAGCCGGGGGTGGCTGTGTGGGGTCTGAGGGTGAGGGGCACCATTGGGGGGGGGGCGCGGGGTCACGCTGGTGCAGTGAGACACAGAGGGGCTGTCCCCAGTGGCCTGTCCCAGCTCTGAGCTTGGCCTCCGCTTCCTGTTCTTCTCGGTTGGGTGGCCCATCGCTGAGTGGGAGTGTGACCCCCCAGATGGGGAGAAGGGGGGTTGCTGTGCCAGAGTGCTTGGAGGAGCTGTACAGATGGGGACAGTCATGGCTGTGAGGTGGGCCCAGACAGCAGGCGTCTCTGGGAAGCTGCCTGCAGCGGGTTGGGGGGTAGGTAGAGTACATGCTCATGTTCCGGGCTCAGGAACGGGTGGGGTGGGCAGACGCCTCCACCTTGCGCCTCGCTCTGTGGTGATCCATGTGCCTGCAGCTTCCCCTGTAGCGATGGGAGGCATTCTGCTTTCTCCAAGGCCCGTGCATTCCCGTCTGCCCTGGCCCATGGACTCGGTTCCTGTTATGTCTCCGTGCGGTGGGGATGGGGTGACCCCTTCCTGGCCCTCATTCCCCTAATGCTTTCTTCTTCCTTGTCCTACAGGAGTCCATGTTTTCTCTGGCCCTGAAATGCCTTATCAGCCTGTCCACCGTCATCCTGCTGGGCTTGATCATTGCCTACCACACACGGGAAGTGCAGGTAGGTCCCCCTTGGGGTGGGAGCTCCTCCTGAGGGGAGAATCCTGGGGAGAACCAGGCACCTTTCAAGGCATGTCTGCGTTTGTGGTGGTGATGAAGCCACGTGCGTGTCGCGGGACATAATGCTGACTGTCCCCCTTGGAGTGGGTTTGCACCATCTGTGCTGGACACGAGTGACAGGTGCTGCAGAGATCGCCCCCCCCCCCACCTCGTTTGAGAGTGCAGGGCAGGCCCCCTCCTGCAGCCGCTCAGTGCTGAGACGGGAAGGGCAAGGGTCTCCACCATGCTGGCTTGTTCCCAGAGGACACCTGCAGCCTGTCTGGGTGCTACACAAGCTGCACTAGCCCAGGGCCTCTGGAGCGGCGACTCCCTGCTCCAGCCTTTGCAGCCCCTGGCAGGAGCCCTGCTGCTGCTCTGTGGGAGGTAGAGGCCGTGGAAAGCGGCTCTCTGCCCTGGAATCCAAGAGCAGCATGATCTTTGAGCAGGAGCAGCAGGGTTCATAGTCCTAGTCTCCGCATGGAGCGGGGTTCATCCCGCAGTGCCTGGAGTGGGGGGTTCATGTCCCTGCCCACCCCAGCGTGGCCACATCACTGGCCTCATTGAACTGACAGAGCCAGCTGCTGGCTCCCTGGTGGGCCCAGCCATCCGCTCCTGTGTGACCGCCTGCAGGGGGAAATGTGTGTGAAAAACTGAAGAAAGGTGATTGGAAAAGCAAACTTTCTGCACGGGGTGAAGTGAGTCGGCTGGGCTGGGAGAGAGCTTTGCTAGTGGAGGGGCTGGGAAACCACCTTCTGCGCTGGTTGAATGGTCCTTCCCACCAGGCTTCCCGGGAGAGTGACTGTATTCTTCACTGTTTGACACAGGGGGATGCCAAGGCTGCTCTGGCTGGGAGCTGTCCAGCTGCAAGTGGCTGGGTCCGCCCTGCTCTCAGCCTTTCCTATCGCATGTGGTGCTGCAGGAAGGTGAGGGACCCCTGTGCAGGGGAGAGCCGGGGTCTGAGTTCCACTGACCTGCGCATGATTCCTTGCCAGGCCTCCCTTCCAGCTGAGCAGGTCTCACGCCTTGCAGGGGGCTCAGGCGAGCTCTGAATGGGTTAACAGTTCCCTCCGTCCTTTGAATAGAGCCTGGGGGAGGGAGGGTAGAATGCCTCGGGAGCCTCCTAGGTGGCCAGCCTGGCCTTCAAAGCACCACATGGACGTGTGAGGGAGGGGGCAGGGCTGGATCTGCTGCTGTACCCAGCAGGGGAGAGGGCAGCAAGAGGCTTCAATCCACCAGTGCCTCTCTGGCTGGGACTGACCTGCTGGCTGGTGCATAAGTGAGAGCCGCCCTGGGGATTTCTTACCCAGGAAGGTCTGATCACACACTGCATTTGAGCGTTGTCCAGGAGCCCCGGGTGGGAAAGGCGCCTGCTCCCAGGGGCTGGGTGAGGGAAGAGTTCATCAGTCGCCTAGCAGCGTTTGTGCTGACTGGGGCTCTGTCCAAGAGGGAGATGTTCTTGGGGCCCTGTTTGCTAGCTGGGAAGGGCCTGCTGTGGGGCTCCCTGCCAAAGGGGAGGAGCAACACACACATTAGCCCTAGACAGAGATTGGGAGCAAACCAACCCCCCCTTCCACAGCCTCTGTCCCAGCGGGCTCCAATCCTCCGCCAGTCCCCTAAAGCCCAGCTTAGCCCCGATGAGCTGGCCAGTCCGAAGCAGCTGATCTTGGTATGGACGAGAACTGCCTGTTTCACCCCAGTATCTGGCGAAGTTCTGCTCCCCGGCTTGGACGTGGTTCCTCCCCCAGGCCGTGCTGCCTGTGGGTACCAGTGTTCGCTTTACCCCCCTTCTCTAGTGTTGCCTCTTGTACCATGCTTTCAGGACTCCACAGCCACAAAGCCCACGCTGTGCATTGGTGATGGGGGTCTCTTGGGCTCCGGGGGCCATTTTTATGTTTCTTCACTGAAGACGTGGCCATGTTCGGAACAGTCAGGTCGTAGCTCAACCAGGGCAGCTCCTGGGAGAGCAGAAAAGCCCCTTCTGCAGCAAGGAGGCGCTTTATGGAAACGTCTGACGGGAGAGGACGGGAGCCAAATGGAAAAGCAAGGAGGGGGCCTGGGAATAGACGAAGCCTGAGCCAAGAGTCTGCAGCTCGGCCCCGACTCCTGTGGAACAGAACGCTCAGTGTGCAGGTGAATTTCTGTTATGCTTTGTATGAAGGGTCTGTTCCTAAAGAGTTAGCACAGGCTGGGAACCGGCTGATCAGGTCTTGTGCATTGTTCTAGAATCCTACAGGCCACCGGGCTGCTCATCGCCCTCGGGAGCTCCTGCTACTGATGGGCTTCTCCTGTCTGTAGCATCTCTTCATCGCTTATCAACCCCCCTTTGTAAATGGAGCCTTCCCACAAAGTGGGACCAAGCTTCCCTTGCTCCGGGCTCGGGAACCTAGAGAGCCTAATGTTTGGCACCCATGCGCCAACCTTTGGCCCTAGCATCTCCAGGTGGCATTTTCATATTTGCCCAGAAAAGACTCGGCAACTTTCAGCGGGGTTAATTGTAAACTCAAAGCAACCCAACGAGAGCAGCCCCAGCAAGACCAATCCAAGTTCCTTCTGCAGCAATGCGTGCTTTGTACGGCACTCGGAAAGGAGAAGCAGGAAGCCAGAGACGGTGCTTGTCCTCCACAGCATGGAGTGGAGAAACGGTGAAGGGAAAAGTATCTCTGCTACTGAGAGGGCAGAACAACCTGTAGGAACAGCAGAGAGGGGCCAGGGGAAAAGATCTTCCACAAAGAGCACCTGGAGGAAACCCAAGCCTCACCTAGCAGCTGACTCCTGTTAATAAAACACTCTGCCAACATACTGACTTTCCTGCTCAGTATCTGTAATTGCTGCAAGTCAGTCGCAACCAGGGCTTGGATACGTGGCTTGAAGGACAGGGGAGCGAGCCTGGATCCCCGCATGCAGCTGAGGTCCCTGTGCCAAGCACTAGTAGCTAATGCACCAGAAGCACCAACTGTGACCGACGTCCCATCTCCTTGTCACTCTCTCCTGCGGGTGCTGGCTCCTTACAGGCCTAGCCAGCAGCGGAGAAGCAGGCGGTGTGGCTGGTTGGTCAGTTGTGCTGATTGAGCTCTGAGTCTATTTAGCTGAACACAGAGACGGTTCAGGGCTGACTTGATCCCAGTCTGAGGATCTACCTGGGCACAAATATTTCATCAGGGGCTCGTCCGTCTAGCAGAGGAAGGTCGAACCGGAGCCAATGGCTGGGAGGTGAAGCTAGACTGGAAATGAGGTGTAAATATTTAACTGTGAGGGGAATTAACCACTGGAACAACTGACCCAGGGTTGTGCTGGGCTCTCCATCACTGGCAGTTTTTAAATGGCGTGTGGCTGGTTTTCTAACCGCTCTGCTCTAGGGATCACTTGGGGTGGGGCTCTGGGCTGGGAAGTACTGGGGGTCAGACAAGATGATCACAATGGTCTCATCTGGCCTTGGAATCTCTGAGTTTCCCGAGTCACTGTCTTCCTATCAGCCACAAACAAGAACATGTAAACCTAAGTGACAAATGTTTCTGCCTGGAGTGTAAAATCTGCCACTACAAGGAAGCAATTTCTTTCCGTGCTGTGCAGAAAAATGCAAAGAACTCCTCTCTGAACAGCTCCCAGCCAGTCTTGGCCTCAAAGAGGAATAGAGTATCCTCAGTTTCCCAAATATACAGCAAATTTAGGCTGAATAAAGAGCCAGATGAAGTTAGGATGTGTTTTTCTGAGCATTAACTTCTAGGTGTGAGAGCTGAATTGAGATGTCACGCTGGTCTCTAGCTGCCTGTACGTTTTACTAATAACTGACTGGAATTGATTTAGTCCCATCCATCGAGGCTGAGTCTCCAAGCTGCCCAAATTCACATGAAAGTTAACACATCCGCTACGTGTTCTTGAAAGCTCAGCCCCCCACGTTTCCCAGTGCCTTTGCAATGGGCTGGTGCTGCAGTAGCGATGCTGCCTTGTGAACCTGGCAGGATGGCACGAGCCACTATGGGGCTGAGACAAGCTTTGCCCATGCACCAGAGCAGAGAGAGACTGCCCCTTGCTGGTCTCTCTGCAGGGTACGTCTCAATTGCTTCCCAGCTGAAGGATTTGTTTCCTCGCTCAGGAAAGGCTTTCCAGCTGGAAGCCTGGGTGTCTGTACTGGGCTTTGCTCACCCCTGCCTGGAGCTGCAGTCAGGAAGTCCAGTATGAGGTTTGGGACTGAGCTGCAGAGAAGGCAGTGTGATGTGGTGGGTAAAGTCTGGGTCTAGGAGCCAAGCTCTTCCGAGTTCTAAGGTAATGCCTGTGGACTGTTCTGTGTTTGTACAGTGCCTGGCACAATGGATTTCCAGCTAATAAACGGGATTAATTGTCCGCCTCCCAGCTCTGGCAGAGACTCACTGTGGGGCCTTTGTCGACTCCGGGTCCATTGTGCTGCTGGAAAATGGGGATTACTCCTCTTGGCCTGCCCCGGGGCTGGGGAGCAGGAATGTTCTTGCAGCACTTGGAAGACGAAAAGCTCCAGCTCCATGCAAAGTCATATCCATCTTGTTCCTACCGAGGGATGTCATCCCAGGTGCCTCAGAGTTGTCAGTCTCCTTCCCAGTGCAGAGGGCTTTGCATGGGTCTTGTTCTCGGTGCCCCAGGCAGCAGACTGGTGGCACCTTCCTTCGGAGAGCCTTTGGTTTGGCTGGGCAGATCAGCTTCCTGAGCGGCGTTTAAAGCTGGCTAGATAACGTATCGCGGATAAATGAGGCGTTCCCGAAGGCTGGAGCCCAGGCCGGCGGGAGTTCCCTGTTGCAATGGGTGGAACAAGTGAGAGCCGTTAGCAATGCCATAGCAATAGGCTGTACTCCTGCCATTGTCCATTACCTTGCGCTTATCCCAGTTACATTCATGCTGCCCCGCGGCGCCTGGCATGTCTGACTGCACTGGGAATTTCTCTCGCTCTCCCTGGCGTCTGCAGCTGAATCCCAGCATTACCTTGACCTGGCGCAGGAGGGACAAGGCCGAGACATTTTCCTCCCGAGGATTTATAGGCTCAACTGACAAGAAAACCAGATAAAGAGCAGCTGCCCGGGCTCCTGGATTCATTTCTCACGGGGTCTGGCTTTAATGAAGTATGTGGGCGATTTATGGGTCTGCCCGGCGCAGGCGGCAGTTCTCTTCCACTGAGCGACAGCAGCCCCCAGCCTGGGCGAGTCTGACCAGGGGTGATGTGCTGGAGCCGAGCTCTGAAAAGGAGTCTGTCGCTATCCGGCAGCGTGAAGCCCGACCATCAGAGTATTCTGCAGGGAGAAATCCTCTAGCCACCCCCATGTGAGCTGTATATTCACTCACAATCTGTGTGAGAACAGACACAGACCTGCTCCCATTGCAACCACCAGCAGCTGTTTTCAGTGGGAGCAGGCCAGTGTTCCAGAGAGCCCAGCACGGAGCTGCTCTGAGAGCCGGGCCCCAGGGGTGAGTGCTGGGCTCCTTCCAGCCTAGCCCTGAGCCCTGCCAAAGCACTGCTGATCCACCAGACCTGGCCAGTGGAGGCACTCTGGGAGAGGGCCTGCAGCTCTCTCCCCATCACTGTGAGGATGCAAGCAGGCTGGATAACTGGCACCCCTCTGCCTTGGGTGTTGGTTCTCTGTGGTCCTCAGGCCCCAGCTTTGCAGCCTAGTCCAAGACAGGAGCTCAGGCTGCGTTCACAGACTCAAATCTACCCTCCGCTCCCTATCCCTGGGCTGCATGTTCCTACTCCTTTGCTCGTACTCGACTGACCCTCATACCTGGGCCCAGCTGCCAAGACCTCCCCAGGCACCCGGCCTTGCCTTTCACTGTGGACACTTATTCATAGGCTTTAAGGTCAGAAGGGAGCATTATGATCATCTAGTCTGACCTCCTGCACAATGCAGGGCACGGGATCTCACCCACCCACTCCTGCAATACTCCTCTCACCTATGTCTGAGCTATTGAAGTCCTCAAATCATGGTTTAAAGACTTCAACTGATAACTGCATCTGCAGCCCCGGCAGCTGCTGGGGCCTCTTTGGATCCTGCTTCGTGCACTTCAGCACAGAGTGAGTTTGATGGGCAGCGAGTGCCACTCAATCAGTGCTTTGCAGCTGGCTCCCTGGGCGTGCCTGCCTGAGGTGCACCCATCAGGAGATGTCAGGCAGCGGGAGAGGTTGGGCTAGCACACAGAACATGGTAAGAAGTTCTCAGTGCTGCAAGGGTACAAAGGACATTGCCCTAGCAGAGTGGACCATGAGGGAGTTGTGGCAACAGCTTAAGGAGATTAATGCAAATGCCAGTGGGACATGGAGTTACAGGAGGAATGTTCCTCCCGAAAGCTTCCTGTGGATGCTAATCCAAGGGCCCTTGCTTTTCTCTCGGTTAAGGTCATTTGTCTGGAACGTGCCTCTCCTCACATCCCCATCTCGTAGCTCTTCCTACAGGGGCATATGATCATCTTGGAAGGGCCTGGGATCCCTGCTCGGCCTGCCCAGGATGGGTTGCACCATACCACAAATCTTAGAGCTTGGCTTGGAAATTACAAATCTGTGGAATGATGATATGAATCGATGCCTCTCACGTTGGTTCTGAAACAAAATCAGGACATTGTGTAGGGTCCAAAACAACCCTCCTTCCTGGTAGTTAGTCACTAGTAAAAAATTGAATCGTACCATAAAGCTCAGCTCAGACCTTCTCCTGAGGCCTGGCTGCTCCTGAGGATCCTCCTTTTGGACTGCTCAGCCCACACCCTAGATCCTGCCTCTTTAATGTGCTACTCCCGAATCTCGTCACCTCCCCCCTGCATCAGGGAATCAGCAGACCTCACTTAACCCTTGACCAGCACCTGCCAGTAGGGTGGGGCCTCTCATGGAAACACCACCAGCTTGGTACACACCCTGTTGTTATCATTCATTGTGATTTATGTTGATTGCACATAATGCTTTTTACAGAACGCATCAGCAAAGAGGACTCCGTCCTGGACTGTCTGAGACACAGCGCATCCCCAACTGCCCCTCCACCCCGCCAGCTGGAGGGACTCCCTCCATGCCTACATTATTTTCTCTCCATGCCTGTCTCCTCCCACACTCAGCTTTCTTGCTCCCACCAGCTCCTCTCTTCTCTCTGATGGTTTTGCTGTATGAATAATATCGTCTTATTTTGTTGTGAGGCCGTGACCTGTGGTAAACTGTATGCTCAGCTGTTTCTTTATTTTAGTAAGCAACTCTCCCTGCCCCCGGCGTCAGTTTGGTCCTTTCCCCTCTCTCCAGGGTGAGTAGCTTTAACCCCTCCACTCCTGCAGGTCAAGCCCCTGGCTCCCAGCAGGGAGTTTCCGGCTCGGTTGAAGGGGACAGGGCTGGAGGATGAGTTGGCAGTTTGGGATGATGCACAGTTCGCAAACATCTGTAAGTGGCTTATGCAGCAGGTCCGACTAGCTGATCTAATGGTCCATGTACTTGCTGAAGCTCCGGGGCCAAGGGCATGGCAGCCCAAGGGGGAAGAGAAGGGGCCGTGACTATGGCCCTAGACCAGAGTGGGCAGAGCTGGGGTTGGCTCCTGGCTCTGGGGCAGCCCCCGTCACACTGGCCCAGGCCCTTAGGCTGCAACTTTCACCCCTCTGTGCACATCCCAGTCTTAATGTGGCCTGATCCTTGATCTCCCAGCTGTAGAATGGCAGCTACCCCGTTTCCTTTCTCTTGTGTATTCCAAGGGTAAGCTCCTCTCTCGCAGTGTGTACATGCAGCACTGAGCTACAGCCTAGTGACATAGTTGTCATGCAAATACGACACCTGAGGGGACTGGATGTCCTGATGAAAGCAGATCCTGCCAGGAGCCTGCAGAGGGTTCCAGGGCCTGGGGTTGAGCCACCCTTGCCCCCTCCCCTGCTCTGCCCAGTGGGCAGTGCCCCCAGCAGTGGGGGACTGATGACTGGGAGCTGCACTCCACCTGGGCCAGGTCCTGCACAGAGCTGGTGTGAGACCGTCTCTGCCTCCCCTCGTGCCATCACATGACCTCAGTGCAGACCTGAGGGTGCCGTGAGAGGACAGTGTCGCTCTCTTGCTCTCTGTTGTTGGACTCCTCCGACCAGAGCAGAAGGGCGGGGGCGGGGGCGCAGCTTTAAGGCTGAAGGCAGCTGCTGGGGAGATTAGGCTGCCCACAGCTGCTTGTTCTGCATAGTCACATGAAGCTGCTTCAGCTCCAGCTGCCTCCGGTAACACGATCAGGATGTGCTGACTGTTCGCTTGGCTGGGGGTGTCAGTGGGGGTGCGCCTTTCCAATGGGGGGGGGGGGGGGGCAGGGGCTGAGCTAGGCCTCAGCCAAGCAAACTCCAAGGCATGGGCACAGGTTGGCTGAGGACTGGGATTCAGCCACGTCCCTTCTCTGTTAGGGGGTCTGAAAACCAACTGGGCAGGGCCCCATCTCTTTTCCTAATTCAAGCCAGTACCGTGGAAGAAGTTGCACTGAATGGTGGGGCCTGATGCTGCATCTCTTGAGACGGTGTCATCAGGGAATCCTAGCTGGCTGGTAGCTCAACGCAGCCTATCTGCCAGTGGCCCTGCTCTGTCTGACTTTATTAGGTCACCACCAGGGGTGAAGCTTGTCTGCTGCTCCCTCCCCCAGCCCCCACGCAGGGATGCCCCGTGCAGGAAGCAGATGTGCACTGATTTCCAGGAGCAATGGTGAGAGCTTCTCCTCTCCGCCAGGCACTGTGGTTTCTCGCTCTCAGCTAAGGGCGTGCAGGCTGAGAATGCTAATGAACCAATTACCTCACTTAAGGGCCCAGCGATCAGTTCTTGAGCAGAATGGGCTGCCAGCTGACCCAGAACCTGACCTGTAACAGAGGCGTTCGGGGGGAGAGGAAAGCAGGGCCCCCTTTCCCTCCCCCTGACGTTGTAGAGTGGGATGTGTATCATACATAAACGGCAGTGCGGGCTCCGTGCTACCCAAGGAGCAGGCCGTGGCCAAGGCCAACTGAGGTACTCGTTGTGGGCAGGCTCTCCTAATGCTATTACTAACACTTGGAACAAATATAACAATTTCTCCTCTCCCTATGTTGGACACACATTAACCACGTAAGCATCATGGCTCCCCAGGAGACGGGTAACCCATTTGACAGATAGGGAAACTGAGGTAGAGAGCACGGCGGGGACTTGCCCAAACTTCTTTTCACCCCAGGTTCCACGTGCAGTGGGTGCGCTGCTGCTTTGGTTGCGACGTGGGCCCAGCTCTGTAGAGCGTCTGCAGTCAGTGTTATTCTGACAGGCTGCCAACGTTGCCTGAGGAACGCAAGTGAGAGAAGGGTAATGGTGACTTTTGAAAGAGTTTACACTCAGCCCAAGCTGAATGGAATTGCTTGGCACTAGCAAAAGGCAGGAGGCCAGTGTCAAGGCTTTGTCCCTGCCCAATTTCAAAGGCCTGCTGCAAACAATGGAGATGTTGCAGCTTCTCAAAGAAAAGGACATAAGAATCTTTTATAATGGAAAGTGTTAGGCAAGCTAACTCCAGGGAGAGCTGGCAGCGGCCCCCAGAACAGTGGGCAAGGATCGTCACTGGCTCCTCTGGCCTCAGTAGCACCCCTGGAAGGATGTGGCTTGGTGGTGGGCTGGCTGAGGCTGGGGGTGCTGTGGGGTAGTACCCCCAGCCTCCTGCATGGGGGAAGGCCTCTTTTTATTCTCAGTGCCCTGCTGATGAGCAAGGTGTCAGAACCCAGAGCAACAGACGCAATGCAGACCATGTTCCAAGCACCCGTACAATGCCACGCCCCCGAGGACGGGCACGGGGTGTAAACGAAGCAGAGGGAGAGGGCCCTTCCCCACCGCCCAGGCTCTCTGGAAGGATAAAGACAGCACGTATGGCTGGAGTCCAACTGTGCACTCCAGCCTTTGCCACTGTGGGTTTTAACTCCACTCTAATGATAGCGCATATTAACTGGTAGGCTGGCTGGGAGCAATTGCTGGAGGGTTGGCTGGGGCTAGGAGCCTTGTCCCTGCTATTAGCACGGCTCTTTTCTTTGGTTTGTGGCCAGGCATGGGGAAGGGATACGGAATCCTCTCCCATTTTCTGCCTCTGTGTCTCATTAATTAGCACTCGCTGGGCAACTGCAAATGGATTTCTCACCCTGCTGCTGCAGGATGCATGGGGGCTGCATTGTAGTCACACGGCCAACATCACTGTTGGTGTCCCCACATCCCGCCTCCGTCTTCCATGACCTGTAGGTGAGAACGTGAGGAGGAGATTTTCAAAGGCGCACGTGGGCGAGAGCTGCCCAGCTTCCAAAGGGAGTTGGGTGCCAAACTGCCCTTTGTGCCTTTGAACCCCATCCTGCTTTGCCTCCCCCAGCAGACTAAGCCAGAGAGCTAACCAGGAACGGGGGAGCAGATTCAGCCATGCACTCTTATGTTTAAAATTAAGCATCTGCTGGAGGGTTTTGCAGGACTGGGAGCGCTTAAAGCAGCGGGTGCATTCTCTACGGCCTGGCCCAACGTACAGCGGCTCCAGCGCAGACTGGCAAAGCCCCTGCTGAGGGCAGCAGTGGAGCCGAGCCCTGCTTGAACCCAGGGTAACTTGCACCTACCAGCAGTTAACTCTGCACTACGGGCTTGTATGGGTGTGGCCACAGATGGCTGAAATCGGGACTGATCCCCACTGCACACAAGACCGACAGGCCTGACTTGAACCAAGCAGGATCCAGCCCCTCAGCACCTGGATTGTGTCTGCTCCAAAGGTGGTTCCTGGTGCCTGGTGAACAAGCTTCATTTCTTCCTCAGGGGCTCAGCCTGCGACATGCCGTGTGGAAGGCGAGCAGGCCCGTGGCAGGGCTGGCTTTCGGAAAGGGCTCGACTGTGTCTGATTTCGGTGTAAAACACTCGCAGGGTCCGAGCCCCTGGAGCTGGCTCTGGGCCGCCCAGAAGGAACTGCCTGTACCCTGGCAGAGCTGGAGGGCTGCGTGCCGGAAGCTCTGAAAGGCAGACGCCCCGGTTGGGGTGTACGGCAGCTTTCGTCCTGCGGACAGTCCCAGCTTTACGCAGACCAGTGCGCTGCAATGTCGGCTCGAAAGGACGTGCCCAGCTGCCCAGGCCTATGGCCCCTCATCAAGGGCCTAAGCGGAGCCTCAGATCAGGCTCCTCTCACCAGCCCTGCCCTGAGCACGAAGGAGGAGTCGTCCCTTGATGAGTCCCGTAGGAGCCAGGCCTGCTCTCCTGTGACCCGCTGCGGCGCGCGTGAATCCCCAGCTGTAAGAGGGCACGCAGGACATGGCAGCAAACGCCAGAGCGACCTGTCCCCAACTGGAACGTCTCCCACACTGATGGTTGCAGGCCCGTGCTTCTTAACAGAGGCCTGAGCGCCTCGGCTTCTTCCTTCCCCTGGTTTCTTGCTGCGTTCTCCAGCTGCATCGTGGTTTCCTAGCCACTGGGGCAAGTGCGCTCGCGCCTTTCCTACTGGCAATCCTGGGGAAGCCTAACTGGATGTTGCTGGACTTTGGATGTGGTTTCCATGGAAACCCCAGTAGCAATGGTGCATGCTGGAGAGAACTTGACAAAAGCAAAAGCGTTAAAAACCACACAACCCCCTTTCCCTTCCCTGCTGGTGGGGTAAGGTTACAACAAACAAATGTGAAATCCCCCGCCCCCTTTTCCTGCACAAGGAGGCAAACAGCTTTTGGGCTATTTCCTTTGCTTGGCTCTTTGTAATACCCTTTGCAGGAAGGAATGGGCTGTCAGCTGCTCACACCCCTGAGCATCGTCCTGACAGTTTGGAGCATTTTGATGAACAATTGCTTAAACCAAGCTGTGGCGCTTTCCAAACAGACCGGGGAAAAGAGACCAAGTAGCTGGGTGAGTCAGCCTGTGGGTTTGTTCATCCACGAAGGATACTCCCACCCAGCCCTAGGCAGAGCTGCTCAGAGCAGGTGTAAGGCGCTGTCCCTGGCTGGGCAAGTGGGGAAATAAGACTGGGGTCCTGGTCACAGGGGAGCCAGTATCTTCCGGGATCTGCTCAAGGGAATCCAGGGGCCAGGAGGCCGGAGATCTGGTCTTGGAGCTGCCTGCTGCAGGACCTAGGATAGTCTCTTCCGTGCTCCCCTCTGACCCTGTGTCTTTATTTACACTGCAAGTTTTGGGGGCTCTAATTATTTACGTGGCTGATGAGAGTGGGGGAAAGGCGGAACAACCGTACTGGTCCCCTGAGCTCAGCCCCCACCCCCAGTGCTGTAACATCTGTGTAAATAAAGGGGAGGGGGTGACGCCTCAGTGAACATGATGACTCCAGTCTGAGTCTCGGGCAAGCCTAGTTCTCCAAGCGCAAGAGCCGTTTGTCAGTGACTAACGGCAGCTGGCATGCCCGTCCCTCCCACGGAGCTGCTAGGAATCACAAACCAGGGATGGAAAAGCCCGAGGAGTCGTCGTCCATCGTCGTCCCCCCCCCCCCCCCCCCGCCGCACCCCTCCCGGCACTGTGCAGGTTTGTTCTCTAGTGCCTTCTCCAGTTAGGGGTCAGTGGTTGGAGGAGACTCCCGCTTGGCTGAACTGTGACTGAGCCCAGAGCCATTTCTTTGTGCTGCTGCTGTCCTCGCTCTGTCAGTCGGGGAACCCCTTCGGTGCTGTCCTCTGAGACCCAGCGAGCAGGGTCTGCCCTGGCAGCGAGCAGCCAGCCTGGCTGTCATGCTAGGACTCCTGGCCTCCGCGTCTTTCCAAAGCCCTGCAGAGCCAGGCAGCGAGGGGGGCAGAGCACAGAGGAGCTGAAGAAGTGGTTTGAGTGTAAGCTCTGTGGAGTCTCCCTCTGCCTGTCTTATGGAGCTGGGTGATGGTCAGGGCTTAATGAGTACGATAATGCAGAGACCCACGGACACAGCTTGGGGGCCCAGGACTCTCAACCCCCCCCGGGAGCAAGAGCTACGCAGATAAACAAGGGTTTGCAGGATCCAGCCCTGGTGCTTTCCAGTGCGGTGTTCCCAGTGCAAGCCAGCCTGACCTTCAAAGCCAAGGAGACCCTGCTTCCTTAGCCAGGCCTTCCTTACTGCTTGGCCCGGGATGAACCTGCTGTTGCCATGGGAACCTGAGGGGCTCTTTCCTTACAGCAGGGTGCCTGGTGTTTAATGTTGCCGTTGGAAAGCTGGCTGCCCCATGGTGTCGCTCTGATTTTGCCCGTCCATCAGCAGTTAGGAGCAAGGGGGCCTGTAAGGGGCCATTCAGTCATGTTAATTGGCAGTGCGATGCTCAGCGTGGAAGCGGGTGATGCCAGGACCTGCGCTGGGGGCTGGCCACTCTAAGGCACAGTGTGAGCAAGAGATGAATGGGGAATGGGGGGAGGCTGCTGAGAGCAAAGGGGGCTGGGCAAAGCCCCACTGAAGCTCGGTGGAAGGCAGTTCAGGCGTTTCCTGGGCTGACTCCGAGCACTGGGGCCACCTGAGCACTGCAGCCCCGGGTTGGCCTGGGTCCCCCCTGCAGGCTCTGCTGTGCACTCGAGAGAGGCAGCATGGGCTAGATCAGGCACGAGGCTGGGAGCCAAGAGACCTGGCTTCTGTTCCTGGCTCTGCCACTGACCCGCTGGGTGGCCCTGTCCGAGTCACCTGCCCCCCTGGGATTCTGTTTCCCCTCCTGCCCTGCTCTGTTTAGACAGCGAGCTCGTCAGCGCAGGGAGTAGCTCTTGCTACGCCCAGCATCCAGCGCAAGGGGCCTGGGGGAGAAGGGCCCTGAGACCGGTGAGGCAGGCCCTGTGCTCCGGGAACAGCGCTCTGTCCCTGCGTTCACAGGCCAAAGGTGCAGGACACAGGCCACAATCTCCATTTCTTTCTGGGTTGGCCTCTGCTAATCCCCAGAGCTTTTATCCAGTGGTTCTTGCTGCAGCATCCAGTAGGACTGCTGGTTTTGGGCGGTGCCCGTGGCTATCTGAGTCCCATCATGCCACATGCACAGAGGGGCTGCGCCTCCTCAAATGTGGCCCCCTGGAAAGCTCCCTGGCACCAAACCAGCTGGGCCCCTTACCACTGCCCGGCAGGTGGCCATCACCTGTGCCCAGTCCACGGTCTGCCAGACAGTATCCACCCCAAGGCAGCCTGCAAAGGTCTGGCCCTGGCATGCAGCTCACCGAACTGCCTTGGGACTGCTGGCCCCCTCTCCACGCGGCTGTGCTCCCACTGTGCCTGGCCTCCCTAAGCACGCTGAATGCCTGGTTCGAAGGCCGTGCAGCCGGCAGTGCTGATGCTAGGGCTGCTCTGCACTCAGATTGTCTTGGACAGCTGGCTCGCACTGTTGGGTTGAGTGCCTGGCTAGTGTAGACAGGCCTTTCTGCCACCCCGGTGTGGAGCCTCCGCTCCCTCTGTTTGTTTAGTTTTTAAAGCTGCTGGAGAAGTGCTCCCCTCCCGCCCCTAGCAGTGTGCCTGGGTGAACGTGTGATAGACTGAGAAACGCAGGGACGAGAGCAGGAGAGGGAAAGCTTTTCCCTGGAGTGTTCTATCCTGGTATGAATAACCTCGCCTAAGCCAGGTTCCCGTCTGTGGGCTCCCCGGAAGAAACCTGACCTTGAAACTTGCTCTGGAGTTTACAAACACTTTCCCATGCAGCAATTCAGCCGGTTCCCTACTGACCCTCCTTCCAGCCTGCTTCCTTGACTGCAGTGACCCTGCCGCTGAGCTCAGCAGCCCACCATAACGCTGCTCCAATCAGACAGGGCTAAGTGAGCACGAGTTACCTCTGCACGCCACAGGTGTCCAAGGATGGAGATGAAAAGCTACGGCCCCGCTCTTGCCCGTCTGTGCTGCTGTCACTTCCCACGACACTGCCTTCCTGAGTAAGCATTAGCAGGGGGTTGGTGTCAGCGGTAGGATTAGAACCTGAGTCCTGGGGCTTCATGGGGGCAGCTGCTACAAGTCAAGCCGAGAGAGACTCTGTGCCTAAAAGGGGCAGCTTGGGCACAGGACACAGTGTCAGGACACCTGGGTCCAGTTTCTACCGCTGCCACTGGGCAAACTGCCTCCCCTCTGTTTCCTCTCCCGCGCTTTGGGGCAGGGCCTCTGAGTGTCGGGGCAGCGCCCAGAGCTCACGTTGGGTTTCTGGACCCTGTACCTTATCCAGTATGAATTCCCTCACGCTCTGCCCGCGGTCTCCGTTCCCAGGGGCCGGGCGCTGCAGGGTAGCCCATGGGAAGGCAGGCAGGGTGTCGCTAACCGGGTGCTGTCTCTAATCACATGCCTTCCATCCCACTAGCTCTTCGTGATCGACAACGGTGCCGATGACTGGCGGATAGCAATGACTTATGAGCGCATCCTTTACATCAGCCTGGAGATGCTGGTTTGTGCCATACACCCTATCCCTGGGGAATACAAATTTTTCTGGACAGCACGTCTGGCCTTCTCCTACACACCCTCGCGGGCAGAGGCTGATGTGGACATCATCCTCTCCATTCCCATGTTCCTCCGCCTGTACCTGATTGCCCGGGTCATGCTGCTGCACAGCAAACTCTTCACTGACGCCTCGTCACGCAGCATCGGGGCGCTCAACAAAATCAACTTCAACACACGCTTCGTCATGAAGACTCTCATGACCATCTGCCCTGGCACAGTGCTGCTGGTCTTCAGCATCTCCCTGTGGATCATTGCCGCTTGGACGGTCCGTGTCTGCGAGAGGTAAGCCGGGGGCGGGCGGGGGGGTGTCAGGTTAACCAGCTTTTTCCTTGGAGCAGGGAGTGGCATCACAGGGCATGAAGGGGAGGCGATGGAGCCCTTCCCTTCTTCCCACAGGTGTTTAGAGCCCTGGAGAGGGGCTCAGCAATTCTCAGGCCCCCCAGAGATGAAGGGCTGAATCGATGATGTGGGCTCCATACCGAGCTCTCCCTCCCCAAGGCAGGCACCCCTTGAGCCTCTGGGGTACATCTGCCCTGCACAAACAAAACCCAGGGGCAGCACGTTGCAGGACCTGTGTCCGCTGACTCGGGTTTTCACTACGGGGTGACGCTCCTGCTCGGGCTGGCGCCCAGCGAGGGGGGAGGGTCTTCACTGCTGAGTTTAGCCCCGTAGCGTGAGCCTGAGTGAGCTGACTTGGGCTCTGGGACTCGTTGCCCTGGGGTTCTCTTTGCCATGTAGACGTCCCCAGGGAGCAGGATTCAGGAGCCAAGGATTTGGGGTGTGGGAGTGCTTTGTGGGTGTCCTTGGTGCCATGTGAGAGAACCCAGGGGTTGTGAGTGTGGTGCTGTGCTATCCAACACGCCCCCGGGATCGTGGGGTCCAGGCCAGTGAAAATAAATAAATGGCCGCCTGAAAATTGAAAAGCCAGGTTTCTGTGGGCAGTGCCTTCCCAAAGTACCCAGCGCTTCGCCGCTCCTGTCCCAGGGAGGCTGTGTGCATGCAGTGCTCCCAGCCCTCTCCGTTCTCACGGGCAGGCCCGTTCTGCTGTGCCAGGCTCCCCAGCAGGACGACAGACCCCCGCTAATCGGCCCCTCCCGGGCAGGGTTTGACCAGTGGGCAGAGCCTATCCGCCAAGTCACACAAGTGTCACAAGGAGACAATAGTCCCCAGTGTCCTAAACCATCCCCGGGGGAGAGGTGCGGGCAGCTGGAGTGACTCAGCTCACCCACGAAGGCTGGGCTGGCGCAGTCTCCTGTGGAATGACCCAGTGGAATAGTGCAGGGGGAGCTGCTGGAAACACAGAAGGCGCAAAATAACTTGCCAAGCCCCAGTGCCCAGCTTCGCTGACAGCAACTGTCATGACAACATGGCCACACAGCAGCTCTGGGCGAGCATCTCGCTAGGACTCGAGGTTGCTGTGGAGACAGCCCCATACGCAGTGTGAATGTGGGGCAGCGAGTGCGCTCCTAGCCTGGGGGGGATGCAGGGATACGTTTCCTTCCGGGCTTTTCATTTCACAATCGCGCCAGGCCGCCTGCAGGCAGAGGGAAGTTACGGGGTCACGAATGCTCTCCGTGTTGTTCTGGGGCCAGAACAGAGCCGGGGCATGACAGCAGGATCCTATCAGTCATGACACGGGAGGGGGTACTGACAGCTGCTGGCATTTCCCCAGCCTCCCCCCAGCACGGCAAAGAGCCATCCAGGCAGGTTCCTAATTAAACCCTTCCAAGTGGGAATTAGCACGTGGGGCTGAGCTCAGCGGCTTTCCCGGCGCCTCGGTCTGACAGCGACAGGTTCGGAGAGGCAGGCTGTCCCCGGGGTGAGTCAGACACCCACGGTGCCACAGCTTGCCAGGCAGCAATGAGACACTGAGCCCTTTGTGGGGACGGAGGAGGGATCTAGCTGCTGCTTTTTCCTTGACTCCATGCACATCCGCTGCCCCTGCTGGCGCCCTGCTCTCTCTTTGCTGTCTCCTTGAACCCATTTGCGTTCTTGCTGCCAATTTGTACCCCCTCTGTCCAAGCAGTGACGGGTGTCTGGGACAGAGGCTCTACCCTCGATCCAACTCCCTGTCAAGACTTTCACAACCTTATGCCCCTACAAGTAGGGCAACTGAGGCAGGGCTGCCACCTGAGAGCCCTCAGCAACTAAGGGAGCCCTAGAAAACTGAGCAGTGGACAGAAAGGGGCTAGCAGGGAGCAGGCAGATGGGCACAGCTGGGTGCATGGGACATGTTTGTAAGACAGTGGAGGGGAAAGTTCCCTGCAGGTGGCTCTTTAAGACCGGCTGCGTGGCACTGACCGTGGAGGGGCAAAACTCGCTGGCAGTGCCCCCGCCTGCCGTTCAGCTGAGAGGCCATTTCCCAGCCTCCCTCCATGGCCCAGGAGTCACTGGCCTCTCGTCACCCGAAAACCTTTTCTGGAAGTGGCCACCCACCTCTGTTGTATTAGTCCCGTAGGAGCCCTAGTCAGGGGCCAGATCCCCATGGCACGAGGAGCTGGACAAACACAGAACAAAAGGACAGTCCCTGCTGCAAGGAGCGCCCAACCCACATATAAGCCGAGAGACAGCAGAGGGAGGCAGACAGGTGCACCAGTGAACAGTGACAGGTTTCAGAGTAGCAGCCGTGTTAGTCTGTGTCAGCAAAAAGAACAGGAGTACTTGTGGCACCTTAGAGACTAACAAATTTATTTCAGCATAAGCTTTCGTGAGCTACAGCGTCTGATGAAGTGAGCTGTAGCCCACGAAAGCTTATGCTGAAATAAATTCGTTAGTCTCTACAGTGCCACAAGTACTCCTGTTCCTTTTAGTGAACAGTGAGACAGTGCTGGCCAGCACGTCAGGCCAGGGGCTCCGCACACTAGTAGCTGAACCATTGTCCAGTTCTTTGTGCGCATCACAGCGAAGGAGAGTTTGGCAGAGGGGCTGGAAGGCGGGTGCAGAGTGGCTCTGGGGGTGCCCTCCCACAGGTGAGGGGCAGCGCAGGAGAAAGTACAAAGCGGCTTGTTTGAAAATGTAACAAGTGGGCACTGGAGGCTGGTGTTACGGGCCAATCGGAGGCGAGCTTCTAAAGCTCGGTAGTGAATAAGAGAGGATAGGGAGGTGGGGAGAGGGCGGGAAGGGCCTGGCAAGCGAAGACCAGCAGCCTACATTGGGTGTGAGAGCGAAGTGACATGGGGAGAGGGACAGGCTAAGAAAACCATCTCTGCATGGCTCTGAGCAGGGCAGACTGCATTTGTCAAGGCCAGAGAGACGGCTGCCCAGTGACCAAGACACTGGGGAGATCTAGCTGTGTGGAGGGAGAGGCAATGGTTATGGGTTAGCTGCATTGCCCGGAGCCTGTCAGATCGGGACCCCACAGCGCCAGGTGCTGGGCCAAACAACCCCGGCCTCAGGGAGAGAACAGGGAGGGGGGAGAGAAGAGCATGGGGCGCAGGGAGCACAGCGCTGGCCATGGGGCGCAGCGCTGGCCATGGGGCGCAGGGAGCACAGCGCTGGCCATGGGGCGCAGGGAGCACAGCGCTGGCCATGGGGCGCAGCGCTGGCCATGGGGCGCAGGGAGCACAGCGCTGGCCATGGGGCGCAGCGCTGGCCATGGGGCGCAGGGAGCACAGCGCTGGCCATGGGGTGCAGCGCTGGCCATGGGGCGCAGGGAGCACAGCGCTGGCCATGGGGCACAGGGGGCGCGGCGCTGGCCATGGGGCGCGGCGCTGGCCATGGGGCGCAGGGGGCGCGGCGCTGGCCATGGGGCGCAGGGAGCACAGCGCTGGCCATGGGGTGCGGCGCTGGCCATGGGGCGCAGGGGGCACAGCACTGGCCATGGGGCGCAGGGAGCACAGCGCTGGCCATGGGGTGCAGCGCTGGCCATGGGGCGCAGGGAGCGCAGCACTGGCCATGGGGCACAGGGAGCACAGCGCTGGCCATGGGGCGCAGGGAGCGCAGCGCTGGCCATGGGGCGCAGGGAGCGCAGCGCTGGCCATGGGGCGCAGCGCTGGCCATGGGGCGCAGCGCTGGCCATGGGGCGCAGCGCTGGCCATGGGGCGCAGCGGGCGCAGCGCTGGCCATGGGGTACTGCGAGATACTCAGGCACTATGGTAAGGCGCCCGTGGAAGTACCTGATGGATGCACAGACAGACAGGAAGGGGGCAGGGGTAGGCCAGAGACTCCAATGCTGGCAATCCTCAGCCTGTTGAGTCGGTGCGTGGCCCTGGCCCTGGCCCTGGCCCTGCGCTGCTGGGGGCCAGGGGCTGTTTGCTGCAGAGCAGCGATAAAAGCACTAGGAAGCCAGAGCAGCTAAGTGATCAGGACTCTGAGGCCTCATTTGCATGTTTGCCCTGCACCTGCCATTTGCCTGACAATAAGGCTGTCTCTGGCTGGAAGTGCTATTGGGAGCTGGGGCCTGCTCCCTTCCCCGAGATGAGCTTGGCCGGCCCACGTGGGCTGCGGAAATCACGGAGCGGGGGAGCAGCGCAGTCAGTCTGCGGGGAGGATCAGGGCTGCCAATGAGGGGTGAGGAGATGTGCTCTGAAGACTCACAGGCCACCTGCACGCAGGCCTCTGCGCTGACTCCCGGCCACCTGCTCAAACCACCCTGGAGCTGCTTCTCCCCCGCCCTCTTGGATCTTTGGGTCTCTCCCTCCTGTCTCTTTTCTCTAGCCTTGTCTCTCTCTTCCTTGGGAAGCACCTGCTCACTGCCCAGCCTTCGCCCTTGCAAGCTGGTCATTGGGCAGCGGAGAGCCCCCTCCGTAGCATTCGCGTCTCTCTCGCTGGCTCAGTTCTGGTCCCATACATGGAGGCTGTGTCACAAAATCCTCTCCTAACTCCCAGAGACACAGCCGGGGACGTGGCACCAGGACCAGCCCAGACCTGACGTAAGGAACCAGACTAAGCTCCCCGTGTCTAAGACTCAAGGATGTCACCACCTGGCCGAGAGCCCTCCACTCCCTGTGCTGCTGTGCACCCCAGGGTAGGCAGACTGGTCCTTGTGTGTCCCTGCCCTAGCTCGCATTGCAAGGTCTAATCAGTGCTTGCAGGTGAAACCTTGGATGAAAGACCCCATAGCTGGGCAAAGTACTGTCACAGCTGGCTGCCTACCGCAGGCCAGTCCACACCGGAACCTAGTCATGCGTGCACTGGGGGTACCGCCTTTCCAAGGGGCGGGTGCAGACCATGGCAGGTCCTTCCTGTCAGCCGTGCCACAGCTCAGCGCTGTTCACCTCTGCACAGTGCAGGCAGTCGGGGTCTCCCCAGTGGGAAGTGGGCAGGAACGCGCGTGCTGCTCTCTCCTGGAGCCCCGCGGGAAGAGCGCTTGCAACACTGCTTTATTGGCTCAAAGCACCTGCCAAAGCTACTCAGTTCTCCAGCTTGCTGAGGGAGAGACAGGCGACACCTGCCAGCTGCACCTCTTCAGTGCCTCTTCCCCGGCTGGGCAGATTCCGTCTGATATTCCAGCCGAGAACGGAGCGAGCAGTGTCAGTGTGGAGTCAGCAGATCCCCAGCTCCTGCTTTGCATTGCCATGCACGGACGATGCTGTCCCGCCCCACACAGCCCCGCTTGGAGTTAGCCACTGCTACTGCTATGCCAGGGAAGGATGGAGTTCCCTAGGGCAGATGGGCTTGCCCAGATTCACTTCAGTAGCGGTCACCCCAGAGGGAGGGTGCACTGGGAAAGGGCAGCCTCAGTCTGGATTCCTGGAACCCGTTACCAACCAAACCAAACCCCTCTTAGAGCTGTGCTCATGCATATCGCTGGCAGAGTGGGAG
The DNA here is from genome assembly GCA_033296515.1 of Macrochelys suwanniensis. Lineage (NCBI taxonomy): Eukaryota > Metazoa > Chordata > Testudines > Chelydridae > Macrochelys > Macrochelys suwanniensis. Next base: position 17,949,010 of record CM065795.1, on the reverse strand, counting down.
CAGCTATGCCCGGCAATGGCTGTAAGACACCAGGAAACCACGTTCTGCCTTTAACCTGGTCTGTACAGACGGCACGCCAGGGTTTTCTCTGCCAGTGGGGGCCAGATGTGAGCACAAACGTAACCACCTAGAGGTGTCATGGAGGACCCAATCCTCGGCCCTGGTGAAATCCCCTTCGTGCTGCTGGGGCCTAGCCTAGGGCCTGAGAACGCAACTTGACCTTCAATGTCTTGTTGGAGTTAGCACTTTGTTCAGTGCTATCACATCACATCCTTGGAGTCTGAACCGAGCCACTATCAACAGAAAAACGTGCCCCGAAGCCGTGCCGAGTAATCCAGGCCATCTGCTTTGCAGCACTGAGTGAGCTCCCTGTGGGTTTGCTGCCACCAGAGGTGCAAACCAAAAGCCCCAATAGCCAACTGCCTCAGGCCAGGTTTCTGTCTTGGAGGGTCACCAGCCACCAGGCTCAGCTGGGTTTGACAGGAGTAAACCTGCTGGGGGAGTTTGAGCTTCAGACCGAAAGGAGTTATTGGCAAGTCAGAGGGGTGGAAATAGGGGGCTAATATTGATATTAGAGCTGTGTTTAGAGACCCCGATCGAGGAATGTCCCTCCACCCCCGTGCTGGGCCTGGGCACTGTCCTACAGACCTTATGCTCTAGGTCATTCCAACAGTGTACGGCATCAACAGCCATGGCTCAGAGTCTTAGATCTTTAAGGCCAAAAGGGGTTATTGTGATCTGCAATTTCACCCAGTAATCATAGAATCGTAGGACTGGAAAGGACCTTGAGAGGTCATCTAGTCCCGTCCCCTGCACTCATGGCAGGACTAGGTATTATCTAGACCATTCCTGACAGGTATTTGTCTAAGCTTCTCCTAATTCTTGCGTCCAGGCTATAACTTCTGAGTGAGCTACAGCAGACCTTTTAGCAAGACAGCCAAACCTGAGTGAAGGATTTCAAGTGACAGAGAATCCACCAGGTTCCTAAGAAAGTTGTTCCAATGGGTAATTTCCCTCCCTGTTAAAAACTCACACCTTTATTTCTAGTTTGAATTTGTCTAGCTACGGGATCACATTCTGCCTTGCTAGATTAAAGAGCAGTCTTTTACTAGCCCATTTTTTCATCCCGTGTAGGTACTTGCAGACCATGGTCAAATCAACACTTAATCTTCTCTTGGTTATACTCAACAGATTGAGCTTCCTAAGTCTGTCACTATAAGGCAGGTTTTTCCAGGCCTGGAATTATTCTTGTAGCTCTATATAAACCCCTTCCGATTTTTCAACATGCTTTTTGAAGTGTGGACACCAGAACTGCCCTTGGGATTCCAGGAATGGTCTCACTGATGCCCTAGACACGGTCCTGTTCCAGTTCGGTATTTCTGTTTACACATCCCTATCCCAGTGACTCGCTCAGCCAGCAGTGCACTGCGAGCACAGGTTCAGTTGGTTATCTGCCATGACCCCAACGACTTTCCAGGACACAGTCCTCCAGCTCGGAAGTGCACCAGCATCCTGAGATGTACGACCCGACATCTGGTTCTATTCAAATTTATGTTGTTCGCATAAGCCCGGCTTACCAAGTGACCCAGGTCACTCTGTGGCGCTGCCCCACCCTGATGGCTGGTGCGTGCTCCCTGCGCAGAAAGGAAGGATTGGTCTCTCTGTTTACAGACAGCGGCACGGAGGGATTACGTGATTTGCCCCACAGCTCCTGACACGCAGGCTCATGCCTGAAGCGGCCCATCCTTCCATGAAGATGGTCAAATCAGCTGTACCTGGGAGTACATAAGAACATAAGAAAGGCCGTACTGGGTCAGACCAAAGGTCCATCCAGCCCTGTATCCTGTCCACCGACAGTGGCCTATGCCAGGTACCTGTGCTAGGGACTGCAGGGACCTTCACTGGCCCTTTCAATGGTGCTCTGCAGCCCCTGCTTTGAAGTGGGGGACACCTGTCCCCCTTCATCCCCTCTCAGGTGCCTTCTCCCCTGTTGCCTGACCCCCCGGCACTGCTACCTGTGCATAGGATTGCAGTACCACTCAGGTTTGGCCTGGCCCCTCTGCTGCGTGGCCTGTGCTTCCAATATCCCAGCCCGAGTAGGGGAATCTTCAGGATCTCTCCTGGGACCTCAGGCGGGAGGTTATGGGAGACGGAGCCGCTGAGAGCAAGAGACCTTTCACTCTGCTTTCCAGGTGCCTGGACTGGGCGCCCAGTCACTACAGAGCTCTATGATGGCCTGGTCTAGGTGGCTGGGGCCCATTAAAGGGGAACTCGGATTGCTTTAGGTCGTATGGAAGAGGGCTGGTGCCACACCCCCTGACTGCACAAGCTTTTCTATGCTGCAATGATGGGTCTGGTTATCAGACGGTGCTATGACAGTGTGGTTTATGGGTTCTGTATTTGGGGGATTTAAATGGGCTGGCAAGATCCCTGGGCCCTCTGGACTCTGATTTCTGTCCCCCGGGGGATTGGGCTGGAAAATGGAATGTAAATAAATAAGCATTAATAGTAAAAAAAAAAATAGCCACTGTACAAGTCAGCAAGCGCCCTACTACAGATCACAGCCATGGTAATGATCCATACCACTACAGCAATCTCCTCGGCCGAGCAGCAACCACGAACAATGCACCTTTACACCCCCCAGCTGGGCGAGGTCGGCGAGAGACAGGGATTGTGCCACCGAGACCGGAATGCAGCCTTCTCTAGGGTGCCCACAGAATCCATCAAGAAGCAGAAATGCTACATGGCAGTTTGACAAGAAATACAGAATAACTTTGTATCCAGCTGAAAAGGCAGGTGTCAAAATGCAATTAATGGGGATGGAATTGGGTCAGGACACAGGCTGGCAGAGCAAGCAGCCCCCACCAAGCTCCCTAACCCACTACACACACTCTGCTGGGCAGAGGGGAGTTAGAACGCAGACTAATGACCTGACATGTACTAGCGCTGCCCAAGCGTAACGGCCGAGAGAGCTGGTGGCTATGTTGGAGGCAGCTGCAATACAGGGAGTGTCCGCCAGCGCAGAGCTCCACACGGAGAGAGCGGGAGTGAGTGTGTGTGGGGGTGGGGGAACCGGATCCTCGTGTGCGTCTGTCACCGCTGCCTCGTGCTGGGGTCGCTGCAGTTTGCTATACAGCAGGAGGTTGTGCCGGCAGACTCGCTCCTTTCGTTTAGGACTAAACACGGGAGTCCGAGCTCCCTGGCTCAGGCGTTCCTTGGCCTCTGCTGAGGCTGCACGCAGGGCCCATCAGTGCTAATTGGGGTGGTTTTGGAGCTGTGGGCACTTGTGACCTGGGGACCCCAACATTCATGGCACATGGGATGTGTCACACGTGTCCCTTGGTCGCTTTTGCCCAGCTCCATTCATCCTCCCTTTCCCCTCTGCATTTCACAGCCCTTTGCTCTCTGTTCTGCTCCTGGATGCTGCTTCCCTTTTGTTCCCTGCTCCCTTCCGCTGCTGCCTCCCAACCCCCTGAGTTGGCAGGGGTGGGTTGTGGTTTTTCAAAAGGCTTTGCGTTGCTTAGCAACCCATCAGTATGCTTTATACACCGCGCCTGCTCCGCACAGAGGTTCTGTCTGAAGCACAGTGAGGGTGCTGGCTCCCCCGCTAAGGGGGCCACATGTTTTGCCCCTGTCAGAACAATTAGCCCTGCTGTGCGGAGCCTATATATTAGCACAGTGACCCCTCCCACTTTTTTACATTCCAGAAAGTTCACACCCATTAAGCTGCTCGGAGCCAGGTAGCCTGCAGCACAGCTCATCCAGCTACAGCTTGTTCCACCCCATTTCCTGGGGGCGGGGGGATTCTGGGGCTATTGGACTACCATGGGCCCCAAACCCCAACCCATTCTGGCTTGTGGAAAAAGGCACCAGTGCAGTTCCCAGTGACCAGCTGCACACGGCTCAGCAGAGCATGAAGCGCTCCCTGTGAGCAAGGCTGGGTGCTCTCCAGGTGGGCTTTGCATTACCTTCACTCACCCACCGGCCACAGACCCAGCTGCGGTTGTGTTTGGCTCGCTTGTCACCCTTGTCTCTTAGCTCAGCCTCCCCATGTCAACTCTGCTCCGTCACCACTGCCAGCCTCAACACCCCTGCGTTTGCCCACTTCTCCCTGGTGGTCACTCCCCTCCCCTCTCCCATGACACCTGCACAAACTAGTGAACTTGCTCGCTCGCTGTGGGCATTGCCTAGGAGTAGTAACATGCATCCTTGGACTCAGATACTCCACTTCCAAACGGGGCTGAGAGGGCAGACATGTGGAGGAGGCTGAGCTTAGCACAGCTCCATCAGCGCCCTTGGAAGGAACACACGGTCCCAGGGGCTTGGCTTGGTAGGGAATGGTCATGCGCTGGGGGAAGCAATGTCAAGGGAAGCCAAGAGGAAGCCAAGCAGCTTGGGCGAGTTTGCTCCCAGCAGCAGCATCGCTTGGCTTTGCTCATTCAGGGGAAGGCGGGTGGTGGAAATGAATCCTCTGGTCTGAGCAACTGCATCAGCCTTTGGTGTGAGCATGGTCCTGCAGCCGGTTCTCGCAGCTTTCCCATGGCAGGGTGCGCGCCAGCTGTCCGGCTGGACAAGCTTCATCTGCTCAGAAGTGCCTTTTGGGAAAAAAGAAAAAAACTTCAGTACGTTGGCCTGTCCCTAACCCTTTTCCTGCTGAACCCCCCCAAACTGTTCTCATCAGCCAGGCTCCTCCGTTCATGTCCTGCTTGTGTGGCAGGCAGACAACCACTCCAAGCCCTTTATCAGAGGCACCCAGCTGCCTGATGGAGGGGAAGTACTTTTCCAGGAGGAAGAACACCCCCGCTGACGGGTTAGCAGAGAGAGAAGTAAGCTGCCAAGTGAAAATCTGCCTGCGAGAGGGTGTGAGCACGTGCAGCAGAGGAATGGTTTAATGCATAGTAGAGAGCGAGGCTGGAGTAGCGTTCATGGCGTTGGCAATCGCCTCAGAGCTGGGATTCACGGGTCCACCTCCACCCCTGGCTGCAGGAACATCTCGCAATCCATGGCTACGTATGGAGTTGACCAGGCGCACTGCTCTGTGCTGGAGTGATGTGGAGCAGCCGGGCTGCGCGGGTGTTGGGGAGAACTGTAATTGTCTTCACTGAGTGTGGCACTCTGCTTCCTCCAGCCCAGGACTCCTGGAGTTCTCTGCTCACTGACTGTTCCCTCAGGCTCAGGTTAAGGGTTTTCAGGGCTGTTGGCTCTGCTGTGGGCCATGCTGAGGCTAGAGGGTAGGACTGTGTACTGGTGGATTTCTTTCCCAGGGGTGCGAGATCCTAACACCACCGTCTATTTATATAGCCTCTTTCCTCCAGAAAGATTTTACAGACTTCGCTGGAACTGACTCGGGGAAAGAGCGCCACCTACTGAACTGACACCACTACTTCTTGCAGCCCCTGGGTTTACCTTGGAGTCTCCTATGCAACAGCTACACATTTAGCTTTTGTGAGAAAGCAAGACGAGTGCAGTCTGACACAGCTGCACACTGGTCCCATGTAAGCGGTTGTGCAGCGAAAGGGAGGTGACTAGATGGCACTGGGATCTCCTCACTGGGCATGGTTCAACGGTGACCCCGTCTGCCCTTCTGCAAATTCAGCCCGGGCGGGCTGGATCTTTCTGCTGCCCCTGATTCCGTGCAGCGTTCCTGGACTGCCTCGTCCTTGGCAGACAGTTTTTTTTTTTCTAAAAGCGGTGCGCTAACTCAAAGAGGAATGACGTCTGGGAAGTCCTAGGGCCCGTGTTCCACGGGAGGTCAGACTACACAATCACAGTGGTCCCTTCTGGCTATGGAATCTATGCATCTGAGACCTACTGTGGCAAGAGAGAAGCTTGTTTGGATTCGGGCCGGGGCCTCCGGGACCTGCCTTCCTACAGCCTCTAGCTAGGCACGGGCTCCCTAGACGTTTGCTTAGGAGCAAGTAGCCTGTCTCCTTCTGGTTCCCAGGGAGTGCTGCTGTGCACTGGTGGGGAGCCTGTCTGGTTTTTCTAGGCTGGCATCCCCAGGTGGGATACAACGGGCACAGCTGTCCTCACGTTGTGCTGGGAGACGGTCTTTAACTTCGATAGAAAAGTGATGAGGCTGTTTTCAGCCACTCCCCTCAGCGCAGGAGGCTTCCCACATCCTTTGGTTTCCCGGTCAGCCACTCTGCAGCATGTGACTTCCCAGCTCGCTGGCTGGCCCAGTGGGAGTCAGCGTTCTCAGAGGTCCCCATGGGACTGGGGAGAGGGACACTGAGCTGCGGGCAAGCTCAGAAAATGAGAACTCTGCCTCGTCTCTCCCAGCATTCGGGGCATGGCGGTTCTCCCAGGGACCCTGCACCTGGGTGACCTTTCCTTGAGGGAGCAGGGCTGAGCACAGCTCCCCTCCGCTACACTCTGCATCTAGACAATGCAGGGCGCTCCCTCCTCCGAGGGCGGGCGGGCGGAGCATGCGGCCTTCGCAGTACTCCGGAGACTTGCACTCAGAGCCCTGCATTGGGCTGCCTCAGTAGCACTGGGCTAGCCAATTAGTGGTGGTCTCTCTCTCTCTCTCTCTCTCTCCTGAACAGCTTCGTTACTGCAACTGTAACCAAGAGGGAAGTCTGGTCTTCTGCATAGCTGGCTGCCTCTGACTCTCTGCTTTAGGAGTAGGGGACTGCACTGACTCTAGCACTGTTGTGTACACCAGAAGCCTCTCACCCATATAGAAAACAAATAGCCCTGTTCCTAATTTGCACTTCAGTGGTGTTCTCCATCTCCGATCCCAGAGCACTGCGGGGAAACATTGATCCCTGTGGGGGGCCAAATATCATTATCCCCTTGTGTGGGAACTGAGGCCCCGTCACTTCCCCAAGTGGCAAATAAACCAGGAGTCAGTGGTCTGCTCTAACCACTAGATCACACTCTCCACCAAGAGCTGGGAACAGCAGCCAGGAGTCCTGACTCCCAGTCCCCTGCTCTAACCACTAGACCTCGCTCTATGCTAATACTAGGGTGGGGAATGTGATATTAAACAGATTCTTGTCAACATATTTTTTTATGCTTGCATATTTCATTAGACTCTCCAGATACAGGAGATTTGGGGAAATAAAAATAATACAACAATCCAGAGAGTTCTGAGTTGAGAAACTTGGACAAATTGATTTGGAGGAAATTGCCAAAAACTCCATCTGTTTTCCCTTAATGATTTCACAAGGAAACTGAGAGAAACCCGCCCCGAGAAGCAAATGGGCCTTGGCGGATCCAGCCACCGCACCCCATCAAGCATCTGGGCCTGGAAATAAACATCTTGTACACAGCGAGCAGATGGAGAAGAGTCAAAGGAAACTATGGAGTCACGGCTGGGTCTTGAAGACCACAGGAGCTGTGGTTCTTGTCACATCAGGAAACCAGGCCATTCGGAATGGCATCACAAGGCTGGGTGCCTCTGAGAGGCTCCGTATACACAGGCTTGCTGCTGCTTGTTGGAAGTGGCTTCCAGTCTCGACTACCGTTGCATCTGTGCAGAAAGCAATCACGGCAACAGCACGTTGGGCTATACCCTCTGTTGCCTGCAGACCAATGCCAGTGCTTCTCTTTAAAACACTCCACCCTAGAGTGCTTAAATCCCTGCCACCTGCCCTCTGCTGGAGAGGTCTGGATTGGATTCCTCCGCTAGGAGTTCGTCCGCACTGCTCAGACTGGCTGGAAGAGGGCAGCTGGTTCGAGCACCCTTCTGGGGCAGAGCAGCGAGAGGCTGGGGGGTGCCATCTGGCATGACAGTGCAGAGCCCCACAAGGTCAGCAGGCCACAGCTTCTGGGTTTTTGATCAGTTGGAACATAGGTCTGGAAGGGAGCATCTGGGTCATGGAGTCCAGCTTCCTGCTGTCGTGGGCAACCCCTTATAGAATGTGGTTCATCAACTTGTCAAGCTCCATCTTAACCCTCGCTAGGTTGTTCGAAAGGGTAAGGTGTCCTGGACCTGCAGTAACCAGACCAGAGTCCATTACTGTGTACGCTGACGCGCTGACGCCGGGACACGCCGTCCAAGCCAGCCCAGCGCTTCCAGTTCATCTCCCCCAGGTTACAGGCTCAGTCACTGCCGAGGAGATGGTCTGGACTGGCCTGAGGATCTGGCAGAGGCCTGTGACAAAGCTCGCCTGCAGAGGTTGGGGGCCAGAGGACAGGCCTCACTGCTGCACAGGAACAGGAAGAGAAGCAGCTGAGGCTTTGGGGGCCAGCCAGAGAGTTTGTTGACCTTGTCAGGGACAGGAAACGGACCAGAATTCAGTGTTTTGCATGTTCCAAAGGATGGAACGTGGCAATGGAAACATTACAAAGTTTCCCTGGACTTACTAGCTAAGGCTAGGGGTGTCATTGAATCCTCACATGCTTTGAGTAAAGCGCATTCACAAGTCTTTGCAGGATTGGGCATACGTTTTCATGCAGTGGAACCTGACCCCCTTACCTGGGGGGCAGCCAGGGAAAGACCCAGGAGAATGTGGGAGCAGAGCAGGGGGCATTGGTTAATGTGACACTGGGTCTCTAGTCTCCCTAACCTCACTCAGTGGCCAGGTGTGCGCGTGTAGTAACAGAAGTCAGGAAAAATACATGAATATTGGGTTGATCCTAACGTCATTTGCCCCCTCGGGGTTGTTTTACAAGCCGCTCGCCTGGAGACCGAGCGGCTAACCTGCGAAGTTCAGAATGATGTATGAAGCCACAGAAAAGGGTTGAAATTGCCAACACGCTCTGTTAGTTTGTGCTCCTTGTTCGCAGGTGGCATGTGCGAGCTAAGCCCATCGTCCAGGGCCAGTTTCACATGCACACAGGAGGTGAGCTGCCACTGCTGTCAAACACCCATAATGCGAACGGTCTCCATGCCAGCTTGAGCCCAAGTAGGGAATCTGGTTCAGAGGTATCAAAGGTGTAAACCGGCGCAGGTGCATTTCAGTTCTGTCGGGAGGGGAAGGAATTTGTTCTCGTGAGGTCTCCATCGCTCGCGGGGAGGTGGCGATAATGAGTTTGCAGGAGACAACGTTGTGCTGTGAGTTCAAATGTAAATGAAAAGTTCATGAGGAACCTTGACAGGTTGAGCAGCTGTTGGGAACCGGAGCAGCAGCAGCATGGCTCTCAGCCTGCCTCTCTCCTCTCCATTCAGTCCTGTCTGTTTCCCCATCAAACAGACATCCCTGCCCAGCAGCATGGGCCCCAGTGCAGCTGGAGCTGGAGAGCATTTCGCTGAAATGTGACTGCAACACTGACTGAAAGCAAAACAGCCTTTCCGCTGAGCCTTTGCTGTGTGTGTCTGTGTGTCTGTGCGTGTGCACGCTTGGGGGTTTTCTTATGAGGAAATTGCTGCTGCTGGGGAACATTCTGTTGCATTATTAATATTTATTCCCTATTTTGCAATATGGTCTCATGCTGGATGAGTCCAGAGGCTTTCAGGCCAAGGTTAATTACGTCCGGGGAGGGCTGTGCGCCTGATTCCGTAATCTTGCTGCAAGTTAAGCCCAGCTGCTATGGCAGTGCCTGGTTCTAAGCTGTGCTCCTGAGGCCCTACAGAGGCAGGGTTGCAGACATCCAGCATGGGAGGATTGCAGCCTGAGGCCACTGAAAATGCTCTTTTGACCTGTCGGTTTTGCAGGGCTGGGTTGTGCAGGAACAAGACAAGCGGTTGCTTGGTGTCTTCTGCAGCTGCCTTCTGACACTGGGGACTAGAAAGTGGATCGACAAGGCCCTGTTTCCATGAGCACCATTATCTGACCTGGCAGAGATACCCGGGTGGTGGGGGAGAGTTGTGTGAGATAACTGGTTTCCTGTCCTCTCCTGCTACACTGAGGTGTGCGTCTCCTTGGCAGGTACCACGATCAGCAGGATGTGACCAGCAACTTCCTGGGTGCCATGTGGCTCATCTCCATCACGTTCCTCTCCATTGGCTACGGTGACATGGTGCCTCACACGTACTGTGGGAAAGGCGTCTGCCTCCTCACCGGCATCATGGTAAGGGTGTTTTCTCAAGGAAGTGGCCCAGGAGGGGGAAGTAGACAATCCGGAGTAAAGCTTCGGGGAGCCGGGGCCAGCAGATTGCCCCTCACACCCACCCACCGGGTCCTTCCTCTGCTGAGCCATGGAGATCCTGCCTCAGTTTCCTTCCTGTTTAGAACACACTCCTTGAAGGTGTTTAGTCAGGGCCTGGATAGGGCTCCATTAGGACTCCACTGATTCCCCTCCCAGGGGCTAACCCGCAAGACAAGGCGGTTTTGTTTGGGGGATTTTACAGAGCCCCCTTCCTTCCCCACTGGTTGGGGGCTTCTCAGCTAGTTTGTCCGTGAGCGAGACTTCACAGCTTTTGCTCCTGCTGCTCTAGTGTGGAAAGCTGGCAAGGCTGTGAGCAATCGGGATGTTGGGGAGGTCAAACCCTCATCAATGGTAAGCAGAACTCACAGTGTTAATCGGAACCGCTGCATGCACTGGGACAATGGGGCGAATGGGAGGCCTCCCGGGCAGGCCGGCACTCGGGGTGGAACTCACTCCGGTCTCTGGATCACTGCGTTGGGCTTCCATGGATCTGACATGTCCTTTGCCCGAGGAATGAATGACATTTGGACAGGATCTAACAGGTGTTTTCCAGATCTTGACACATGACTTCAGAGTGTGTCTCTGTGTGTTACAGGATACCTGAAAAGCCCACAAAGTACACAGTTGCCAAAGTACCATGGGCCCAGTTCTGTAGCCAGCGGATAAACAGAGCTGTAGTGGCTGTAGTGTGGATAGTGTCTCAGCAAGACTGGTCTACCGCAGTGGTTGCCAACCCTCAATGGGGCAGTGAGAGCTGCCCACTAAGCAGGCAGGCTCTAAAACAGCAGATAAGGCCAAGCAACGCAGGGTGAGCTGGGGATAAATGATGGGCACAGGTGAGTCTTTAGAACAAGTACGGGGGCTGGGGCACAGACCCAGCTGCCACTGAGTAAAGGCTGCTGAACAGAACTGTGTGACAGACGTTTTCTGGGTCTCATCAGAGCAACTCCGCAGAGAACCTGGTCTGCGCGACAGAAACATCCCTCAATCAGTGCCCAGCAGTGGGTTTGGCAGCTGTCCCAGACAGGCCAACCTCTCAGCCACTGGTTTTTACAAGCGTCTGCCTTTCTCTCCCTGCACTGAGCTGCAGACCATCCGACTCGCTATCGCGGACTGTCTCACTGACTTACTGACTATCAAATCCCCCCAGCTCCTGCGGCCAAGCTCAAGAAAGGCTGTGGAAAGCGAGTCTCTTCCTCAGTGTGCAGCGCTGCCTCCTCGCAATGTTACTGGCAGACGGTTGCAGAATGAAGGTGGGGGAGAATGTTTTTATTGGCGGAAGGAAACATCACTTGGTACAGCAAACTTTTCCAGCCACCTCACTCCTCAGCAGCCTGCGATGGGCCTTGAAGAGGGCAACTCTCGCTGTGTATCATACACTAGGAGCCTCGCTTTGGCATGAAATAACGCTCCCCGTTTTCCTTAATCAAGCTAAACTAACCAGCCATGGCTACCCGCTGTTTTACAGCCGGTGTCTGAGTCCCACAGCCATTTATATCACTAGCCAAGGCCTGTTCCTCTTTCACGGACACTTGGATGCTGGGAACTCTGTTCCTTAGCCCCCGTTCAGGCCAGCAGCTCCGTGGGGTTACCCAGGCAGGGCTCTAGTCCTCCTGGGCACCCTGTGCATCAAGGAATCTCTCTTGCTGAGTCATTTCTCTCCCCTTCCTCCCCCGGCCACACCCTTCCTATGCCAGGCTCCTTAGTTAAAGGCAGCCTCCCCCTTCGTTACCATGGTGACCATGGAAGCCAAGGCTAGGCCTGCATGTGTGCGTGCTGTGAGGAGGTTTAAGAACAGGCATCTTGCAGGGTTCCCAGTAACCGCCGGTGATTAGTCACCCAGCAGGGGTTAGCGCTGTGGCTCCTGCCTAGCAGGGAGTGTCACCTACCACAGCAGACACTTGGAGCTCCTCTGCTTTCCGTAGGCGATGCCATGGCAGCTGCCTCCCAGCATCGCACAGTTCGCCTGTCTGGCTAGGCATTTCGAAAGCACCCAGCAGCGCGGTGTCCAGCCAGTGGCCTCCGGAGGCCCTGTGGGCTCTAGGCTGCAGTACCAGAGCGAGCAGGAGTGAGAACTGGGGCTGATTCCCCCAGAGCAATGATACTGCCTGCAGAGGAGCGTCTCTCGAGCTCGCTCTGAGAAGGAAGCAAAGCAGACTCTGAGCTTCCAGGCCAACAGAGGGTCGGTGGATTCGGTACAGGAGGCTGGGGTGACCCACCCCCATCACACGTAGGGATATCTCCAGGACAAGCCAACATCTGGAGCAGGCTGGTGCTTGGTTCCTCAAGCTCTTTGTCATAACAGTGAACAGAGATGGTGAGCCTCCCTAGTATACTTGTGGGGACTAGATTCCATCCCAAAACTGCTCGGTGTCAGCTGGTTTCAGTCATGTTGGAGCTACTCCAGCTGTTGTAAGGAATCCTTTGGAGAGACAAGAACCCAGCTGTGAAGTCTCCACACCCCCTCATTCCGTTTGTCATCTTCACCTCTTCATTCATATTTCATTTTGTTTGTGTTCCGTAAACTAAGCTAATGGGGTCAGTTCTCCCAGGGCTGAGTGAGAGGTACTGGGTCCCCTCTCCAAAATCCTCGATACATTCCAGCTTCTAGAGTTCTCCAGCTGGAGATGTCTCACAGAAGCCAGCCTGAAGGAGAAGCTGAGAGGCACTCGAAGATGGAGGTGTGCCACCTTGACGAGCCAGAGAGATGGATGGGTCGGTATTGAATGAGGATACACAAAATTGTCTGTGTGGGGTTGTGCTGCACTGTTGGGCCATGATGCAGCATCATCTTGACTGAGCACTATTGTGTACTGACACGCTGTCACCAGGCAAATGCCACAACCTCCACCAGGAGACAACACTGGCACTGTTGTGTGGGTCTCTGCTCCTCCAGTCAATGGACAACGCCAGGGCCACAGATGGTGTAAATTGGCACCGCTCAGGATCTGGGGCGGGAAGACTGGGCCAATCATTGGGTGCTGGGGCTGGGTGTGTGTCTTCTCTCTACTCTTCCTTTCTAGCGTCAGGAGAGATCCCAGCAACCCCTGTGGGGTGTGCGGAAATCTGGGTAAATATTGACCTGTGTTGAGCTGCATAAGGCCTATGCACCAATTAAGCCCTGCTTACACCTTTGGGGTTTAAGTGGTCCACAGCCCTGGATGCAGGCCCTCCACATGGAGGTATGGTCCACGCTACCCATGCTGCCTTGCGTGGGCCCACAGGAGGTGCACAAAGGCCCGAACAGCAGTTGGGAACTCCAGAGAGACAGGCTTACGCTGTGTCTACACTCCAGTGCTGTGGCTGTAGTGTAGACACTCACGACACTGACAAAGGGGTTTTTTCTATTGCTCTATTTAATCCAGCTCTCAATGAGGCTGTATCTCAGGCACTGGAAGAATCCTTCTGGCGAGCTTGCAACAGCTCCACCGGGGCTCAGGTTGGCTGAACGGCAGCTCTCAGGGGTGTGGGTTTTTCACAGAGGTAGGGTGACCGTTTCAGTGATAGGCCAGGCCTCAGCTTGCTCCCCTAACACGTTTCCAAGCACACACAGTGTCTGGTAGTTCCAAGCCCAGCCCTGTTTCATTCCAAGGGTTTGTCTTCCGTCATCTCTCTGCTCCTCTCCACTGTGGGACTCACTCGCTGGCTGGCATGTCCTGGGGGACCGTGCCAAACTACTGAGGCATGAATTTGTTCCACTCCCCGACCAGTTCACAGATTTTCCAAGTTCTAGGAGAGCAACTGGTTCCCCCTCCTGCCCCTAGAATCCCAGGCGTGCAGGACTCGCAAGAAGGATAATTTTCAACCCTCAGTGTCTGGGTTTTAGTCCTGCCTCCTGCTGCTGCTGTGCTGGGCCAGGTTCTCAGACCCTTTGAATGCAGCTCCCCTGGGGAGCATTCACCGCTATCCTGGGAGAGCCCTGTATCTGGCTGCTGCCACGGTAACACCAGCCAAACGGGAGGGGTGTGAGTGACACTTCCCAGCAAACAGCCAGAAAATGAGTCTGGTAGCGCCTGCCACAGCGGACAGATCAGCCCCTCTGCTCAGCCAGCCGCAGTGGAGGAGAGCAAGCAGGAGAGGAGATAATCGTATCGCTCCCCAGCGGAACAGAAGCAACAAGGGTCAGGCGTGAGTGTGGCAAAGCGAACGGGGAGCCGGGCGTCAGGGAAGCTGCCTGCTCGGAGCCGCCCTGATGATGAGGGAGTTAAGCTGGCTGCTTCCCCCCAGCATCTCAAAAAGGAGAGTTTGTCACAGGCACCCCATGGCCTAGTTTGATCTTAGCACGCCTTGGCCCAGAACAGTGGGGACCTGAGTACGTCCCTGCTTTCCTGGGACCCAGAGGATTGTACAGCGCCCTCCAGTGTGGTTCAATATGCTGTAAATTACATAGGGGACTCACCTATGCTGCCCATCCCAGTCAAGCTTGCTGTTCTCTGAGCCCCAGGGGCTCTCCAGTGCAGCCCCTGCCATTGCAATCCATGGCACACCTGTCAGCACAGCCCCTGTGCCTCACAGCCTGCTCTACGGCTTGCGCCGGGGGGCTAAAAACAGTCCAGCTGGAGCGCAGACTCTGAAGCACTGGCCTGGGCTAGGCCTGAGCACCTGCACAGCCGCTCGTAGGGCCAGGCTGAGACTTGCTGCCCCAGTGTAGACGTACCCATGAATAACGGGAGAGACTCTCCGTTTCCCCATCGGTGAGCTGTTTCCTTCAAGGATTAGAGAGATTGTGTTCTCTCTAGTGGAAAGTGCACACGCCGGAGCCAGGAGCTCCTGAGTTCTAATCCTCGGGCTAATGACCTTGGGTGAGTTCCTGGCTCGCTCTGTGCCTCGGTTTCCCCATCTGTAAAATGGGTGATCGCACTCAGCTCTCCGCACGGTTGTGAGGTTTAGTTCGCTGTTTGTTCGGAAGACGAAAAGGGAAGAGAATGAAAATGTAAGAAGCGTGGATACTGTTATCTCCCTGCTCCCTATTCTAACCCCAGCTTCTCGATGCAGCCCCTGGCATCTCAGCAGCTCCCAGGCTAATGCACACAACGTTAACTGCTCAACAGCCAGCGAAGGAAGGAAATGTTTCCCAGTGACCCCGGGGCTTACGAATCATGCCAGGTCCATGTAGAACAGAGCCTCCATCACTTCCAGGTGAAGGCTGAGTCCTCCCGGTGGGAGTTGAAACGGTGGTTCCAGTGAGTCTGTGGTCTGATTTTCAGAGGGGTGGAGGCTGGAAGCTCCCAGGGGTGCTGCACATGTGCTACCAAGCTCTGAAAGAGAAGCCAGGAGTTCTTGTGAACCCGAGGCATGGTCTGGAACCCCGCTCCCCACCATCTGATGGAAAGTCCTGTCTGGAGGAGCGAAGGCAGGCAGTCCCCAGGCACGGATGCCTGGCGTATCAGCAACGTTCAGATGTGCACTCTGTAAACATCAGCCTGGTGGTTAGATCCAGGGTGGGTCTGCAGCGCTCAGACCCCACCATGATGGGCATGGCGGAAGAGAAGAGCAGTGAACTGGCCCGAGCTAGCCTCACAGCCAAGGGCAGACGTCCCATCCCACGCTAGACTGGGTGAGCCAGAAGAACCTCCACTCCAAGGGAACGGAGGGAATGAAAAGTGTATGTACGGAGCTTTACAGGAGAGCTGCCGGATTCCGCTCAGACCGGGATGCTTGTTAATGACTCGTTAATGAATTAAAGGTCGCTCCCCAAGGTCACGGTCTCTGCCAGGCAGCATGGGGGAGGCGGTCTCATTCCGACACAGGGAGACTGAGGCAGACTCTCTCTCTCACTCACACGCACGCGCGCACACACACACGCGCGCGCTTTCAGGTTGGCACCTTTTGCTTATAAAGCCAAATATATCTAGGAGATAATAGCTACCAACTGGGCTCTCTCCGTTTGCCAAATAGAACGCAGCCTGACTCAGACGGGCACAGTTCCTACTGTAATTGCCTGGTAAAAAGGAGCTACCAGCTGTCACCGTTTAGGGGGAAGGGGGGCGGGGAGGATGAGCCAGAGAAAGTGATTCACACATGATCTCATTTCTCTGCCGAGCCTCGCTGGAGGAAGAATGGGTAGCTGACCAACGTGCAGGGTGCCAGCAACCTTTTCTAAAGGAATCGCTTAGGAAGGGCCAAGGAGAAGGCGCCAGCTTCAGCTGTGCCAAAAGCAGAGGCAGTTTTTTTTTTTCTCTGAAGCTCCATGAGAGAAAACAGAGCTTGAGAGAGAGCGAGGGAGTGCGCCTGCAAACCTGCTGGGGTGTTTGATCCATCTTAGCCCTGCAGGCTAATACGGGCGACACACAAAGGGCTTCCTTCATGGCTCCCACAAAGGAAGCTATTTTTTAAATAACAAAGGGTTTAGTCAGGCCAGTAAGTGTCATTATTCCCATTTCACAGATGGGGAAACTGAGGGGAAAGAATATGCTGCCAAGGTCACACAGTGAGTCAGGGTAAGAAACTCAGGAGTCCCGGTCGCCTGCACTAACAGTCCTCCCACAGCAGTGAATGGAGCCCAGGAGCCCTGGCTCCTAGTCCCCCTGGCTTAGTTATGAGCCCACACTCCCACCCAGAACTGGGAACAGAACCCAGGAGTCCTGACGCCCAGTTCCCCTGGGTCTGATGACTAGTCCATGCTCCTTTCCAGAGCTGGGAATAGAACCCAGGAGTCCTGACGCTCCCCTCCTCCGTCCCCACTCTAACCCACCAAACAGACTTCCTCCAGGAGCGTACCCTAGTCCCGATGCTCTACTCCTAAAAGCAGCGGGGCCAGCTCCTTAGCTCGGTGGCACTATGCCAACTACCAGCTGAGCTGGAGTATTGAGTGCAGCTTCTAAGTGCCTTGGGAGGGTCAGGGAGAGGGCAACGGTTTCCTGATGACCCCCTACCAACCAGCACCATGGTCCATTAATTACACAAACAGCGGCTCAAGGACACATGTCCAGCCCTGTGGGCGGCTGACCCCATGGGATCTCCTCACTGGAGTAATTAAATAGACGACCTGCTGAACAAGGGGGTTGGGGGAGAAGTTTAATTAATGTATGTAAATGGATGGGAGAGCCTCGGGTGGATGGGGCTGCGGCCATGCAAAGCACCGTCACTGCAATGTTTCATCCCAAGCATCGCTCTTCAGGAAGGCAAGTGGGGCATTTTGGAAGTAGGAGGGGGCCGCTCACTGCTCCACGATTAACTCTTTGCCTTCTTCTCTCCTCCCCTTGCTTTTCCCACGGCAGGGGGCTGGCTGCACCGCCCTGGTGGTGGCCGTGGTAGCCAGGAAACTGGAACTCACCAAAGCCGAGAAGCACGTGCACAACTTCATGATGGACACTCAGCTGACGAAGCGGGTAAGGTGCTCCGGGCGCTGGGGTGTCCGTCACAGCTGGTTGGGGTGAAAATCCCCAAACGTAACAGCAAGGAGAAGCCTTAAGCCAGGTGGTGTAAATCCACCTTGATCTCAATGGAACTGCTGCTTTAGGCCTGCCGAGAGTTCTCATCTTGTAAACTAGATTGTGACATCACTGAGTCAATGGGACTGGAGGTTGATCAGGGAGGAGAAAACGTGTAGGTACCCAGGCTGAAGGGGCCCACTGGCCATCTGCACGACCAGCTTTTCTTGATCCCTGACAGAAAAATCTCATGGAATGCTGCAGTGTTTCTGTTTCCCCACATCTCTGCAGGAATGTTTTCCTCTCCAAAGCGCCCTTCTCTAAATCATTTCCCCCCTCGGTCACTCCAGGTAATTGTCCGCAGTGGCTAGATGAAATGAAAAAGCAAAGTCTCCTCTCTGGGGCAGAGCTCAAAAGATCGCTGAGCTGGTGCACTGGTGCAGGTCTGCCTGCAAAGATAGCAACCAAAGGGGAAAACACTCCTGTAGAGCAGGCAGAGATGTGTATATCACGGAGCAATGGAGCACATTAACAAGTCAGGAGCTGTTTATTTAAGGGCAGCTTTTGTGACAAGTTTTCCCAACATTTCTGTCTGTATGAAGATCATGAATATTTTTCCCAAGAAGGATCCTGAAACACCACCACCCCCAGTGTCAAAGCCCTGCTATGCTCAACAGGTCTCTGTAAGGCTGCTGCACATTGGGAGCTTCATTAGAAACTAAGCGCTGCTTTCATCCTCTGCAGCCTACATTCAGCACGGAGGGATTTTTATTGTGGAGTTGTCCCTGCAGCCCTGTTTCACAGGGGATTATTCATGAGTTGAGCTGCTTTGCTTTGACGATAAATTGTGTTGGCGGAGGGTTTTTTTTTTTTTTTTTTTTTTTTTTAGGAGAATATACAGTGGTCAAAAGGAAAGTTCAGGGACATATTCCTCTGCTGTCGATACAAAAAGTACAGCCTACTTCACGTTACAGTGGCACCTGCTGCAGCATAATAGCAAATAAATTGTATAATCTGTACATGGTCTGAATGCTGTGCAGACTTGGAAGAGGAGCTGTCAAGTCTGTAATGAGCAAATAACACCAGCTCTCTCTCAATCTTCTGCTCCAAAAGTCTCTAGTTTGCAAGGGACTTAGGAAAATCTGGAAAGCCCAACTGTGCACCCGAGCAGAGGAAGGGATTTAGAAATACCCCTATTCTAGGAGGAGACAGGCAGCCTTTCCCCTCTCCAAAGGGCATCTCTCCAGAGCAGGCCTATGCTGACTGGAAGCACTGTGCTTGTTTACATGCTTTGGAGCTGGGCAGGGCCAAATGATCACTCAGAGGTTCTCTGCACTTCAGCAGCAGGGCCAGTATTTCAGACAGCTGCCCATCCAATTACTAGTCGTTCTTTATGCTGGGATGGTACCCACTGTGGACTAGGCACTGTACAGACACACAGGAAGATGCTGGCCCTGCTCCAAAGATCTCATGATCTAAAAAGCTCAGACAGACTGTAAGGCAGAAGGGATACTTACAGTAACTGAGCACTACTGGGCTGAGAGGGCCACAGAGCCAAGTACTAAACAAAGGAATCCATAATACAACTAGAGATCTTGATACATTCATTATAAAATGTAGTTTTGTTTGTTTACTGTAAGTTTCAAATCCTTTGCTAGGACTTATTCTGCCTTTGCTGTAGGAGCAGTGGAAAAGTCTCCTAAAGAATTGGTCTAAGTGAACAAGGCATCGTGTTATTTAGAGCCAAACTGGCCAGGCAGGTTGGCCAGCAGAGGGATTCGACAGAGCATCAAATCAGGGGCTTACCACAGTTTGGACGAACTTCTCTGGTGGTATAAGTGGGTGCAGCTCTGTTGACTTCAGTGGCATTTCATCCATTTACATCAGCACAGACTTTGGCCCCAGGTCTCTGATTTCCAGTGTCTGCTCCCAAAAAGGGCGGGAGGGAAAGCTGCAGAGCCAGAAGCTTTTCCCACTCAGGGCAGTGCAGGGATTTCTGTGAGCTCCACTCCCGGAATCTTCCAGAGGCAAAACCGAAGGTCAAGTGACCTCGTTAATCGTGGCCTAGCGCTCGCAGACCCCTCCCCCCACCTCTGTCCGGGGGAGTTCATTCTTAAAGCCATTTTCCATTTTCTTCAAGAGCCTCCAGACGAGCCCGCGCGTTGAGGTAGAGTGACGCATAGACCAAGCCAGCCTGGAGCGCAGCAGATAGCAGTAGGTTCTGACAGCTGTAGGGGAGTCTAGCCAGGGAGCCGCTCCGCGAGGAGAGGATGGAGCCAGACCAGTTACACCTCTCGCTGTGAGTATTCAGGTTCACGCTTGTAGAAATAGGTGCAACTCAGCTGAAGCGAAGGGAATTGCTTACACCAGGGTTGAATTTGGCCCATTAACTTTGAATGAGTCCGAGTGGATGATCCTGGCAAAGCACGCTGCGCCTAATCTTTCCACTTACACCAGTCTGGCACTAGTGCAACTCCCCTGACTTCACCAACTCGTGCTGGTGTCACTATGGAAAATCCACCCCCTGTGCGTGGTAATCCCACCGCCTCACCCCCGGTGAAGCCAGCGCTGTGTCGGCAGGAGGGCTCCTCCCATGCACCCAGCTACTACCTCTCAGGCAGGTGGAGGACCTCCGCCGAGGGGAGACGCTCTCCCCGTGGCGTAGGTAGTGTCTCCACTAAGCTCCACAGAGGCACAGCTGCACTGGGACAGCGCTGTAAGTACAGACAAGCCCTAAGCCTGGATTTCACCTGCATGAATGAGAGAGTTCCTCAGAGGGGGGGGAAATCACTGCGGACCCCGTCTTAGCAGCCTAGCCCTGGAAATGCACTAGAAATCTGGCAGTGTATAATGACTTTAAGTACAGTCACCACAGGGTATAATGTCATTTCAAATGTGAGTGGCGCCAGCAATTTTTTGTATGAGTGAGATGGCCATGAAGCAAATGTAGGTACGTGAGTTTGGACTGGCTCAGCATCATGACTTGGAAACTCAATTTTCATACGTGTCTGGATCCTGTGGAGACTTTGCAGTAGAGGAGATAGAGACCACTGGCAGGGAATTGAAACTGTCAGAGATGAAGAACGTTACACAGATCGTGAGTGCGAGGCAGTGCCCTCCTGCTGAAGAGGGGGAGAAATCTAGGAGCAAAACCAGATATCTCCCTTAAGCAGCAGAGAACTGAAATGATCATCTTTGCTGCCAGGGACTTGGGGCAGTCAGAAGAGCAAAGGTAGCGTCCTCTGTCCTCATTTTTAAGGGATTTTAAAACATGGTGAAAAAATAAGCCGTCAGGTTGATGTGGGACGTATTTTTCCAAGGATCGTGCAGTGGATCCTTTTGGTGATAAAACCGGGATTCTGTTATAAAGCAACAAAAACCCCAAAGTGACGTTTGGAAGGAAAACTGAGGATGCCTAAGTGTCCATGCACCCTCCTTACAGCTTCCTTTCTGGTCTCTCCATTCTCATCACTAGAGCAGTGCCCCGTGTTACTCACCCTCCACCCCATTCCCCAACCCTCTTGTATGTTTTATTTGTTAAATGAGCTCGAGAGCCTACAGAACTCAAAGGCAGCTACAGATAAAATCCAAGTGGAAAATCTGGTGGAAAACCAGGAGCCCCCAAGAAGTTTAGGAATAAAATTGTTGTGTCCCTCAGAACACCCAGGGGCCATGGGGAGATTCTGGCGCCTCACTCCTTCCTTAGGAAATCTGTACTCTCCTCCTTTCCATCACTGCTGTTGGGTCACGTGGCCCAGCCCCAATGCCATGGTGAAGAGACATTCATTTCTGCAGGGTGCCCATTCGGAGCGTGAGTCTCTGGTAGGGGAGGAATGTCTTGCGAAGAGCAAGCTGCCAAGGAGGCCAGGAAAGGGGTGTTGTGCAGGGAATGCAGGGTGCCTGCCTTGCAGGGAGACCGCAGCCACAGTGGCATTTATGGTGACATAAGCAATACAAAAAGCAAACAGTGGTTAAAACCTGTTCCTCCTCCTCCTCCTCCGGTGGCTGCTGATCTGCTGGCTTTGTGCCAAGTGGACTGTGGCCAATTCATTTCAAAGAAAGCACCAAAGCTGCCCTTTAACAATAGACTCTTCAAGCCAGGTTTATGCACAGACTGTCTCAGACCGAGCCACCAGGAAGGGGGGTTAATAAAGGCAGTGAGGAGGATCCTGTTTTCCCACACCTGACAGCCCTGCCTAGCCAAGACCAGAGCGCGTGGAGTCCTGATTTAAGAAATACTTGGATTTGATTTCTCTGGGCACAACCCACCAGCCTAATGTGAAATTGAATTATAAACCCACGTATGGAAAGTGCAGTGCTTGGGGGTGGCGGAAAGAGGAGAGACCTGGTTCATTGTCTCACCAGCACCGGCAATGATAGAACAGGCCTGTGTTCAGGTGTGACCGGCTACCTGAGACAAGTAAACGTGGGAAGCATGTGACCGAGAGTCACTAACATCTGACGGCTGCTGGGGGGTCTCAGTCCATAACAAAAGCAAACAATTGGCTGGTTGGCAGTCTCAGCAGAGAGGCCATGGAGCCGCCGCCCTGCGCCAAGCGGTGGCACAAGAGACTGGAGGAAGCTTTCACTTGCACTGCCGGTTCTGTTGACAGAGGACCTGAGTCTCCCGGGCTGTTGGTTACTCACACAAGGTTGTGTATAAAAATTCCCCCTGGTACTCACTTTGTTCTCCTGCCCCAGAACCGTAGCAATCTGTAATGCTTTTGGAAATGTCTGAGCAGTGGTTATCTGTGCTTAGACTCCCGACACAGAGCAAAACATGCAAAAACCCAAAAGGTAACAGTTAATTAAAAATGCGTTTGTCTTGCCTGCGACCAAGGAATGCTTCCCCCTGCTTTTTTCACTAATTACTCAAGATGTCCGTGTTTAAATGAAAACTTTGTCCCTAGCCGTCTGGATCCTGTTGGGCTGTCTCAAGTCGGTGCTGCACTGAGTGATATCAGCCGTTTCCATGCCAGCATATAGGAGTGCCATCAGCAGGAATATGTGACTTTATAGCATGGAGAGGGAGCTGCAAAGGGGAAAAGCTCTGGCTTTAATCATCGGGGATAAGTACAGGAAATTGCTGTGGTGCCGTCCCCATTTCCAGTGTAACCAAACCTACCTGTGTGTGAAACCGCTGTTACAATGGTTTGGCTACCGTGGGGAAGGGGTAGCTGGCACTGGGGGCGGATTCCGCTCTACACGTAAGGCATGTTCACACCGGCGGCCGATACAGAATCCATGTCCTCTCGGGGACAAGGGAAATATCTGCTAGGCAATGTTCCCTCTAATTTTTTACATCCATGTGCGGAATGAATTTTGTTATATGCACCATAATGGAGGTGATGTGTGGTGGGGGTTGGGCGGAGCGGTTCAGAGTGTGGCAGGGGGCTCAGGGTTGGTTGGGGTCTGGCTGGGTGAGGGATCCAGCTGGGGTTTCAGGCTCTGGGGAGGGGCCGAGGATGAGGGATTTGGGGATCAGGCTGCCCCGGGGAGAAAGGACTCCCCAGCCCTCTTGCAGCCCAGGTCCAGGAGAGAGGTGCCTCTCGTGCCTGCGCGCCTCTTGATAGCCTGCTGCGCGGCCGCGCAGCTTAGAGGGAACTTAGCTGCCAGGGACGCTCAGTGGCGTGTGGGGAAGGCCTGGAACTGTTTCCATGAAGAACGTGGTCCTGCCCAGCATAGGGTAGATTGATGCACATTTAGGCGCAAGGTAAAAAGTGAGGAGCAGGCTGGGGAGTGTGTGGGAACCCAAACCAGAACGCTGCTGGGTGGTCCCCAATCCACTCCTGCCTCGCCTGCCAAGTGCCCAGCAAAGCACCTCGTCAGCATAAGGAGGAGCCCACTCGTCCCGAGTCTCCTCAGATCTGCCCATTCGCCACCCACCCTCTTTCTTGCGAGCAAGGCCTCGATCCTGCCAAGTGCCAAGCAGTCCTGTAAGGTGCCGAGTGCCCTCAGTTCTGAGTGACTTCAATGGGAGGGGCGGGTGCTCAGCAGCTGGTAGGACCAACTCCTCAGGACACAGGCACTCAGAGGGCCTGAGACTTGGGCAGAGGGCTCTGCCTAGTGCTTACCCCTATGTGTGTAGCTCTCCGCTCACATCCAGAGCTCTCCACTCGGGGCTCAGATACCACAATGATGGGCATGTCAGACATCAGCTAGGTGGGAGCACAACAGCCTGTTTATCCTGCTGTGCGACACAGAAGGCCCTGAGGGATCAAGGTCATAAAGAGCCCTGCCTAAAATACCTCAGTCAGAGCATCATCCAAAGGAATCAATGCGATTCAGGCTCTGAGTCCCTCTAAATTCCAGCTTGGAGTGATCCAGATCTTCCTCTTGTAATGGGAGTTATTTCTGTTCAGAAAATACCAGCACAGACCAATCCAAACCATTGCCCCCGGCCTAACATACAAGATTCTGCATCCCATATGCGCCCTGAACTAACTTGCAGCTGGGTCTCCGCTTGTGTCTTGCAGATCAAGAATGCTGCAGCCAACGTCCTTCGGGAAACATGGCTTATCTACAAACACACAAAGCTGCTAAAGAAGATTGATCATGCCAAAGTCAGGAAGCATCAGAGAAAGTTCCTTCAAGCCATTCACCAGTAAGTGGAATTCACTCCAAATGGCCACCAGAAGAACAGTGGAGTGGGAGGGAGAATGACCAACGTGGTCCAGACCTCGATAGTCTAGCTCAGTTCAGAGAGAAGAAAATCTGAGCCATTTTCCATTTCCTTGCCAGAGGCTGCTATAAACGTGCTTGTCTCTTGTGACCCATTTGCTGTGTGTGGCTAATCCCAGCTGGGTTCCCAGAGCAGTTCATGCTGATGGAGGGACCCGCACACGGAAAAAGGACATGGCTGTATCAGCATTTTCTTCTTCCACAGGCTGCGCAGTGTGAAGATGGAGCAGAGGAAGCTGAGTGACCAGGCCAACACGCTGGTTGACCTTTCCAAGGCAAGTCTCTGAAGTTCTCCGAGGCCCACAGGGCGGCAAAGCCTTTCACCTCCATGTACCGTGTACTCAATCAGTCGGAGCTGGCGAACGCAATAGACAAAAGGTCAAACGCTAGGCATCTGGGAATGGCAGTTGGGAGCATTACTCATACCCTGCAGCAAGGGAGAGGGCCCGTTTGTAGCTCTTGGGGCTGGATTCCTAGGGTGCTGCAGTGTAGATTCTAACCGAGGCTGACGTTGGATAGGTACAATAGTATTGTGCCTCATCTCTGGAACGGGAAGGGCTGGCACAGATGGGGTATGCCGGTTCCATCTGCCACCCACACACAGCAAAGCAGGATCTGGGACCAATCTTTTAAGATCAGGCTTCTCAAAGGGGCTTGAGACAGACAGGTGCCCAATTCCCACTGAAAATCAGCAGCAGCTGGACTAGCTCAGGCCCTGTTGAAAATCAGCCTAAAACATTAGCCAAAGACGCTCTTCAGTTGATGCCAGAATACTGGTAAATGCTCTCCCCCCGCAGACCGGGGCTCATCATTTTAACGTCCCAGAGACAGAATATCAGTGGAGCCGCAGCAGCGTCCAACTGCCAGAGCTGAAAGCTCCCAGGCCTGGAACGCCCAGCTGCTCCATTGGCAGGGTTCGGAGGACATCCTTTCTGGTTACTCTCATCTCGAGCCCGGGTTAGATTTCATAGCAGCAGGAAACCTAGTTGGAGAGCCAGACTAAGAGCTCCATTTTCACGTGCGGTGTCCTGCTGAAAAGAAGATTTAATGTAGGGAGCAGCTTGGTGCTTCCTCTCCCGAACAAATAGAAGCTGGGTTGCTGTCAATGCGATGGCTTGCCTTTACTGTGAAGATGGGCTAAGACAGCAGGTCCCCAATGTCCGGCACAACCCAGAAAGCAGGTCCCTCTTCTGTTCGTTGTTGTTGTATTATGGGAGGGCCCTGTTGTACTCGGTGTTGTACAAACACAGGTGACGTCTTCATGGCCTCCAGGGCTCACAGTGCAGAAGATGAAAGGCTGGAGGTGGAGGCAGAACACATGCAAATGACTGTGGGGATGATAGGCATAGCTGAGGCTGGGGATCATGTTTAATCATTTCAGCAGCATGCAGATGGCTCGTAACACAGAACAAGCTGCAGAGCATTAGCCAGAGGTGAAGCTGCACAGGCTGCTCGTAGCACTAGTAAATAAATCTGCTAAGTATCGGATACAATCAAGCCTAGGCTGAGTCCTGCCAGAAAAGCGTTAAATCAGACTGTTCCAGCCGCTGCCAGTGTGTGCACCTTGCAGCCGAGAGGTGAACTCTGATGGTCTGCTGATCAATGTCTTTCTTACTGGGATGCTCTGGACCAGCCAGAAGACTCACATCTGTCGTCTCTGTCCAGGCTTCCCCTGGCATTCAGTCACCAGGCAACGAAGTAGAAGAGCATAGCATCTCTCTGGTAAAAACCTGTTAAAGGAATAAACTCGGTACAGCAAAATCCTGTAACAGGCTTTTCTTTTAACGGGTCATTGATTCATTTTAAAGACTTGATTTGGGAAATACACTTGTGCCTCGCCACACAGGAAACATCTCACTTATTGACTCAGCACTTTTGTTGTGATTTGCTCTGTTGCAATAGAAGTTCAGTCTCTGAACAGAGATTTCCCTCTTCCCAGTATCCATGTGAAAAGGCTTCACTGTTCTCACACGGCTCTATTTCTGTTACAAGTATTGGTTTAGCTGTGTGCAACAGTCCCCTACCTCCCTCTAATCAAACTCACCTCCCTGCTGTGATTTCCCCTCTATTATATTCTTTCTTCTCCCCTTTTAGCCACCTGTATTCTCTGTTCCCATCTCTGCTTTCACAGTCTGTCAGCCCCCTGTCCGCTCTATTTTATGAAGAGCATCAGAATCACGAGGTGGGGCTGTGCGGAAATCAAGTCCCTGAGGGTGCGTGTGTGTGCACCCATGTCAGACCACACGAAGAGTCTCAAATCCCAGCAAAAAGTACTAAATGTGATAGAAGACCCTGAGTGCGAAGCAGCGTTGTTATTTAGCTCTAGACCAACGTGCTCTGACTCTGATGAGTCTCAGCGTTCCCAAAAGACAGCAGCCAGTTTTAATTTCTTAATCTTTGGCCATTAGCTGGTTAAGTGGCTCCTCAGCTGGGAGAACGTTCTGTCCTTAATCGTCCCAGGATTTGCCATCAAGATGTATGTTCAAGGTTTCTGCAGCCAAGAGCTTGGCGGGACAGAGAGTAAACATCCAGCATTTGCCACTTAGCGTTCGCAGGGTGAAATGTTTTCTTCTGAGTCTCAGTACAGAACTCTCGGCCTCCGAGGCTTCATTCCAGGGTTAGCCAGCTTGTTGCTCTCCTCCGCCCATCAGAAATGCAACCAAAGAGGTTCTCTCCCAAATATTCCTGATCTCCAAGAGAGACTGGGCAGGTCTTTCTTATGCAACATCCTGCTGGCTGCTGCTCCATTCGTGCAGGCCTTTGCCAGCTCAGCTGTAAACAGGGCCTTTACCTCCCAATCGTTCTGGTTTTCAGTGTCCTCTGCGCTAATCCCACTGATGTCTTCTTTGTCCCCCAGATGCAGAACGTTATGTATGACCTGATCACAGAGCTCAATGACCGGAGTGAGGACTTGGAGAAGCAGATTGGCAGCCTGGAGTCCAAACTGGAGCAGCTCACCACTAGCTTCAACTCTCTTCCCCTGCTCATCGCAGAAACCCTGCGCCACCAGCAGCAGCAGCTCCTCGCGGCCGTTATCGAAGCTCGTGGCATCAGTATGGCAGGGGGCACCCCCCAGACACCCCTCTCTGACAGTCCGATTGGGATCAGCTCCACCTCCTTCCCAACCCCTTACACAAGTTCAAGCAGCTGCTGAATTGCAGACCGAGCCCCCAAGCCCTACGAAGACAGACAAGAAGAGCTACTTGTGGGTCTTCAGAGTCAAGCCAACTCTCTTCTGGCCCTCTGGCCGCCACAGAAACACCCCGGCCAAGCCAATGCTGAAAGCACGACCGAGCGAACGCCGAGGGTAGCTCAGAGCCCTCGGAGTTCAACACCGCCTTGGAACCAGAAATCCAACCTCTGTTTTGGTGCCTCTACATGCGAGGAGAAGGAAGCGGATGTGAGGGGAAGCCTCTGGCAAGGCCCTTGCTGCAGTGTTTGGTGGAGGACAGAAATCCACCCTCAATCTCAGGTCTTCAAATAGAAGAAAAAAAAAAAAAAAGTCCGAAGCACTGAAGCAATGGAGCTGCGACAGAGGGAGAGCACTCCATGGGCAAAGGGGCTGCTTATCTCCAGGGCTCTCCTTCATCCCCATTCCTGCCAGCCCTGTTTGTTAAGTGTCTTGCCAAGGAAGAGTGGGGGAGGAGGACAGTTTGCCAAGACTGCTATCCCTTTGCCTCCTGCACCTCGTACAACACTACTGGGGAGCTGCCAATATCACGCCTCCTTGCACAGGCTCTGATCTTAGAGGCCCATTTGCCACCCCACCCCCTGCCAAAACACTGCCACATACACACGTTTCCAGTTAGGGGAGGGTGTTTCATTCGCTCTGTTCTGAGTCTCTTGAGAGGAGTGAGGCCATATTCTGCCTGAGGCCACGTGCTGGAGCGCAGCGTTCAGGTGCTGTGCACGGTGTCTGGGGCCTGCTGGCTTCGCGTGGTTGTTTATTGCGCTGCGGGGAGATGCACGATGAGGCGCTGATGAAACACACTGCAAGTCACTCCAGCGCTGATGGTTTAAGAAAGCACTGCCACTCCCGTGGGGCCATGCGAGGCTTCCGAGTTCCAAGCCCCTTGCGTCAGCGGGGCAGGGAGGGTTGCAGAAGCAGTGCCCTCAGCCAAGGGTCAGGGAGGGCTTTGTGGAATGGAACCAGATGGTTCCTCCTGGAGCTGCATCCAGTCCTGTTTGACTGGAGCAGGGGTCACTGCACTACAGGGCTTTCAAGGGGTCACCCTGGATTCCTCCTGAAAACCCCGCTGAGGAGTAGAGAGGTTGTGTGGTGGATCTTGAATTACCTGCATCACCCACAAACCAGGGCCACCATTTATAGTCTCAGCAAATCATCCAGTACCTCTCCAAACCAGATACTCTTTGAAGAGGCTTCAGAACCGAAAGGTGAAACACCAAGGGCCAGTCAGAGAGAGGGTCTTAAATTGTGACATGAATTTAAAACTTCTCCCCCTGCCTTCCGCTTAGCTGCCGACAATGACATTCTACTAGTTCAAACACTGCTGCAACCTAACGGCGAGGTTGCTGTAATGGGGGAAGTAATGTGGAGAAGCAAAAAAGAACATTGAGTAGGACACTTCATCAGTTTAAAACAAATGACCGATTCATGGCGGTGATTCTGCCGGGTCTTGGTAGATAGCAGCAGAACCACCCAGGGGTAAATGATGCAATGCGCGGCTTTGCAGGCAGCTAGACAGATCTCCACAGCACTGGATGCTGCCCTTTATGGCCATCTGCTGGTGGAGCTGCCTTCAACAGCAATGGTCAGGAGTGGAGATGGACGGGCGAGTTACCGCCCCTGGCTGTGAGAAAGGGCAGTCCATGAGAGAGAGATGGCTAATCTTTGCTGGTTGTCACCATGGGCCTGGACACCTCCCAGCTTCCTCTGGGAACTAAAATGTTCCCTTTTCCCTCTGACATTTTCACTTCTTTAAAAACTCTTTGTTCAGCCCCAACTCCTGCCTTTGTTGTTTTAATGCCTTGTCTAGTCTTTGTTCAGAGTCATGCGTGCAGCCGCAAGGCGCAGGCTGTCTTTCTTAGAACTCCGGGGACGGTGTTGGCTGCTCTCAATGAAAACTCCACAGAGGATATCTATATATTTTTAAACGGATGAAGTAACCATGTAATTACTCTGTGATATTAATTACACATCACCCAGCGGTGTCTGCTAATTGTAGTGAAAGTCACTGTGTTACTCCAGGCATACTTAGCCTGGAAGCTTCTCTTCTGTAACTCTTTCACTTCCATAAAGAAGTCTGGATGCCACAGGTACCTAGGCAGGGATCTATCGTCAGCATCGGGGTTTACATGCAAAACTCTTTGCTGCTGCTGGTAGGTGTTGTGCACCTCAAGCCCTACAGTGGAAGTTTCTTAGAAAACAATCACTCGTTGGCGAGAGGAATACTCCTTCCTCCCACCCGCTCTAACCATTGGAACACTGGTGGCACAATGGAATTGTTCTGCTGAGTACTGTGGCAGAAATACCAAGGGAGTTCTGCTGATAATGCCCTAGTACCGCAGCGGTCTGAGTAACCCCGTCGGTAGTGCAGTAGCAAAATGAGCCTCCATAAATACAGGGAAATTATACATCCTCCAAAGCAGTACTGCAGTGGCAAGGCAGGGTGTTACACAGCCCCATGCCAGCAGGAACAAGGGCACCGTGGACACCTTTCCATCAGCCCCACCCTGGGAGAGTTTCCTGTGCCAATAGCCGTGGTTCTCCTCACCCAGAGCATCTTTCACCATCTTGAGAAATCGCAGGCTCTTCCCTCCATATGGCAGCGTTCGATAATCCCCATCACCTCTCAAAGCCCATCGCAGTGTGCGGTGCTGGGGAGCCAGGGCCCAGGTGCACCCATTTCCATGGCAGACGAGGTTTTTTTGGTTTAGAAGCCACACCACTGTTTGGCCCTCACCCTCCCGGTCGTAGCCATCAGGCCTTTCTCCTACTTCAGGAGTGCTTCCATTTCCACTGCCAGAGTTTGATCCTTGCGTCCTCTTCTTCCCAGCATTCGGAGAGGAGAGACGGCTACACAGATCACTGCCAGTATCCCTCCAGTCTGGCCAGGAGGAGGTATTCTATCTACAGTAGCCATCTGCTCCCCCTTTCAAATACCTTGTAGGTGCAGAACTGCACAGGGCGCACTGTAGGCCAGTGGTTAGGTCACTCAACTGGGAGTCAGGAGCCCTGAGTTCTAGTCCTGGCTCTGCCACAGACTCACCGTGTGACCTTGGGCAAGTCACTTCCCCATCTCTCTGCCTCCATTTCCCCTCCTGTAAGATGGTGAGGACAATGCTTATCCATCTTTATAGCGTGTTTTCAGGTCTAGGGATGAGAGAGGCTTTAGAAATGCTAAGCAGTGTTATAAAATACACTTGTCTTCATCTCTGGTGGTTCACAGAGGACTAAACTACAACTTACACTGAATCTGTGATACAAGTACTAGCAAGAGAGAAAAATCTACTCTAGAGTTTTAGATCGCTAAAGGATCTGTATCACCAACAGGAAACTTGTGCCTAATCACCAATGTTGGTAAATCCTACTGAATGAGATGAGACTAGAAAATGCCAAATCACTCACCGATTCAAAGCTTTAGTGAGGAATGAAGCACAGGCAGTGAAAGCTTCCATATCACACATAGTGTATGAGAATTTTTCTACAGGCATAACTGTCTAGTACAGTGTAATTTCATTAGGATCGATGATTATCTTGACAGAAGTTTCTTGCTGGTTTATCCAGAGACACAGATTCTCAACTGCACTGCCAGCTGGTATCTCTGGTGCTGGTTCTGTGATTCAGTGCGCTGGTCCAGTACTCCAGTAGTCACCACTGCACTACCAATCACCACTGTTCCTCTACCCCACCAATTCTGCATTCCCTCACATTTCAGCACCTTAGACAGCAGTCTGGTTAATCTAAGCATCAGCCGCAACCGCATGTTTGACTCTACCTCTGATACCCATTTTTACTCCTTTGTTTCCTGCTATCATTGTTAAGGTTAGTATGGAAGTGAAGGCAATGATGTCAGACAGCCACAAGGCTCTAAGGTGCCACTGCTGTCAGACAGCCTTTGCTAGTAGAAGGATAAGCCAGGCACTGATTATCTTAGTGAGACCGGCACATGCGTAGTAATATAGTAGAACCTCGGAGTTACGAACACCAGAGTTACAAACTCACCAGTTTGTACCACACCCCTCATTTGGAACCGGAAGTCTGCAATCGGGCAGCAGCAGAGCCGAAAAGAAAGCAGGTACAGTAGAGTGCGGTGTTGAAGGTAAACTACTAAAAAAATAAAGGGGAAGCAGCATTTTTCTTCTGCATAGTAAAGTTTCAAAGCTGTATTAACTCAATGTTCAGTTGTACACTTTTGAAAGAACAGCCATTCTGTTTTGTTCAGAGTTATGAACAGTTCAGAGTTACAAGCAACCTCCATTCCCGAGGTGTTCGTAACTCTGAGGTTCTACTGTATAGTATCCATTTCCACAATGTCCTAGGCTTACCCTGCGTAACTAAGGTGAGTTTTCCTAGATTTACTAAGCTGCTTTAATAGGACTCCTTGTATAAACAGATAACTGGCATCTCTCCTATACTGGAAACACCTAACCTGAACTGGAATTTCCCTAGGAGTAGCCCATTGGCAAATCTTTAACAACCAGTCTCCATCTCCCAGTGGCAGGGGATACCTCTGTTTACACACCTGAGAAAGGCATTCTGGAACCTGCAGTAATGGGTCAGGAGATGACCACCCCCCCCCCGCCTCAAACTGAACCAGAACAAAGGAAGAGAAGAACTGAGACCGGTAGGGAGGAAAAGCACAAGAGTAAAACTCAACGCATAGTTATCATCCCAAAGAGATGCTGACATTCTACAGACAAAAAGCAGTGACAAACCACACGCAAATCAGACTGAACCAGCCAATGCCCACGTTTTACGGTAGAAGGAAGGGGAAAAAATAAACATTCTCTGGCTCATTAATGCCAGAGAAATTCTCATCCTGAATCTCATACAAGACCCATCCATCTTCAGCCCATCTCATTTCCTGGCACAGCCTCAGTTTTGCTCCAAGAACCTCCATTCTGCACTGTCCACGAAGGAAAAACTACAAAGAAGCAGAATGCCAGAACCGATAGAACATCCTCTTTGCAACTCTCAAAACTGAAGTGTTTATATTCAGACTTGGATGATGAACATCAATATGGGTTTGCATCTTGCCTCTGTACTGCTTGCTTTTTTTTTAATAATAGGAGAAAGCATAATAGTTTATTTTAACTATGAAATATATTGCTATATTATCAAGGGTATTGTAACTTTCCATTACGTTTTTGTATCAAACTAGTTAGCAGGCAGAACTGTCAGCCTGCTGTCCAAATGTCTGTTTCTGAGTACACGTCACTGCAGATTTTAGCTTGACACAGGGACTAAGGCAAATGGTCAGCAGATTAGAGCCTTTGCAATCCATTTGTAGAGACTCCGCATACTCCTAACCCTTGGAGTTTGTGACTATTGATATGCATTGCATAGGCACTATACACAGAGAAGGAA
The DNA here is from genome assembly GCA_033296515.1 of Macrochelys suwanniensis. Classification (NCBI taxonomy): domain Eukaryota; kingdom Metazoa; phylum Chordata; order Testudines; family Chelydridae; genus Macrochelys; species Macrochelys suwanniensis. The sequence goes on along the minus strand of CM065795.1, from coordinate 17,916,367 downwards.
AAGATGCATGGCAGGTCCTCGGGTGGTACAAATCAGTGTCGCTTTCCTGACCTCAAACAAGCGACGCCAGTTTCCACCAGCTAACGTGGCTTTCATTCTTTAAAAAGGCATTTCCAGTCCAAGTCCTAACCTGCCCTGCCAGACAGTTTCTCTCCCTCGTTCTCTGTCTCCAAACAAACCCAGGAGCCTGGTGCCTCAGCCACAAACTGCACGAATCCAAAATCCAAGCTCTGCAAACTCAAGTTTTCCCAGTGGGATGGAGGAGCTTGTGGAATGAGCAGTTTAAATGCTCCTCTCCCGAGCCCAGGGTTTTGGTGCAGTCTGTGCTGCTCAGTCGGGGTGACAAGGCTTGGCGGACTCGGCTCAGTGCCCACTGACAAGAAGAAAGAAGCCCAGGATGCAGACGCTCTGCTCTGACGTGGGAACAGGTTGTGCCCAGAAAAGGATGAGGATCCGAATGTCCTAGAGTAGAGCGCGTCTGCAGGGCAGGTGGAGGGAGCACATGGGAGCTCTTGGCCTGTAGATCAGCAGAGAAATTTGGTTTTCAGCAGCTGTTGTCCCCAAGGCCCCCAGGACCACGTGTGTTCAGTGGGGAGGTGAACAAAGTCCTCCCTCTGTCTCTCCCCCGCCCTCGGTCATCACATGACTTCCGGTGTGACGGTGTAGTACTGCCCTGCCTAGATGACATTTGCTGCTGCAGATAAGGTCTGCTTTCAGGGGAAATTGTTTTACGTGAAATAGACCTGACAGTGCTCTGTGCGTCACTGGGGCGCACTGCCCCGCCTGGTCACCACTAGCTCCCTGAGGAACTGCCCAACGTTCTTAGCCAGAACGAATGAGCCATGCCAGGCCTGGATGGTGCCAAGACCCTCTGGGGTCAGATGGCAGCCAGTCCCAAGATGCCAGTGTGATACCAGGCTGCATAGGATACCCCAGAACGACACTGCCACAGGGTAGAGTTGACACATTTCTTCATTGGTATAAATCCGAATTCTGAGAGGGGCTGATTTTCTGGTGGCACGGGATATTCCTTACTGCAGAACAGAGACCTTACAAGTTTCCGGGGACTCATCCATTCCCACCTTTGGGTTTTTGATGCTTGTGGCTTGCAAGGATTCAGAACAAGCAAACAACCCATCCTCTTCCCAATGTCTAGTGTAATGGCTGCCTTGGAACTGGGCTGGGCTTGACCCGCACACGGGGCGGGTGTGCAAAGCTGGCGTGAGGCTCTTCCCTGTGGCTGGTGCCTGGCCAGGCTCCCTGTACCGAATTACGGCTGCTCCAACTTACACTTGCTCCAAATGGCCCCAAGGGTCTGGAACTACATCCAAGGATCCACATGGGCCTAGGTCAGACTCCTTCCCTCCAGAGCGGGAAGTGGCCAGAAGCTCCGTCTTACAACGGAGTGACCCTCCTGGGCTGGCTAAAGCAGCTTTAGAGTCAGAGTCTATCAGCCCTGCAGCACGGAGCAGCCCGATCAGCCAAAGAGCCCGGCCCTAACCCTCTCGGTTCTTTATTTCTGTTCAGCGCCTTGTACTTCAGTGTCCTGTCCTGTCATCCCCACTGCTTGTGGGCTCCCGTCTGCAGTGCCCCGGAGCAGCACCCTTACAGTGACTAGCTGCCATTCGGAGAGCGACCCCCGCAGGCGTCCCAACAAGTCATCATCTCTTTGGAGATCCGAATGCCCTTTTCCGCCGAGTTCCCAGCGCTGCCTGGAGCGGAAATGCGCTTTGCCCTGGCTCAGCACCATTCAGACATGCACAGCTGCCAGCCTATCACAGGCACCAAGCATCCTTCACTCCCTTTTCCTCTGGCTCCAGTCTGCCAGCTATTAGTCAAGGTGAATGCACGAGAGGCGAAGTCCAACCGCTCATTCCTGCCCCTGGGACTCTCATAAGAATCATTCACGTTATTTCTTGCAAAGGCAAAGATCCCTGCAGGAAACCCATGCGAGAGCAAAAGAGATGGGGGCAGGTTTGCCAGCCCATGGAACGAGCGGTGCTCCCGAGACCTGTGGGATTGCTCAGGGCATCCTCGGAGGATGAGCCATCTGCACTATTCCACTCTGGCTTCCCCTCAACCCAGCCCATTTTCACTCTCCTCTGGCAGCATGATTCCGCACTCAGCCAATGACTCCCTGCCCAAACTGCCTCCTGTGGGTCGGTTCACCATAATGGATCCTGGCTCCACAGGGAAACATGGATGATAATACCACCCTTAAGCACCAGGGGCTGGGGGAAGGGGGCTGATGCCACAAAAATCTGCTCTTCTCCCAGCCACAGCCCCTTAGCCAGCTGTGAACCCCTCCACAGCACGAGAACCAAATTACAAAGAAGGGCTTTTCGGGGCTTGGGGAAATATTCCTATATAGGGTTAGTTCCCCTCCCTCTGTCCGACTTGGGGCTGCTTTCCTGATGCTTCCTCTGGTCCACAGTGTTCAACAAAGCTGCTCACACTTTTACCTTCCTGCTTGAACGGACATTACCCAACACGCGTGCGGCTTTCTCACTTCTTCTGTTCAAAGTCCTCTCGAGGGCTTTCCCTTCATTTCAGACTCTCCGGATCCCTGCTAACAGCACAGAGCAGGGCAGGGCTTGTTACTGAAAATATCTCCTTTCTTGGCTAACTACCAGTCCAGGATTCCACCGGGGAATGCCCCGACCGAGGTCAGCCTGCACTGGTGAACTTAGTGGGCTCTGATTCACTCACCCTGAACTGTGAATCACTTCTGGTTGTTATTTGTACGTATCCATGGGCAGGATTTGATCCCAGTTTTTCTGGTAACCATAGGCTTGGTCCCTGTCAACCCTGGGCTCCCTAAATTTGGGGGGAAGGGGCAGAGATGCATCAGACAGTGTTGCCATAAAACTGATTTGTACCCAGAAACAGGCATGTTTTAAACTAATGGCTTTAACCTGTTCACTGTAAAAAGTGCCTTGGACTTAAATCTGAAGAGGTCAGTATCTATAAATATTTACTATACGGGTGTGTAAGTAGGTAGATACCTACATATATATACACACACACACACACACATCTATATATACACGCCCACCCACAAATATACGATCTACGTACATATATAAAGGCTTCAGAACCCTCTGTCATATTGGTCTTTGGAGCTCTGTTCTTTCCTTCTGATCTTAAATATATTTGCTCAGAAAAAGGCCTTTTATTACCAAGGCCAAACTGCCCAGCAGTGTACAGTGTTGTGATTCTCTCTTTTTTAAATAACTTTTTATGAACAAGTTGGAGGTTTTTTCTCTTGTGTTTTGAAAGAGCCAATACTAGGTCTGGTGGGTTTGAATTCCATCACCACAGACCTCCGCCCAGCAGTGGGGGAGAAATAGGACGTGTGGGAGAAGGAGGCTCCACGTCTCTGGGCTGCCCTGCTAGGGCATTTGAAGGTGAGTCTTTTGAAAGTGAGGCATTTCATTAGGTTGGTTTATTATTTCCTGCAGAATATTTATTAAAGTGGTCTCCAAAATGCTGTCTAGACCTTCCCAGGAAAGTGACAGCTCCCATACTACCTGACTCGGTGCTCACGGTCCTGGTACCGCAGTGGATCTGGGTACCTCTGAGACGTTCATGAGCACCCTGCAAGAGAGGCCATTGTGCATTGCTCCTGAGCTGAGGCAAAGACAGATTCAATGATTCACACAGGGAGTTTGTGGCAGAACTGGGACTTGAGCCTAGATCCAGTGAATCCTGATGCCTCAACTGCAAGACCGTCCTTATCTTCCTCACTTTAGTGCAGCCGCAATGAATATGGCACTTGGCCTGTAGCAGTTCTGTCTCCAAAATGCAAGTGGAACTAACCAGCTGTCCAACCCTCCTCTTGAGTCACAGCGATTAACCCATTTGCAGAGCACAGACAGCAGTGGCCATTAATCTGCCAGCAGTGAGCAATGCAACTCACACCAGACAAGTCCCCAACTTCCCAAGCAAGTCTCCTGGAGCAGAAGCAGCAGCTTCCCGAGTCCATGTGTACACTTCACTGCAGACTTTCCGGCCCGGGCAAGGGGCTTCCACAAGCCTGGCCCTAGTCTGGCTGAAGCCTGTATCTTTTCTGAACGAGAGTCTGAGCAGGGGATAGCAAACACAGAACAAAGAGGTGGAAGAAGCAGCGCCAGGCTGCCCCAGAATCTGGTCTGGAAAGGGTTCTTCTCCCTGCCTTCCACAGGCCGAGAGCACTGGAGCGCTCCAATTCAGGAGCTTTTTAATGCTTATTACAAACCGATATAGACAAAACCACAGATGCTTGATGCTTCCACTCAGAGCCCTCCTACCACTGCGGTGGTGCTTCATACTGTCTCCTGTTAGGAATGAAACCAGGGTCACATCCCCCCGACAAAAATGGTCTATTTTGAAGGGGCTGCTACCTTCCAATGCTCCCTTAGGAATCTGTTTGGGGACTCAACAATTACATCCTTGTTTAAGGGACAAAGGGATAGGCCAGGGTAACTCGATGTTCCTCTGTACTTTGCACCTGAAAACTTAACTGTGTAGCTCGGAGCAGAGGAGCTTTGGGCTCAGCCTTCATGACCGGTTATGCCAGCGTAGCTACGGTGTTGTGGTCCCCGCACTGCAGGCCTGGCCCAGGTCACAAAGAGAAAGCACTTGCTAATAAATAAAGTGAAGCCCTCGGCCTGTAATGGGGGGAAATGCAGACAGGTCTCTCACGCTGTAGGTGTACATTCAGCTACAAACAGGACAGTCAAGGAGCCTAATTCTCACCCACTTACACCAGTGCAAGGGAGAACAGAATCAGGCCCTTCCTTACACACAAAGAAACTGGGGCGAAAGGCTTCGAGTACACACGGCACCAGAGCGACTCTGCAGAGAGAACGAACTGATAAAGAGAAGCAGGACACAGAGCCCTCCCGACCTGGCATGGGATACCAGAGCCAAAGTCCAGCAAATGGCTGAAAGGCCTTGTCCAAAACCTGCTGAAGTCAATGGGAATCTTTCCACTGACTCAGGAGCAGAGCCCAAGTGATCAAACGATCCAGCGGCAGCCCTCGTCACTCAGGGCAAAGCAGCGGCCAGGTGACCAAATTCTCTCACACACACACACACATTCTCCAATCCACAGAGAAACAGACCATCGTGATGGGAATCTCTCATGCAGTAACCCAGATGTCAATCCTTTGAGGAAGCCTGGGACATGTGAGGTCCTCCGCTGACACACACTTATCATTTCAAAACTATGTGCCGGGGGGTTTTGAGAACTCCGGAGTTAATACCTGTCAAATGTGAAAACACCCTCCACAAGCCCCACAGCACTTCTTTAGAAGATTAAACCATGTAACTTTGTTTCCAGTATTACCGGGGATTAAGGAGGCAGTGCCCTGGTGTGTTAATCCTGCTGCATTTTCCAATACCACTAGAAATCACACACTGAGGTTAGACAAAATGTGCTTAATCTTCCTTTTCAGCAGGAAATCTGTATTTATTAACAGTTCTGGGTCAAGGACTCTCCAAGGGGAAAGAGAATAATGCCTGAAACCTAGATCTTTGTTCTCTCTGCAACAATTCACTCACTGGCTTTCTGAACCTGGAAACAGGGACTCCACTGGTGTTTCCGTTTGGGACGAGACTGCTGGCATGTAAAATTTAAAAGGTGGGAGAGGAGTTTTTAAACTAAGGGCTGGGGAAAGCTGACCGGTGCAGAGGAGCACACAGTTCGGACAGAGCCATCCCGTACAAGAGGATTTCTTAAAGGGGATACTCTATATCCTAGTAAGGAGGAGAGGATAGAAGTGGATAAAGTACAGGTAGGAATTGAAGAGAACCAGTAAACAAAAAAAGCCCCATTCAATTACATCATATGAAGGCAGACAACTAAATATGGACAAACATAAGTGACTGTATATAAATGCTAGAAGTCTCTAAATACCAAGATGGGTGAACTTGAGTGCCTGGTATTAAATGAGGATATTGATACAAAAGGCATCACAGAAACGTGGTGGAACAATGATACTCAATGGGACATTACCAAGGCACAACATAGACAGGAATGACCGACTAGATCATGCTGGTGGGGGAGTGGCACTGTATGTGAAAGAAAGCACAGAGTTAAATACAACAACAATCTTAAATGAGCCGAACTGTCCCATCGAATCTCCATGGAGAGAAATTCCATACACGTACAGGTTAAACGGGAAAGTTGTGGTGGTTGTATACCGTCCAGGGGTTGTGCATTAGTCACCCCAGTGTAACATTTCTCCAGTCAGGCCCTGATTCCATGTAAGTGGATTTACTCTTTTCCCCAGGGTGTGCGTGTTATTCTCAGTAACACTACTGGAAGTTATGCATGACAGTGAGAAGATGGCAGCTGCTAGTAAGGGTGTGTCATCTCCCAGCACCGTTACCAAAATAAAGAAAAGCTGTATCCAGTTTAGACTAGTGTCCTGGCACTCGTGAAGAAAGCAGCATTTCTCAGCAGGATATGCTGTGAAATGTGCCGGTAAATGACATTTTTTCTAACTAAATGGGTATTTCTGAGCTTCCTGCTGGTAGCAGCCACTAGGCTAAGACAATTATAGGCAAACACGTCACCATCCTCCTGAGTTCAAAAAGAATCGAAATGAAAAACGTAGGGCTTGACTCTGTTGTCTGGAACCCGAGCAGTCATTTGCACCAGTGTAAAGTGGGGTTGGCCACCATCTTTCAGATGTAGCTGGTTTACTCCCACTTTGCACAGCTGAGAACAACCGAGAATCAAAACCATCAAGTAACACTGCATGTAGCCAGAGATGCTACACCAGGGTGGTGTATAAAATGCAACACTCTATAGAAGTACATTAGGCCAATGTTAAGAATAAAAGTAGTACCATATGTGAGCAAAATACAAGAGAACAGTGTGGATGGATGCACTCAAAACAAACCGTCCTGGGCAAATAAAAACCAAGCCTCAATGCAACACCAATGCAAGGTTTCACATCATCCAGCCATTGAGAAATGCAGACAAGGTTGATAAATATGTTCCTCCAGTTGGATTTTTGCAAACATCTGTACTTTTCTTAACAGCGCTGTTCTAAGAGGCTCCCCCACAAAACATAAGAAAATGATGAGCCCTGTGGGAAAGAACAAAAGCTTTGTTCATGCTAACGATATTCTCCAACTCAGAATCTAATTCAGTCAGCGTACTCTCATCTCACACTTTGTAAGCAGACGGCTTGCTTCTCCCTGCACCAAAGAACTGCTCTGCAAAGACAGAAGGCTTCAGCTCCGCACCAAGCTGGGCCAGATCCGCCTATCACACAGGCCTTTTCTTCCAGGCTGCAAGGAGAGCAGAGTGTGTCTCAGCCTGCCTAGCTGCTGTGCCAGAATCGCCCACCTGGTAGTGCTCCCTGTTCTCCCATTCAGAGGTAGGTCTTGTAACAGTTGCTGCCTTATAGTACCGGCAACTTTAAACTGTTGGGCCAGATTAACCCCCTCAAGCTCTGATGGGTTGGCTCCAAACTGCTCCTGGGTTTAGGTTTTGCAAAATCAAAGCCCATCTGAAGACATCTTGCAAAACGAAAGTGCCCTCCCTTCCCCTAATTTTCATTCTCTCTCTCTCAGATTCACGCTGATTGGTCCTTTCGACACTTCTCGTCTCACTTCTAATTCGATATTGATTATAAAAACCCTCCTTATAAAACATCCCTTTGTTGTTACAGCTCTTGGAACGGCAGGAGAGGATGGCAAGCGGAGACGTTCCGTGTAACAATACAGTGCTTCAGGGAAGCTAAATGCAACCTCATAAAACCGCACACACTATAAAAACTTTCCTTTTCAAAGCTCCCAGTGCTTGCCTCTCCGGTGAGCTATTCCTCTGGCTAGATACGGCCCCATTCCTGGAGTACCTGAGCACCTCACAGTCTTGAAAGCCCACGGTTGGTGCCCTAAACACTGCCCCTCCGGCAGAGCGCACATGTGAGCAAAGGCCATTGTTTATTAATCAGTCCCCAGGGGCAGGATATCGAGTATTAACCCGTCTCACTATGGCGGAGATGCTGTTCTTGTGCCAAGGTCTCCTTTCCAGGACAGAGAGAGAGTCTGTCACTTTTGGGGGTTACCTGAGGCGTTCGGGGAGAATTACTGGGGGAGCTCCAGTGGGCACCGACTCGCTGCCTCCGGGGCAGCAGGGCACCTGGGTCACTGGTTCCCCCCCAGTTCCACACTCTCCTTGGGCGGGTTTAGAGTAAAACCAACCTGATGCTGGTTGAACGGAGCTCGAGGGAAAGAGTCCAGCCTAGGCCGGGCCAAGGATCCGGAAACGTTCAGCTACAGGTGAAAGAGGCATGTAAGAGGCAGTTTATAGCCTGGACTTAGTGAGCAGTGACTCTCCTGGCTCATTCGGCGTTTCTCACCCAAATAAGTTCTAAACGGTGCTTGTCCAGTCTAGACAGCTGGGATTCACCGTTGATGAGTCAACCCCGACTGGCAGAGTCACTCCTCGTGTCCTCTTTCTTCTTCTCTTACACTGTTATAGACTCTTGTCCCATGGCCCAGGGCTCCCCATTCAGAGACTTTTATTGGGGTTCTTTTGTCTTTGCAAATGCCGAAGCCTGCATCTGGCCAAGACCGTAAACACCAGTCGATGGCTATCCATAGTTCTCGTGTAGATTGGGTCAGCTCTCAGGTGCCCCTCCTTAGGTGCCAGGTTTGGAACACCATATCCTGCACATTACATAGCTCTAAAACCGCTTCCTGTACAAACCTCTCAATAACCATGACAATCAGCCAGTTCTTAGCTGTTGGCAGAAACCCCACACAACCCCCTTGTGAAATATTAAGAAGATGGTTGGACACGGGTAATATACCTGCCAGAGCACATCTGTGTCACAGCACTTTACTGTAACTGGGAAATCCTTCGTGAAGAAGTGCAGAGGGACTATAGTATCTACAAGGCACGCAGGCCCCGTTCGCTACGCCGGGGAGTGACACAGCCACAGCGTCTCAGGGATTCTTAGGCACTGCCGTTACTAATGCAGTTATTTTCGGATTCCTCACCTTGCAGGCGATGGAATGGGTGCATGATGCATCTCTGCACCCACCAAGAACAGAGACACTCCTCCCGCTACTGAAGAGAAACAGAAGATCACATTGGATATTGCTGAGGGTGGGGGATGAGCAGAAAGCTCTCCATGGACTGCAGTGTAAGCAGAAGTAACCTCCTGATGTCAATGAACCTGGTCCTATACACGCATCGGCACCCCTGACACTGACTGATCACTGGCAGACAGTAAGGTAACATCCACAGGAACAGGAAGGCAAATGAATAGGCTTGTGCTGATTGCAGTTACACTGGAGTAAATTGGAGTGATTTCGCTGGATTCGCTCCAGATTTACATCAGCATTGACCAGAGCAGAACATGGCCCTTGGATTTAAAAGAAATCACATTTTTGTGTCATTCACTAAGCTCCTTTCAACATTTCCATCCCTCTCCGTCTTCGGAGCCGCTCTTCCTGGGAGTGCAGACCCCTGCTTCTCCCCTCCTGCTCTGCTCCAGAGCAGGGGCTCGCTGCCTTCCCCAGCCTGCCACCACAAGCTACAACAGAAAAAAGTTTCAGTACCCCTCTGAGCAAAAAAACTGGAGGGCTGGCCATGCTCCCAGGTTGAGAATCCACGCTCCAGAGAATGGAGGGGGAAGAGTGGGGCTGGATGGGGAGAGGAGCACGAAGAGAAAATAGCAACTCAGATGCAAGTCCCCTGGGATCTGCCCAATTCCCAGAGTCACCATTTCTATGGCTACGTCTACACTTAAAATGCGTCAGCAGCGCTGCTGTAGCACTTCAGTGCAGACACTCCCTATCCCGACGGGAGGGCCTGTCCCACCAGCGTGGGTAATCCATCTCCCCAAGAGACGGCAGCTAGGCTGCCAGAAGAATTCTTCCATCGACCTAGCGCTGTCTACACCCGGGCTTAGGTCGGTGTAGTTCTCTCTCTCACACCCCAAGAGATGTGCCTATACCGATGTAAGTTCATAGTGTAGACCAGGCCTAAGAGAGAGAGAGTCCCTTTGGAGAGGGGGAATAAAAGAAATCTGTTCTGGGCACCTGGGTCAACCTCTTCCAGAAAATAGATCAGATGAGATCGGACCAGACAGACGGAATGGTGGATAACAACAAGCAGCAGGCAGCAAAATGCCCTCTCCTCCTGTGTGGGAACAAACCCACTTCCACACTGGTGTCCTTAATCCTGCAATGTTCCATTTGCCAGCTCTGACCCCTGCCTCCCCCAGACACACACCGAGTTACCCCAAAGCCGCTGGAGGACACGCTTGCTCTGAAGCTGGTACTGGATGTTGGTCAGGAGCACCAGGCTTTGTACTCATTAAAGAGAAATCAATTAAGCTGCTAGATATTCAGCCACCTGGTGCCTCTATTTTTTTCTTCTCCTTCTTTTCCCTTAATGTGTCACTGCTGCCCCAGGGAAGTCATGAAAGAAAAGATACATTTTTCTCTCTCTCTGATTAAAAAATGCTGCTTGCAAAGAAATCTGCTCAGGCAATCCAATTACACTAATGTACATAGTCTCTGAGATTTGCAAACAGCTATCTTTCTATCCATTTATCATCTCTCTGTACCTCCATCCCTTCCTCTCCGTCTGCATAGATCACTGTCTGATCCACGTCTCGGCTCCTGTTGGCTTGTGCTGCATACAATGATCATCTGTAGTGAATAACGAATCCGTAGTGACTAAGGAAGTCCTGAGGAAGGTGTAATAGGCTCCCGTGGGAAGCAGAAATGACTCCTTTATGTGGGGAAGCCCTTTGAGAGGCCCAGATGCACTAGTGTTTCACTTGCTAGACAAATGCATTAGACCGTCTTTCGCCTCTCCAGAGCGACATAAATATGAACACGCTGAGAGACCAGGGCCACCTTTCTCCTGCCTTTCAAGGAGGTTCCTGAAGTTTCTTGAGGATATGATGGGGCAGGTGGGGGGAATCCACTCAGCTGAGCTTCAAGGTGATACCAGGCAAATATGGTGGCTAGTCTGGGTAAATTCAGACCTGGGTCTCTTCCCTGCTGGGCCGAAGTAGATTTACATGAGGCTGGCTGCTGGGCCATGGTACACGGCTCAGAACAGGAGGGAAGAGCAGTGAGCTGCATTCCCCCAGGGTAGCAGCACTGCGAAGAGTCACACCCCTGGGGAGGAGTCTCCGGCCAGTGGCGTAGCTATCTGTAAGCAAAGGGCAGACAGATCCTGCCCCAAAGAGCTGACAGTCTAGCAGGTGCACAGATAAGACAGGTCACAGCAGGAATCCGGGAGGAAGGAGGTTTGGTTTGTTATCTCACTTCCTTGTGGGCGTGACAGCAGACAGGTGTCCTTAGGTGGGACCTGCATAAGGCTCAGCAGCCTGGGCCGGTGTCCAAACCAGAAGATTCAGGTTTGGCCAGAAGCAGCCTCACTCCAGGGCTCACTTTAAACTCTTCCCTGTCAGTCGCTCTGAATGCAGAGTCCAGCACTCTTCCTCTGGCAAGTCGTACGGGAGGGGAGCCTGTGGCTCAGGAATAAACACACGATGGAATATTAATGCAGCATAAGCTGACTCATATTGGGAAGCTGAATGAAGTCTGGGATTAGGGAGGGTCATTCGTTTAACTGATTCACTCTCCGGGAACTGCGGTGTCAGGTACGGTAATCCGGAGGGGCGACACTGACCTACTTTTCACCTCCAGTAACCGGGGGCTGCCGGAGAAACAGCATGGCCACCTCGGGTGACCAGATAGCAAGTGTGAAAAATCAGGACGGGGGTGGGGGGTAATAGGAGCCTATATAAGAAAAAGCCCCAAACATTGGGACTGTCCCTATAAAATCGGGACATCTGGTCACCCTATGCCACCCTTCCTACAGAATGCCGCCGCCGCCGCCTCCCCTGGATGTTACTAGGAGGAGTCTGTGATGCTGGCAGACCTGGTGCCAGCCATGCCAAGCTCCCCATGTCTCCACTGATCTCTGATAAATACACAGGCTGGCTCACCGCCGTGTTAAAACAGGCTTTAGAATGATAAGACTGTGTGTCGTGTTTAGACTTCATTGAACGCTTGTGAGCTGCTGCCTGCATTAATCTCGCTTATAACATCTGTATCCCACATTGTACGGTAAGATTTGAACATTTGCATCACAAGCCCTTTGCAACTGTGTAAATCACAGGAGAGAAACATTAACCAGCGAGAAATGCGAGTCTCCAACGGGTCTCATCCTGCCCGACCATCAATGCCAGATGGACCAGAGTGGAACATTGAAAGGGACCAAGGACTGTTGTTTATCTTTTCTCTTCCCCTATGACTTGCAACTGAATTCCTCCATCAGCTGAGTTTGCAATGGGAAGCAGAAGGGGGGAAAGGGAAAAAAGCCCCTAACAAGGAGGAACTGGATCTTTATGTGCTTGGACTCTGGGGGGGGGGGGGCAGGATTACTAGGCGTAAGCGACAGCTCTCCCATGCTTCGCCTGGACGAGCCCTAAAGGACAGACAGAGCTTGCTTATGAGAGACGCTTCAGTTACTTTTTGAAGCTTAACACTGGAACTCATTTGTGTGCGTCTACGTTTACCTGCGTTCACCTCATACAGAACGCTCGCTTCCTTCTCTTCTATAACCCATCATTCGCTGGTTTATTACCAGGTTGGCTGCAAGTGTTGTCTTTGGTGTGAGCTTGAAAGGGCAACAGACCTTGGGCAGGTGACTGGTCTTTGGGGCCTGGGAGCAACTGGAACATTAGTGTGATATTTGTATAAGGGACCGGCTATCGCAAAGGTCGGTGGCCTGACCAAGCAGCGCACCCATGGGGACGGCCAGTGATTCCATATTTAGGCTGTTCCGGTGCCTGGGAAGTTTACGCTTGATAATTTGCGGGTGAAGTGTAAGTACAGGACTCCCAGGCAATTGGGGGCTTGTGCCCTGGGTCGTACCAGTTTGCCCTGAGGTTGGTGCTCGTGCTCTGGAGCGACAGCCTGGCAGAGCTCGGCTGGGACAGAGTATTCTGGAACCGCACGTAATCTTCGTTCCCATGCCATGGGAAGCAGCAGCACGAAACAGTCTGGTCTCCACCTGGCCCAGATGAGCAGAAGTCCTCGTAGCCAGTGGAACAGCAGGACAGTGCAGCTACTGCAATGGCAGAGCATCCATGGGCTCCCCGAATGAGACCCGTACCGGCCATGGCCCATAGGCAGCAGGTGGCTAGGGCTGGAGAGGGCTCAGCCTCCCCTGTCTATTTTCTGAGCCACCCTGCTGCCCAGGTGGAGGCCCAGCTCTGCAGGCAAGGCCCCTGTCTGGCAGTGGCAGGGCCAGGGCGGGTGTGGGATGTAGCGGGGGGGAGGGTCCCACCTGCACGCTGGATCCTGGTGGGACGGGCAGGATCCCGGCCGGGGGCACTGGCGCCTGAGCGGCACGTCCCAGGGAGGTTTGTGGGGACAGGATGAAAGGCCCAGGGAAAGCAAGGAGATCGGCGGGTGATTGTGCGGGGGAGGCAGGGGATCCCGCGGGGCCAGGGGCAGGGCGTTGCTGTGGGAGGCCTCACCTGCACACAGACATGCAAGAGGCCATGCAGGGAGCGGGCTGACCCAGGCCCACAGGTCAGGAGCGGACGCTGCGGGGTGAGCATGGGGCAGGCTCAGCCCCTCAACGAATATTTTCACCAGCAGCCTATGCTGAGGCCCACACCCTCTTCAAAACCAAAGGGCAGCCCGGCGTGCCTACAGTCCCCCCAGCACAATGGGGCCTGGGAGCTTGGCACACTGCAGGTTAGGACATGCCAACTAGATACTAAGAATGGCATCCTATAAATGCTACGGACTAAATTTCATTAGGCATCCCTGTGTTTCTTGGTTCCAGGTAAGGGCTGCCCTGCAGAACAGCCCAAGCTGGATCTGGCTACGCCTGCAGCTCACCCGGTGTTCTACGTCCAGGGGTGGCCGGCCAGGGAGACTGAGCATCGAAATGTTCTGATGCCTCTTTGTAACAAGACCTGCTGCCTTCGGAGTAGCCCTAAGGACGCTAACACGTTGCACTGCTACCGCTGACGTGGGAGCGCCTGGGTTTCGGCTCCTGGAACGGATCCCCCGGCAGCATCCCCACCTGCTTTGCGAAGGCGCAACTTTAATAGACTAAAGGCAGCCTGTGCAAATGTGAGACTGTCATCACCCTGTCGGACCGGGCAAGTGTGTAACCAACAGCCGGAAAGACGTGGTGGCTCTCTCCAGAGCCTCCCCACACCCGGAGCTAGCAAGCTGAGTAATTGTTGCTGACAGTTCTCTGGAGAACAGCCACGGCAGCTGCCTCGGCTTTATCAAAGCTCAGGTTCAATCATTCATTCAGCAGCAAGAAAGCCTGAAAGGAACAGCTTGTGCCATGCCCCAGATAACACAGCTCGTGTCTGGGACCCACCCGAATGCTTGGAAACCCACCCTGCTCTCGACATTAGCAAGGGACAAGGAGGTGGGCGTGAGCTGCCTTCCCGGCACGTTTTAGGACTGAAAGCCCGCTCCTCTCCGGTGTGGAGACAGCAGTTCCCACGAAGCAGCAGAAACCCTCGTGACAGACCCAGGATGACGCAGCATTCTTCATGCACAGGACCAGCAGACCAGGCGGTACATTGCCGTATGCAGCCTACCTCCTAGTGCACGTTTACACGCTGTGTGGTTAATGGTCCATACCAGCTCATTCACCTACCATTTCACTAGTGTCTTGTGCTAATGTCATGGACATGTACCAGTGACACTCTGCTTGGCAGGATTGTTAACTGTCCCACGCTCATGTTGGAACAAACGTACCATCTTAAACACACCCTTAAACCAGTGGACATCTGTTCACTCACACGTGATATTGTCACAATGCTTTCAGCAACAACAACAAATATTAAAAAAAAGGTAAGGGGAACTGAAGGCACATGGGATGTGGAGACTTTCCAGGCTAGGTCACTGGTTTGCATGGGCCCCAAGTGAAGACAATGCTGTCTGTTGTGGGCACCGTGTGGAATGAAGGAGTGACATCAGTCTAGTTTTTAGCACTAGGGGACAAAACCCCTCATTGCTCGCTGGGGGCCTCTGCAAGGAGGCCAAAACTGATCCTATCTTGAGCTGATCCACCCAGTGCAAAGACAGTGCGTGGGCGAGGGAGAAGTTTGTACCTATTCCATGGGTAATGAGGAGACTCCAGGGCTATTAATCCAGCACCATCCACCCCAGGAAACCATCCGTCTTAAATAAAAACGTAGGCTGTTGGGTTCGGGGAGCAAAAAGGTCCACTACAAATCAAAGCCACCAGCCCCTTTCTGCCTGGTGGGAACAGGCTGACGTCAGGAGCAGAGAATGGAGGTTCCAGTGTCCTTGAAAGCAGTTTAAAATGAAGCTCTATGGGAACGGCAGCCTTGTACTAGAACAGCCCTTAGAACAGAAAGTTGGATGGGGGAGCTGCACTACAGAGAAAAGCAATACATTGCAATCAGACCCTAGCTGCGGCTTCCAGAATCTCCTTGTCTAGCTGCTGCTTGAGCAAATGCTGCCATCGTGTGGCCTCTGGAGAGCAAACCATTGGGAACCAGCTCTCCATCCCCCAGGAGGAAGGACTAAGAAGAAGCCCTTCATAGAGCTATAGCAAACCAGCCCCGGATCCCCCACCCTCACAGAGTCAAGAGCTGACTGAGCCCCATGTGCCCCTCGGGCTGATGCGCTTGCTGAATCTCCGCAGATAATACAGAGCACGAAATGACAACACGTCACCTTCCTGTGCTTGAACAATGTCCACCAGTCTGCATGGGCTGCCAGACAGCCCACCGTAATCACTGACTCAATGACTACACTGTGCCCACGTTTTTCTCTGCTCTGACCCATTAATCAGTTATTGAACGCTGGCCCCAGGCCAGCTCCTTATCTCCAGTATAAAGTCACCGGCCCAGCCCGTTCCCAAACAACAAGCGAGTGTTTGTCGCTACAACTCCGCGACGCAGACAGGATATTAAGGTTTCTTTTAAATTAAATTGATAAAAAGCAGTTATTAAAGATGTGACTTTGGCAACTTGCAATCTGCAGTGCGTCGAGCCGCATTCCTACTGAAGGGAGTTTGGAATCCAGCCAATTTTCCGTAAATAAGGAGAGCTAAGGATGAGCTCCCATTGATTAGCTGATACTCGTTGCATATAAATGTCTACATTGCACAATGCTCTAGAGCCCCAGAATTCCTGCCATCGATTATTTCAAGGCAGACCATCGATCACTCCTGTGTGGGAAAGAGAGGCTCTCTTGGGTTTTAAGAATAACAAATAAGCACTAAATTCATCAGGATTGTTTCAACTTACAGAACGATCACGAGCAGTAAAAACCGAACAGATCTAGGGCTTGATTCTTCCCTGCCCTGCATCCTGTGGAGTGATTTACACCAGTGCAAAGTGGGTGTGACGTGCTCCATCCACCCCTCCCCCCACGTCAGAAGGGGAGCATCTTACCCCTCACTTGCCAGTGTTGCCAATTCTTGTAATTTTATCATGAGTCTCCTGACACTTGGTGTCTGTCTCAGAGTCCCAGGAGAACCTTCACTTTCATTTCTGATGCCGAGGAAGAGAATCAGTTCCATTGGGTCTAGCGCACAAGGTCCCGATCCTGCAAAGACAAATGCACCTGCTTAGCTTAACGACTGTGCGTGGTCCCAAATGAAATCAGTGGAACTACTGCTGGTAGCAAAGTTAAATACACGTGTAAGTCTTTGCAGCACTGGGGCATCAATGTGTACTTATGAGTTACAAAGTCTAAAAAATGACGGGGTCGTTACATTAACATTTCTATACAACTGGGTTTTTTTACAGTCATAGCAAGGACACATTAATTACTTGCCCAGAGGGTGCTGACTGCAATGTACCAGGAATCACCAAACAGAGCTCCTACAGATCGTCATACAAGTTCTGTTAAACTGAATAAAAATGCTGTCAGAGCTTAGGAAAATGCTCACTGTTCCCTGTAATGCCATTATTTTCCGAAGCTACCAGAAAAGTCTGCTTCCTGCCTTAGGCCCCAGCCCTGCAATGAGCTCCACGCAGGGGATTCCTGAGCAATCCCAGTGTGGGGTCCAGCCACACACACTGCAGAACTGCGGCTTTACCTTCTCTGTCTGAATTACTGCCTCCCAGTTATTCCCATGCAAACCAACAAAACCGTTACACTGACCGCCTTACCCTTCAGGTGGAAAAACCCTGGATTACACCATTACACTTTATGCCACTCATACTGCATTCAAAGTAGTTGCTGTCTAGATATTTTGATCTCCTTGCCAGATGGTAAATTACATACAACTATTTACAGGAAAGAAACGCAACAGACACGAACAATCTGTTCAGTGCCACTAGCTTTCATACTAATACAATTAAGAGGGGTTTCACCTTATGAGATGGAGAATCCGCAGTATTTGCGGGATGAATCTGTTTTTTTAATCAGGATGGATGAGTCCACCTCCATGTTCCTGAAAGTGATGTGGGGAAAACAATGATGGGGTGATTAGTTTTTGTTTTTTTGTTTTTTCAAATAGAAATGTTATTAAGAACTGAAATCAGCAGCAGCATCGGCTCTTCTCTGCTCAGTGCAGAGAGGGAACCATAGAAATTAGAGATAACCAACAGTCCGTTAGCACCTTTCCTTCAAATTCTTTGTTGCCACTAACCTAGGCCGTGAGCAGCCTCTACTCAAGCTGGAGCTGGGGGTATTCTGCGCTTTGCACACTACTAACAACGCGGCAATGCAGTGCAAGGTCAGAGGGCCCTTGAATCCAAAACTAGCAACTCAACCAAGGGAGAATCCTCATTAGCTGCCGACACTTATTAGTTTTGCCCTTTCCCAGACTGACCATTACGGAACCCTTCCAGTGGAGATGTTGAAGTGGGGTCCCTTTTTCCCTTCTGCAGCAGATGTCTGGCTGGAAGTTCAAGGCAGTTGGGTATCCACAACACTTTAATCTTGCTTCTTTGTCTATTGAGGAGTAAGGCAGGTCAGGCCTGGATGCCATTTTCCTCTGGGCCGTCCCTCAATATTAGGATTCACTCAATTCAGCAATAAATAAAATATTCATGAAAGTGCATTCTTCCGAAAGCAGTCTTGTAGCCAGTGTGCGCTACTGAAGAGAAGAGTGCGTGCTATTCACAAGTAAAATGGCCCCTTGCCAAGTCGTCTATTTCTCGCCCTAATGGACGACACCTATAAGTAAAACACACTTATTGTCTAACTGACTCTATTTTAGGAAGAGCTACGCTCTGCTCTCCGGAATATTGAACACTCCCATGGCCCTCTTCAAAAAACACTCAAGAGATAACCCAGTTTTCCAGTCCAACATTATCACTCTCAGTAAAGCAGGCTCCCACAGAGAAGGATGAACCTGAGAGCATCCACTCTAACACCCAGGGCTATACCTCTATTTAATACATGAGGCTGGACTGAGCCTTGTATCCAGCACTAGATCCAAGGCTGCTCCCTGTCTGATCCCTCAGGCTGAGTACAGGCCCAGTTTACAGGCCTACATTTCCCCTGGCTATTTCATAACATTTTGAAGAAACGTTAGGACACGTTGATGCCAAATCATCAGAACATGCTTTGTGTGATGAGTTTTTGAGATCTCATGGCACTCTCTCTGAACCCCAGGGCTGCTTCATGACAGGATGCTGGCCCGCTATCCCCCATAAAGACATGTATTCATCCCATCTGCCCCTGAAAAGTCAAAGGTCCAGTGTGTCTCTTTACATTGGGAGCAGAGGTATCGGTCTCACAGAAGAGGAAGGGTGGGGACAGAAGCACATGCAGAACTGGGCTATCTACCGACAGAAGTTCAGGGAAGAGAGGATGGAAGTTTCCTTTTAAACGGGGACTGGGGAGGAGAATAGAACTGCAACGTTCCCCAGCCAGGACCTCAATAAAGGAGGAGACGTCCAGATTACAGAGGGTAGGGGCCAGAGGAGACGTAAGTGCCTGTTCTGCAGAACTCTGGATCAGCAGCAAGAAACCACGTAGCAGATCATTACAAAAATAGTCTGTCCACAGACTTCCTCATAGGCTACAGCAACTGGCTTTGACAGAGTTTAAGGCCAGGGAGGCCCATTATATTCATCTGACCTCCGTCATATCACGGGCCAAAGAAGCCCATTGTGGAGCTTATACCCTGCCCCGAGAGGTATTCTATTCCTTATACACATTGATTCTATCTGATGTAACTGTGGATGTTCTTATTCACCCACATGTCTGATCCCGGGCTGCATCCTTAATGCATTCATTTATAAGACAGTGTCGCTGCCGACCACTCACTTCTGAGACTCCAGTGAAAGACCAAGAAACATCTGACAGTTGTAAAAGTTTTTGGAAAGTGTAGGGGACAATTTCCTGGTGCAAGTGCTGGAGGAACCAACTAGGGGAAAAGCTCTTCTTGACCTGCTGCTCACAAACAGGGAGGAAATAGTAGAGGAAGCAATAGTGGATGGGAACCTGGGAGGCAGTGACCATGAGATGGTTGAGTTCAGGATCCTGACACAAGGAAGAAAGGAGAGCAGTAGAACAGAGACCCTGGACTTCAGAAAAGCAGACTTTGACTCCCTCAGGGAACTGATGGGCAAGGTCCCCTGGGAGAATAACATGAGGGGGAAAGGAGTCGAGGAAAGCTGGCTGTATTTTAAAGACTCCTTATTGAGGTTGCAGGAACAAACCATCCCGATGTGTAGAAAGAAAAGTAAATATGGCAGGCGACCAGCTTGGCTTAACAGTGAAATCCTTGCTCGTCTTAAACACAAAAAAGCAGCTT
Source organism: Macrochelys suwanniensis (assembly GCA_033296515.1). Taxonomy (NCBI): domain Eukaryota; kingdom Metazoa; phylum Chordata; order Testudines; family Chelydridae; genus Macrochelys; species Macrochelys suwanniensis. The sequence continues at coordinate 17,896,605 of CM065795.1, read as the reverse complement.
ACAAGAAGTGGAAGATTGGACAAATGACCAGGGAGGAGTATATAAATATTGTTCAGGCATGCAGGAGTGAAATTAGGAAGGCCAAATCACACTTGGAGTTGCAGCTAGCCGGAGATGTTAGGAGTAACAAGAAGGGTTTCTTCAGGTATGTGAGCAACAAGAAGAAAGTCAAGGAAAGTGTGGGCCCCTTGCTGAATGAGGGAGGGAACCTAGTGACAGAGGATGTGGAGAAAGCTAGTGTACTCAATGCTTTTTTTGCCTCTGTCTTCACGGACAAGGTCAGCTCCCAGGCGGCTGCACTCCGCAGCACGGTATGGGGAGGAGGTGACCAGCCCTCTGTGGAGAAAGAAGTAGTTCGGGACTATTTAGAAAAGCTGGACGAACACAAGTCCATGGGGCCGGATGCACTGCATCCGAGGGTGCTAAAGGAGTTGGCCGATGTGATTGCAGAGCCATTGGCCATTATCTTTGACAAATCATGGCAATCGGGGGAGGTCCCGGATGACTGGAAAAAAGCTAATGTAGTGCCCATCTTTAAAAAAGGGAAGAAGGAAGATCCGGGGAACTACAGGCCAGTCAGTCTCACCTCAGTCCCTGGAAAAATCATGGAACAGGTCCTCAAGGAATCAATTCTGAACCACTTAAAGGAGGGGAAAGTGATCAGGAACAGTCAGCATGGATTCACCAAGGGCAAGTCATGCCTGACTAACCTAATTGCCTTCTATGATGAGATAACTGGCTCTGTGGATGAGGGGAAAGCAGTGGATGTGCTATTTCTTGACTTTAGCAAAGCTTTTGATACAGTCTCCCACAGTGTTCTTGCCAGCAAGTTAAGGAAGTATGGGCTGGATGAATGCACGGTAAGGTGGATAGAAAACTGGCTGGATGGTCGTGCTCAACGGGTAGTGATCAATGGCTCCATGTCTAGTTGGCAGCCGGTATCAAGTGGAGTGCCCCAAGGGTCGGTGCTGGGGCCGGTTTTGTTCAATATCTTCATCAACGATCTGGAGGATGGTGTGGACTGCACCCTTAGCAAGTTTGCAGATGACACTAAACTGGGAGGAGTGGTTGATACGCTGGAGGGTAGGGACAGGATACAGAGGGACCTAGACAAATTAGAGGATTGGGCCAAAAGAAATCTGATGAGGTTCAACAAGGACAAGTGCAGAGTCCTGCACTTAGGACGGAAGAATCCCATGCACTGCTACAGACTAGGGACCGAATGGCTGGGCAGCAGTTCTGCAGAAAAGGACCTAGGGGTTACGGTGGACGAAAAGCTGAATATGAGTCAACAGTGTGCCCTTGTTGCCAAGAAGGCTAACGGCATTTTGGGCTGTATAAGTAGGGGCATTTCCAGCAGATCGAGGGACGTGATTATTCCCCTCTATTTGGCACTGGTGAGGCCTCATTTGGAGTACTGTGTCCAGTTTTGGGCCCCACGCTACAAGAAGAATGTGAATAAATTGGAAAGAGTCCAGCGGAAGGCAACAAAAATGATTAGGGGGCTGGAGCACATGACGTATGAGGAGAGGCTGAGGGAACTGGGATTGTTTAGCCTGCAGAAGAGAAGAATGAGGGGGGATTTGATAGCTGCTTTCAACTACCTGAAAGGGGGTTCCAAAGAGGCTGGATCTAGACTGTTCTCAGTGGTAGAAGATGACAGAACAAGGAGTAATGGTCTCAAGTTGCAGAGGGGGAGGTTTAGGTTGGATATTAGGAAAACCTTTTTCACTAGTAGGGTGGTGAAGCACTGGAATGGGTTACCTAGGGAGGTGGTGGAATCTCCTTCCTTAGAGGTTTTTCAGGTCAGGCTTGACAAAGCCCTGGCTGGGATGATCTAGTTGGGGTTGGTCCTGCTTTGAGCAGGGGGTTGGACTAGATGACCTCCTGAGGTCCCTTCCAACCCTGAGATTCTATGATTCTATGAAAAGCTTGTTAACCTGCCATCAAGCTGTCACGTTGCACGGACCCTGAGGCAGGGGAAGGCTAGAGGCACATCTCTGAGGTATGGGGCGGGCGGGCGGGGAATGCAACCCCAGGCAGGCTCCAGTTGGCTGGGAGGCAAGTGCATTCCCAAGGGGGGTGAAGGAGGGTAGGGGAGTGCCGTGGACTGTGGGAGTGAGGAGCGTAGGGTTGCTAGCTATCCAGGTTTGCCCAGTGTTGGGGGGTCCCTGAGGGGAAGGGGATGTCGGGGGGCCCCAGGGGTGGGGTCTGTTGGGGGTTCCCTAGGGGGTGTCGGGGGGCCCCAGGGGTGGGGTCTGTTGGGGGTTCCCTAGGGGGTGTCGGGGGGCCCCAGGGGTGGGGTCTGTTGGGGGTTCCCTAGGGGGTGTCGGGGGGCCCCCAGGGGGTGGGGTCTGTTGGGGGTTCCCCGGGGGGAAGGGGGTGTCGGGGTGTGGTCTGTGGGGGGGTCCCGGGGGGGGGGGGGTCGGTCAGAGCGCGGCCCGGCCGGCCCCTGGCAGATCAGCTGGTGCATGTGGGATCACGTGGTTTGCCCCTGCTCCCGCCCCTCGTCGCGCTGTGACGCCATCACCCCGCGCCAGGCACCGCGGCGCTGAGGAGAGCGGGGTCTCCGGAGGGGGAGGGGAAGACGGAGCAGGCGCGAGCCCCGGCGGGCAGGCGGCCCCCCCCAGCCACGCGGCTCCCGAGTCCCGGGACAGCAGCGGCGCAGCGGTGAGAAGCCGGGGGGGGGCGGGGGCCAGACCCGGCGGGCGATTGGGGGGGGGGAGACGAGAGAGAGAAGCGGGAAGCGCCTCGGGGCCGCGCGTGCGCAGTGAGGCTGCACGGAGGGGCGGCGCAAGCGCGGTGTGGCCCCCGAGGGGCCGTATATAGGGAGGGGGCTCGTTCCCCCGGGGTGCCCCCCCCCCCGCCGCCGCCGCCCCGGGCTTGGCGGCACGTGCGTGGCGGGGTTACAGCTCCCGGGCCGCCCCCTGCAGGGGCCTGGCGAGCAGCCGCGCAGGTCCGTGCCCGGGGGGGGGGTCATCCCCCCAACACCCGCCCCCCCCTCCCCCCCCCAACACCTCATCAGCTCCCGGGCCGCCTGACGTGTTCCCCGCGCGCCCCTTCCCCTGCCTGCCTGCGATCCCCTTTGCTAGCGACCTTACCGCCGCCGTCCGCAGCCTGGGGCTCGCCCCCCTAACCCCTTCCCAGGAGCGTCCCAAAGAAACCACCGTAGCCGCGTGCACACGCTGATAGCTGCCCAGAGTCCTATCATCTTCCCAGCCTGGTCTGGGCGGTGGCAGGTGACAGGACAAGGAGCAATGGTCTCAGGTTGCAGAGGGGGAGGTCTAGGTTGGATATGAGGAAACACTGTGTCACTAGGAGGGGGGTGAAGCACTGGAATGGGTTCCCTAGGGAGGTGGGGGAATCTCCTTCCTGAGAGGTTTTTAAGGCCCGGCTTGACAAAGCCCTGGCTGGGATGATCTAGTTGGGGTTGGTCCTGCTTTGAGCAGGGGGTTGGACTAGAACCTCCCGAGGTCCCTCCCAACCCTGAGAGTCTCTGATTCCCACCTACATCGAAATCTGTTTTAAAAGAAAAGTGGTGAAACACAAAACATAAGGGAAAACTCCATCACAATGCTCATTACAAATTTAAAATATTTACACACAGTTAAACAGTCTAATACAGGATTTCTCTTACATCCTAGAATGGGCTAGAACCTATGGAGTAAAAATCCTACCTCCTGTGGAGCAGTTGTTTTCTTTTGAGACTTTCCTTTGCACAGGTTCCCTTTATTGCTCACAAGGCTTGTGATTCTTACCAGATTGCTATGTGCTAAAGTTTGTGTGAATTCTTTACTGCTGTGCTATTCTTTCAAGTTGCTTCTTACAGCTAAAACAGAAATTTACAAACTGTGTGTACAAACTTTTTTTCAGCTGCTTCCTGGCTACTGTAGCTGCTTTGCCTGTCAAAGTGGCTATTGTTTGGCTAATGTTCCTTTTTCTGCCCTCTGCCGTGTTCACTCTTCATGCTCACCATTGCTGCAGCTCTTTCTCATTTTACTGGGAGTGTTGTTGCCAAACTGTGGAGTTAGATCTGACCATTCTTGGACAGAGATGGGGAATCTACATTCACTTCTCTAATGTTCCCATTTCTGCCAAAAGATGGAGGGATGGCTAAATTCTCCCTAATAAATACTCCCAGGGAATCATCTGGTACCATTAAAAGGTCTTCCTTCTCTGCTAGGAATGAGGAAACTTAAAGTCATATTGTGAGATGTCAAAGTCAGATGCTACCTACTTCAGAGTGTGACTGTTACATAACCTACCAAGCAGACCTAAATGTTCGACTGCCACACTTTTATACTAACTTTTAGGGGGAGAAGAGACCCGTCTGCTATGAGAATGACGACTGCCTGAGCTGCCGTATCTGTTGTGTAGTGCCCTTTTACACAGTGTAAGAGAGACTTAGAGAGAGGAAGTGACTTTTTTTGTCTCAAAGGTCCCAGGACCTTGAAAGGACGAATGGAAGACTAGCGATTTTTTTCTGTTGAGGTAGACAAGTGAATTTAGCAGGCAAAGGCATTAGTGGATCTTTTGCTTGGCTGGGGTAGAAAGGGAGGCCTGGAGTTTAAAGCCCTGGAGGAGAGTTTGGTTTATGAGATGGGCGCGAGGATGTGGTCCATCTTCTTGAATGTACATTGCTGTTTTGATTTGTTTGGAGTTATTTTTGGTTTCATGAATGTAATAGACCTATAATTTATGAATGGTAAGAGGGTATGGGGAACCGAAATATAGCTTTGGGGCAGAAGTATTGAACACCTATAGCTCTCACTGACTTTGACTGCTGATGTGTTGGATGCTCAGAATCTCTGGTTGTCATGGAGATCCAGAGACTGATTTTCAGTATTACAAAGGTCAGGTAAACGTACATATCCAATTTTACAAAACTTTCTTTCAGGATAACCATACAAGATGCTCCAAGTAGTGCATTCCTAGGTGAGCGGTAACCACCTGGAAATGTGCTGCCTATCATATCTTAAGTATCAGAGGGGTAGCCGTGTTAGTCTGGATCTGTAGAAGCGACAAAGGGTCCTGTGGCACCTTATAGACTAACAGAGGTATTGAAGCATAAGCTTTCGTGGGTGAATACCCACTTCTTCTTGCATCCGAAAAAGTGGGTATTCACCCACGAAAGCTTATGCTTCAATACCTCTGTTAGTCTATAAGGTGCCACAGGACCCTTTGTCGCTTCTATCATATCTTATTGTTCAGATATTTATCCAAGTAATGGAAGCTTGTAGACACCAACACAATTATTTTGATCTGAAAAGACTGGGAGATACTGTCATTTTCTACTTGATGTGGAAGCTTTCAGGAAGCAAGCAGAGTGTTTGTTTGGCTGGGAAACCAGGACCTCTCTCTTCAAGTGGATTTTGGAGACACAGATTAGCTAAATGTTACCTGTTGCCATGGAATATGGTTCTTTTAAAGTTCAGGTTGTGGGGTTTTTTTGTTTTAAACAACAAAATGAACAGATGGTGGCAGTATAAGACTGATTATATGCCATGTGCTTTTAAAAAAGGCTAAAACGTTTTTCTGTCTAGATAGTTTTGTGGCCTCCATCGCTGTCATGTTTGTGAGGCACTCAGATACTGAAGAATTCTCCTCACAACACCTTTGTGAGTCAGCAAAGCATTACTATCCTCAGTAGTGATGGCTGGTCTAAAAGACAGATGAGTTCTTTGGTGAATCCATTAGCTTCAGTAGCAAATGTGCATGAAGACAGTGTAATTAGAGGAACACATCTGCTCATAGTGAAATAAGATATTGACTCCTTTTGAGGATGAATATAGATTATATGTTTGAGGCCTAGATCAGCAGTTATTTCCAAGGCTAGTAAATATTGGTGACCACAAATAGAAGTCGTATGTAGTATTATACACTGCACATAATTTGTTAATCATGTAACTTGATCATTCTTAAATACTGGATATGTAGAACAAAACACAATGGGCTTGCTAAAATACATAGCTGATATATTAAGCACTGGTGCTCGGCATGTCAGAAAACATGCTACAGGAAAACTGCTGCACTGACCCGGGGCTGGTGGTGGGACTCGGGGAAGGAAGACAAGATATGTCTTGAGAGTTTGTCCATCTCTAACTTCTATAGTACGTGCATTCCGCTAATTTGTGGTAACTAAGACATCTGTAATGTTGCTTGCCTCCCAAGCGCCACCCCTTCTGTGAAAAAACCAGCGGGAGTAAGAGCAGGCTGGGAAAACAAAAACGAATCCGAACCAGGGCTATAGGAGGCTGAGGTGGACACGGAAGGGGATTTATTCCTGCCCTTTGTAAAGGGCATGTTAAATTGGTTTGGGAATGGGACAGTGAAATCTGCCGGCAGGTCTGCATTGCCCCTCTCTCTATACAGCAGAGACTTAGCCAGCAGCTTGGAGGTTTGTTTCTCCCAGGGACGATGACTTCTCGGTCTTGCCTTAAACAGGGCTTTCCCCCGAAGCGCAGCTCGGTGGAAGGGCCGGTGTGTCTGTCATTACTAGCGTGAGGGTGACTGGGTGGGCGAGACAGAGGAGCTCTATTGCGGGGGGGTCTCCCGAGTGCCGTGCTTCTTACTGGGGGGTGCTGTTCTCCCACCGGGACTCCTTGTGAACGCGGGGGGGAACCCGGCCCCCGGCCCGCCGCTCCCGAGAGAGGGGCCCCGTGGGCAGAGCGCTCGGGGGCAGGCGCGGGCTGGAGCAGCTTCGAGCCGCAGCCCCGCCGGGCTCAGCAGGAGAGCGGGCTGCGGCCCCCGCTTCCCCACGTGGCTCCGTCCGCCGCGTGTTCGGGGGTGTCGCGGGCATGGCGCGTCATCACTGCGGGCCGGGTCTCCCTCCGCACAATAGAGGCGGCTTCGGCGGCGGCCGAGGGGGGTAAGGAGGCCGCTGGGGAGGGGCGGGGCGGGGGTGAAGGGAGCCAAGCTCCCCAGGCCCCATGGTAATCCCAGGCTCTGCAGGGGGGGTGAGGCAGCACCGGGGGCGTGGGAGCCCCCCCTTGCTCAATCTCCCCCCCCCGCGCATTGCATCCCTCCCCTTGCTCAATCTCCCCCCCCCCGTGCATTGCACCCCTCCCCCATTGCATCCCTTCCCCTTGCTCAGTCCCCCCCGTGCATTGCACCCCTCCCCTTACTCGCTCTTGCCTCCCCCTCCCCTGTGCACAGCACCCCTCCCCCCGCTCATTTCCCTCCCCCTGCCTTGCACCCCACAGTGACCGGAGGGAGCCCAGATATACTTACCTGTGATGGAAGGAGCATGTTCCTGGGTTTTCACACACTCACTGCCCCGCAGTGGAGCACACAGATCAGTAGAAGTGGGGCAGATACATTTAATGTCACCGGGGCGTGCCTAAAGTAGCAGGTCAACTCATTAAGAACGGTGGTGTGGGACCAAGGCTGGGAAAAGGCTTTGATTTGAAGAAGTTCATGCTCTTTCCTTATGAAATGCCCCTGTGAGGAACTGCCACGTGACCATGTTCATTCACTAGCACATCCTCCCTCAGCACCAAACACATCCACTCAGAGCCAGGATGGTGCAGGAGAGATGAACAGTTCCCACAGGTTGCTGAGGGAATAGAATGATGTGCACTTGAGCAAGTTAGCGATTGGCTGGGCCAGCTGTCACAGGGGAGTGGAGATAGATGGAGAGCCCCTTTCCTAATCCAGAGAGGGAGATGGAGCAGTTTTCCACCCCAAGAGTCAGTTATAAATGTCTCTTGCAAGGCTTCGTGTTTTCACTTGGTTCCTTAACACAACAAGGAAAAATTCAATGCAATTAAAAAGCAACATACCTTTACAATTGGTAAAAGAACATCTTTTTTACATCAATATTATAATAATTGCAGAACTTGCTGGGACAATATTGATTCAGATAGTTTAGCAGGATTAAAACAAGATTAGATGTTTATATGAATATCAAACACTTAAGATTACACTAGCTAAAATAAAATTACCAGGGCCATTGATCTTGCTTCAGAGCATAAACTGTGATCAGGATGAAATTTCAACCCTTGTTTAACAGATAAGGTTTACCGAGAGCAGGGTTAGGCCGATGTCACACAGGATACAAAACAGATGGACCACTGATCTGGTGTGACAGTTTCTATGTGCCTGCCATCTCTCAAGAATTTAAGAGAGCAAATCATCTGCCAGTCTGTGTGCTCACTAGAAGGGGGAAGAATGAATACATTGTAGAGGGAAAATAAAACTCACTCTTCTGCACCCCACAGTTGCCAATAGGGTTGTGGTCCCCAAGCTTTTTACCTCATGTCTCCCCTTTACCCCTGTGCACACACTCCCCTCCCCCAGGCTCTGGGAGAGGCATGCGGACAAGGGTAAAGGGACCACGGCTGGGGACACCGTTGGGGGCTGGGGCGGGACAGGTGCCAAGGCCGGCAGCCGGTGCCCCGGGCAGAGGGCCAGCAGCCACGTCAAGAAGCAGAGACCTGGGAGCGGGGCTAGCAGCTAGTGCCCTGAGTGCAGGGCCACAGCCGGTGCCCTGGGTGAGGGGCCGGAGCTGGGTGGCGCTTCCGCCACACCCTGTCCGAACATTCCTCTGCACCCGCCTAGGGGATCTCTGCAATAGACGCTGCCGACAGTAGTGTCTAGGGACCTCAGTTGAGATCAGAGCCTACACTGTGCATACGGACAGTAAGAGACAGTCCCTGCCCCAAAGATCTTACGGTCCAAATAGACCAGACACAGGGTGTGGGGGAGGGGAGAAAGGCACAGCCGGCGGAAGTGACTTGCCCAGGTCACACAGTGGGTCTCTTGACTCACAGCCCAGTGCTCTGTCTACTTGCTCCACTGCCTCCCCAAAGGAAAGGCTGGCAGAATCCCAGGCTCTTGGAATTGCTGACCATCCAGGCTAAGCATCAGGGACAAGAAGTAGCTTTATTGTGACTAATGCAAGTAGTGGACATAGAGCATCTTCACCAGACGTGCTGCAGTGCTGTACGGGTAGACGTGCCCTTAAAAACTACACACGTCAACGCTCTCGGCACTCATTAGCGTCAAAGTGTCGTACAAACCATGAATCCTCACAACACTCCTGTCAGTAGGGGCGTCATGTAACCCTTTTATACAGCCAGGGAATCAAGCTCTGAGCCCTTCTCGACACTACAAATTACCTTGGTATAATGTACGTTGCTCAGGGGCGTGAATAATCAACACCCCTGAGCACCATAAGTTACACCGACCTGAGTGCCGTGTAGATTGTGCTGTGTCGGTGGCAGAGCTTCTCCTGCCAACGTAGCTACCTCCTCTTGCGGAGGCAGGAGGTATTAAGACGACGGGAGAGCTGTCAGCTCAGAGCGTCTTCACCAGGAGTGCTGCAGCAGCGCAGTTGTAAATGATGTAGTGTAGACGTAGCCTGAGAGAAGCGATTTCCTCAAGGTCACAGAGGAAGTCAGAGAGGTTCAGCCCCTAGCATCCCTGTCAGACTCTAGTCAGCTTCACACCACACTTCAGGAGCACAGGTGCGCGTGTCCTGGGAACAGAGAGAGGAATGTTCTCAGTAATCGGATTTATAGCTTTAAATTCCTGCAAAACAAATTCTTCCACCAAAGAGCCCTTTTCAAGTCTCATTCCTGCCTCCCCCACTCCAGCCACTTGGAAGCGGAGTGAAGAAATGCACACCCTTCCTTTCACCAGGATCTAAGGAGAGGGAAACTAGAACCCCCTGTCCTGTGGGCCAGGAATGTGCCCAGGAATGAGACCGTTCCTGACTGCAGAATCACTGCGGAGTACAGAGGGGTCGCTGTGTTAGTCTGTAGCCACAAAAACAACGAAAGCTTATGCCCAATAAATCTGTTAGTCTTTAAGGTGCCACTGGTCTCCTCGTTTTTGCGTAGTACAGTTTGGTAAAAAGTTTGTATGCCACTGTTTAAACCAGAACCAGCTGCAGCAGGAGATGGGTCAAAGGGGGTGTATGTGTTGGTTCTGCATGAAAGGGTTCCCTTTCTTTCCTGGGGAGATTATGGAACAGACACGCCCTGGGCGCTAAGTGCTGCCCAAACCCTCAGTGAAACAGGACACCAGGCAAAACAGAGAAGTGAGAGTTAGCTGGGAGAAAATGAAACCGAAACTTAACTTGGAGCCATTTTAAATTGCCGGAGTGGATGATTAAATCGTTAGCTCCATGCGAGGCAGAGAGGAAGGGGGACTAGCCTGTTTGTGTTGTTTGTAAAAAGTACAGAGGTACCGAGTTTTTATGTATCTAGCAGCCATTTGTGAGCTCTGCCTTCCACCGTTTGGCTGGCACAGGGAAGAACTGCTCCCGTTGGTGGTTCACTTGCCTTCCAGCTCCTCCTAGCAGTGAGTCTGTGGTTAGAGAGACAAGACGGGGCAGGCGATATCTTTTGTTGGACCAACTTCTGTTGGGGAGAGAGACAAGCTTTTTGAGGTACACCGATCTCTTCTTCAGGTTTGGGAAAGGCAGTAAGAGTGTCACAGCTAAGTACAAGATCGGACAGATCATTTAGCATAAATAATTAGCACGTATTGTAAGGGACCATTCAAGGTGAAGTGGCGTTAGTTTACAGTTTGGAAACAGTTCTTTACCTTCTGATCAATTAAATGAATTGTACTTGTCAGCTTGGGCAAAAACAAGGTAAGAGCAACTTCTAAACCCTCCCTCCTCCACGCCTGTTGTGTGTTCTAAGGATTTCTTTTTAAACTTGGCCAGTGGACCAGATCTGGGTGTCCTGGTAACTAATAGGACCATGATGGCCGTGTGCAGGAAAAGGGATACTCGCTACCCTCTGGTAACAAGAAGGAGATGTAGCGCTCCTACCTGCTGCGCTCAAAATCCAGAGCACATCACTTGGTATCAGTATGGGTACTGATACCACACAAGGGAAGGCTGTTTGTCACATTGTTTAGTGCAAGTGAGATTTCAAATGGCCTTAGGACGTTTTTGGCCATGTCTGTACTAGCACTTATGTCAACAACGTCGCTCGGGGATGTGAAAAAACACACCCCTGAACAACATACGTTTTGCCGGCGTAAGCACTCGTGTGGCAAGCGCTGTCGTCCCACTGCTCCTTGAGCTGGTTTTATGATGTCGATGGGAGAGCTCTCTCTCTATCGGTACAGCTGTGCCTCTGTAAGCTTGTAAGTGTAGACATGGCCTTTGATTCTGCGCAATAAGGCTGATGCTAAGGGGCATGGCTGATGTCCGGGGTACTCTTGAGCTGAGTTGTTTTGCCAGCGCTCACTAACTAGCTCACTTGCAGTGTCCTGTGTTTTTCTCCCTATTTTTAAGGTGATGTAATTATCGATCCACTTACATCCCCCACGTGGTCGCTTTCTGTGTGTGGGTGTAAAGAATCAGTTATATTCCTGCACAGGCTCCCTTATAAAGATCTGGGGTGTAAATGTTCTGTTGGGGATATGGCTTCTGTCACTTTATGTTCACATTCGGCTGCTGTCACGCTTAGGTAGGATTAGAGCATCCCAGTCAAAGTGGTGGCTATCTTTTCCTTTAATTTAAAAAAATCGAGTGTATCATTGGTTCCAGCCTGACCACTCAGACCAAAATTCACTTGTAATCAGGTGATGGTGCCACGTTTGTGACTGGTGTGAGCTGGATCTGAACTGCAGCCCTAAAAGGATCTGCATCCTATTACCAGCCCTCTGCGCTATCTGGTTCCCATGTATCTTATCTCTTTAAAGCATCGTGAAATGAGAGAATTAGCTGTTTAGGTCACACTCCATCAGGGGAGGAAGGGATGTTCTTGTGGAATGAGCCACAAGTTAGGAGTTTGTGTTCTATTTCCAGCTCTGCAGACTCACTGTGTGATGCGTGGCAAGCCACTTGACCTCTATGGGCCTTAGTTTTCCCATATGTGAAATGGGAGAATTGCGCTTGGAAAGCATGCTGAGAAGGGCCAAAATATGATCCTGAAATACCCACCAACCAGTGAGGGTGCTGAGTCTTAAGAACCAAGTTGTTTCTCATTGTTAGGCTCATTCAGAATTCCTTTCAGGTCAGTTTTGTGTTTGGGGTAGGGGCTTGGGCAAACACGTTGTCAGTTTCATTTACCTGGCATGCATGAGTAGCACAGCAACAGGGCTTGCAGGCAAGCTTAGACAAGAAGAGGGTTATACATTGTCTTGGAGTGGAGAGGCTGGTCATACTGTAGTTCTGGGCTCCTCTGGGAGTGTAATTGAGTTTTGAACCCTTGTTCTTTCCTTTTGGCAGGCCTCTGTGCAGCAATTGTGCGAGTGGAAAGCGAACCACCGCTGCCTCTCTTCTGGTGTGCAAGAGCCCAGATTCACACGTGCGTTGCAGCAGCACGCTATGAACACAGGTTTTGGTCGAGGCAAAGGCTCTTATCAAACACCCCCAAAACATAACTACTGCAGTCCTAATCCAGCCTTTTTTAACAACTCTCTCGTCCCACAGGGAAGTAATCTCGACAGATTCAGAAACCAGCAGATACAGTTCCTATTGGGGCAAATCACTGAAGCTCCCCTGTACCCATTTTGCGAACAAAGGCCACAAGTAGAGCAACACATCAGGGGTCCGCGAGCTGCTGTACCAATTCCTAGAGGGAGTGGGCACAACAGCTGGGGCACAGCTGGGAGATTTAGACCCCCGTATATCAGTCAGCAAACGCGAAGTTTACCGTCTTATCCCCCAGCTCAGTACAACTACAGAAAATCAGAAAGGGAACTTGAGCATTTCAACCTGAGTTTCCAGAGACTGTCTGTTGCTGGGCAAGACAGAGAGCAAGACATTTTGACAATTTTAGGACAGCTCAGGTGGGGGGAGTCCTGTACAGTTCATGAACTCGCCCGAAAACTTAAAACCCGAAAGAAAGAAGTCAACCATTATCTGTACAAACTTCTCCAAGAAGGTAAATTGCATAAAGAAGGAGTGACCCCCCCCTTGTGGCGGATCGCGGACAAACCTGCCTCTATAGGGGCAGTGTGCGAAGGAAGTGCCACCGCCGACTGGAATCATTGCAAAGATACAGCTTCTGAGTGTGAAGAAAGGGAAAGCGCGGTCGGCTCAGAAGACAGTACCGAGTCTCCCATCATGGCTGAAGTCAAGGAGAAAATCTGTAACTATTTGTTCAATGTCACAGACTCCACAGCATACAACCTTGCAAAAAACATTGGTTTTTCAAAGGCCAAGGATGTTAACACCACGCTCAGTGCCCTGGAAAAACTGGGAGAAGTCCACAAGGAGAACACAAACCCCCCAAAATGGTCCCTCACTGAAAAGAAACGGGAGCGGATGCAGATCAAGATAAAAGCCAATGAAGTAACGGAAATGGCACCTCCCGCTCCAGAGCCAGAGTTTCCAGCTGCCTGCGTAGAGCCGGATCCGCAGGAGAGTGTGTTACCTTTCACAGAGGTAAAGATGGAAGAAGAAGAAGAAAATGTAAAGAATGGCCAGCAAGCCTCCGAGCAAACAGAACAGACTGACGCCAGTGTTCCTGACCCAGGCCTGCGAGCCCGGAAGCCCAGGTACCGCTTCATGAACTATGACAACTCTGAAAATGGCAAGTGGGCCACAGATGACATTCCAGATGACTTGAATGCCATCAATAAGCAGGCGGATGAGTTGAGATGCATCATGGAATCTCCCTCCTCTCCCAGCTACGCTGCCCAGTTTGATACTGCTTTCCAGTGTACGCCCTTAGAAAAGCTGATTGCCTGTCAGGAGAAGAACCCGGTCAGCGGCCTCATCGAATATAGCCAGTACACTTACCAGCGCTGTGAATTTGCCCTTTTGGAGCAGAGCGGACCCTCGCATGAACCAAGGTAAGAAAGAGAACATGGGTTTCCTTGGCTATTCTTTTCTGCTTAAAGAGATGTACATAAGCTAAATTATGATTTAATTGGTATCACAGAGACTTGGTGGGATAAGCCTCATGACTGGAATATTGGTATAGAGGGACAGAGCTTGTTCAGAAAGGAGAGGCAGGGAGAAAAGGGAGGAGGGGGTTACATGACACATAAAGGATATAGACACTTGTTTTGAGGTCCAGAAGGAGGTGGGAGGCAGACCAGTTGAGAGTCTCTGAGTAAAGATAAAAGGGTTAAAAAATAGGGTTGATGTCTTGGTCGAGACTGCTATAGACCACCCAATCACGAACAGAGGTAGATGAGGTATTTCTACAGCAAATAACAGAAATATCCAAAACATAGGACCTAGTAGTAATGGGGGATTTTAACGAGGCAGACTTCCGTTGTGAATGTAATATGGCAAAACACAGCATTTCCAATAAGTTCTTGGAGACAACTTTCTGTTCCAGAAAGTGAGGAAGTAACCAGGGGGACACCCATTTTAGAGTGGATTCTGACCAACAGGGAGGAATTGATAGTGAATCTGAAGGTGAAAGGCAATGTGGGTGACAGTGATTGTGAAATAACAGATTTCATGGGTCTAGGGAAAAAAAGGAGTGAGAGCAACAGAATAAGGCTACTGGACTTCAGAAAAGCAGACTTTAACAAACTCAGAGAACTGGTAGGTAAGGTCCTATGGGAAGAAAATCTAAGGGAAAAAGGAGTTCAGGAGAGCTGGCAGTTCCTCAAGGAGACAATATTAAAGGCACCCCTGCAAACTATTCCAATGCAAAGGAAAGATAAGAACAGTAAGAGGTCAATATGGCTCCATCGAGAGCTCTTTAATGACCTAGAAATCAAAAGGGAATCCTACAAAAAGTGGAAACATGGTCACGTTGCTAAGGAGGAGTACAAAAGAACAGCACAAGTGTGTAGGGACAAAATCAGAAAGGCGAAGGCACAAAATGAGTGCCACCTGGCAAGAGACAGGCAGTAAGAAGGGGTTCTTTAAATACATTAGGAGCAAGGGAAAGATGAAGGAAAGTGTAGGTCCTTTACTTGGGAAAGGAGAGCTAATAACTGATGACATCAAGAAAGCTGAGGTGCTTCGTGCCTATTTTGCTTCAGTCTTCACTAAAAAGGTTAATTATGACCAGATACTCAACACAAATAATATTAACAACTGGGGGAAAGGAATGCAAGTCAAAATAGGGAAAGAACAGGTTAAAAATATTTAGATAAGTTAGATGTATTCATGTTGTCAGGGCCTGATCAAACTCATCCTAGGGTAGTTAAGGAACTAGCTGAAGCAATATAATAACTCGCAATTATTTTTGAGAACTCCTGGAGGATGGGAGAGGTTCCAGAAGACTGGAGACGGGCAAATGTAATACCTTCCTTTAAAAAGGGGAAGAAGGAGGATGTAGAGAATAATAAGACCAGTCAGCCAAAATTCAGTACCTGGAAAGATACTGGAGCAAATTATTAAACAAGAAGCACCTGGAGGATAACAGGGTTATAAGGACTAATCAGCATGGATTTGTCAAAAACAAAACATGCTAAACCAACTTAATTTCCTTCTTTGACAGGGTTACTAGTCTAGTGGATTGGGGGGAAGCAGTAGACGTGATATACCTTGATTTTAGTCAGGCTTTTGACACAGTCCCTCATGACAACAGTCCCTTAAGCAAACTAGGAAAATGTGGTCTAGATGACATTACTATAAGGTGGGTGCATAGCTGGTTGAAAGACTGAACTCAAAGAGTCGTTATCAGTGGTTTGCTGTCACATTGGGAGGACACATCTAGGGAGGTTCTGCACTGGTCTGATTTGGACTCGGATAATCGAGTGGAGAGCACGCTTATAAAATTAACAGATGACTCCTAGGTGGGAGGAGTTGCAAGCACTTTGGAGGACAGGATTAGAATTCAAAATGACCTTGACAAACTGGAGAACTGGTCTGAATTCAACAAGATGAAAGTCAAGTTGGACAAGTCCAAGTACTTTACTTAGGAAGGAAAAATGAAACACACGACTATGAATGGGGAATAACTGTGTGAGTGGTTGTACTGCTAGAAAGGATCTGGGGGTTCTAGCGGATCGCAAACTGAATATGAATCACAAATGGGACGCAGCTGCAAAAAGGCTACTATGGTTCTGGGGTGTATTACCAGGCGTGTTATACGTAAGACACAGGAGTTGATTGTCTTGCTCTCCTTGGCACTGGTGAGGCCTAGGTGGAGTCCTGTGTCCAGTTTTGGGCACCACAATTTAAGAAAGATGGGGACAAATTGGAGAGAGTCCAGAGGAGAGCAACAACAATTATCAAAGGTTTAGAGACCCTGACCTATGCGGAAAGGGTCAAAAAATTGGGCATGTTCAGTCTTGAGAAAAGAAGACCAAGGAGGGACTGGTATAATGAGGATGGTGATCAATTGTTCTCCATGTGCACTGAAGGTAAGACAAGAAGTAATGGGTTTCCTCTTCAAGGGAGACTTAGGTTAGATATTAGGAAAAACTTTCTAACTCTAAGGGGAGTTGAGCTCTGGAATAAGCTCAAGGGAGGCCATGGAGTCCCCATCGTTGGAAACTTTTAAAAACAAGTTGGACCAACCCCTGTCAGGGATGGTCTAGGTTTACTTGGTCCTGCCACAGAGCAGGGGGCTGGATTTGAAGACTTCTTGAGGTCCCTTTCAGCACCACATCTGTGATTCTGTTTGGCCTCAATTAACGTCGAATCTAATTGCCTCATCCTAGATTTGCAGGGCCAGTGTGTCAATATTTGCTGTGCTTCCTCCTGTGACAACCAGTCTAATCACCCGCAAGGTTCATGCGCCTCACCCAAAGGACTCACAGTCCCTTAACTAGGAAATAGGAAAGACCATTTACCAAAACAACCAGCTCTTTCCCTCAGAAACCCCATAGCCACCAGTGAGCAGGACAGAAAAGGAACACACAGTGCTGTCCTTCCTGGTATTTTACACCGCTGAATTGTTCAGCTGGAAAGGAAACCGAAAGCAGCTGAGAGTCTAAAGGGCCCAATTCTGCTCTCACTTACGCAGTTGCAACTCCCATTGACTCTAGAAGGACTGGAATAAGAGTAAAATGAGGGGAAGTCAGTAAAGGCAGGGGAGATAGAGGAAGGTAACCTCTAGAGAGAGAGTTCCCCCTGAAAACAGATGAACAGACGCTGATGTCTCTGTCCAGGAGTGGGAAATCCCCTGCAGCAACTTACCGGGGAGAGGGGGAGAAATGTCCTCTAGGTTTCCTATGGTTTCTTGCCATTGGGTCTGTTTTCTTATCCCACCACCATTTGCACTGCTGGAATTTCACTTCATGGAACCCATTGTTAGCAGCTCTGCAGCTTGTCACTAGCTGCAAGCATCTCGTTGGTGTGGCAGTTCGGAGCGTAGCACGTCACTTGCAGTCACAGAATGGGATTTTTTTCTGGGTAGTCTGTGGAGGATACTTTCTGATATTGTGGCCATTCCTGGGCACTGATGTGACAGTGAAAGGCACCGTTTATGCCACACTGGAATATGTCAATAGGCCCACTAGAGGGGAAAATCAGCCTACTTTCCAAAGACAAAATCCAAGCTTTCTCTTTAGGGAAAGGTCTGAATGGATTTAGCCCCAATGGCCTGTCCCTAGATCCAGTTCAACCTGCTTTTTGCTGAGATGAGTCCACCTCTGCAAAAGGCTGGGCGCCAAAAAGGAATCTAGCTGGCGTAAGCTGTCATTGGGGTCTGCCCCTGAGAGAGAGGCAGGCACATCTGTCAAAGACGAGAGGCAGTGCCTGGCAAAGATGCTGTGCAGAGAGTTGGCTGGCAGCTCTTACATGCCCTCCTAGGCACGCTGGGCAGATCCTGCCTGAGGGACAAACTGATCCAAAGTGACTAGGTGCAGATGTGGCGATTCAGGCTGGCGCCAGACCGGCTTTCAACCTTTCTTTCCCCCGTGCAGGAGACTGTCTTGGATTTGCACTCGGTGCGGTGAGAACAGCCAATGAGTTAATGACTCATGCGGCCTCTGGTGCCTCTGGACCCAGGAGACTCATTCTGCAGCGTTAGGGCTGAACTCACTGGGGTCTCTGCCACCACATCTGCTGTGGAAGGCTGTGTAAACTTGGAAATGAAGTCAGATTGCATCTTTGGTGCGTCTGGCCCTTCTGCAGCCGTGGCTTGTTTGCTTCCGCACCGCCGGGACCAGCAGCGCCTTCCCACTCGAGTTCCAAGAGCTGGGCTAGCGGCTTGGTGCAGGAGGGGCAGGCTGGTACCCAGAGTGACCGGTCACATGTTTGTCCTTGTCTCTTCCTCTACAAAGATTTAAGTTCCAGGCTGTGATAAACGGGCGCCGGTTCCCACCAGCGGAAGCAGGTAGCAAAAAACTGGCCAAGCAGGAGGCAGCTGCCAACGCCATGAAAATCCTGCTGCGCGAAGCTGAGAATGAAGGGGAGGATGGCATGGAAGGGGAGGAGTCGTTCGTCCCAGACAGCTCCGAAGCAGAGCTGGTGAGTCCCGTGCTGTTTGTTCTGGGCGACATTCGGGCTAAAATCAGGGCCTTGATGCCCGTGTGCTCAGCCCTGCTCTCCCAAAAGAGCCATCCTGCTGCTGCGTTTTTCTATTCACAGACGCAGCGCGAAGCAGACAGTATTTGGGGGGGCTGGCCCAGCACTAGCTGTCAGGGGAGGGTGATGTAAAGGAGCTAGAGATTGTCCCTTCCCAAAAGGAAATGTGATTCCAAATGGTGTGTGGGGAAAGTATTTCAAGCCTGTATGAGGGCTCTCCCGCCTTTCTCTTTCTGGAATTAGCTCTCAGGTGCTATTTGGGTAGTGCCCAGAATGGCCTGAACGGTCCACGAAGGGCCCCACGCTTCTCTTGCTTGTAGCAAAAGTGGCTTCTTATGAGTATTCCAAGGGGTGCGGAAGCAGAACCACCGATGCGAAGCTGACCTGCTCTTGATGCAGGCTGGTGCTCGTTCTCTCGGCCGGGTTGGCTTTGTCCTGTAGTTAGCATCTCTGAGTTGGCAGAAAGTTGCAGCCCCTGGGCTAGCGCCTGGCAGCAGCAACCTGTCCGTGGGAGCTCGGCTGAGATATGTGCTTTAGTCTCCTCTCCATTTCTTGCCATAGCCTGCACGCCCAGAACCAGAGCCTCCGTCTGCAGCGGCACAGCTAAGCTTGTCTTCCGGGAAGAACCCCATCAGCATATTAATGGAATATGGACAGAAATCGGGGAGCACATGTGAATTCCAGCTGCTGTCTCAGGAGGGACCGCCCCATGACCCCAAGTATGGCACATCATGTTAATTGGGGGGGGGGATTCTTTATTTCCTCTCCAATCAGAGGAACCAGCCAGGTTGCCCCATCTGTCCAGGTTCCCATACACTTCACTGTGTTATCTGAGTGTTCATCTTGCTCAAGGACGACTGGACCTGGCTCCCTCGAGGCCCTGTACACCCCAAAAAGAGGTCAAGGAATGCCTTTGTCGTGGGAGGCTGGGTGTCTCCAACCCAGGGGCAGGCTCAGAGCACGGGCTAGTCCTGAATACCATGCGTGGCAGTGCCATGCCAGTGCTTTTGGAGCATCCAGTCATCCTGATGCTCTTAAACTGCTGATAACTTGGAAATGTTCCTTGTGCATCTTTAGCCCGACTTGAACTGGGAGTTGGTGCAAAGAACAGACTGAAGCCTCTGGGGTTAACATTCTTCTCATGGTGTAACATCCTGCCAGGTTCAAATACTGCGTGAAGGTGGGTGAGCAGACTTTCCCCGCGGTGATAGCCAACAGCAAGAAAGGAGCAAAGCAGATGGCAGCGGAGGTTGCTGTGAAGATCCTCCGCGGGGAGGCTGGGGGGCAGTTCTTCCCAGAACAGGTAGAGAGACCCTTGCACCCTTTACTCCTTCCTCCAGTAGGGTTTTACCCCGGGCGGGTCAGCCGGCAGTAGCCAAGGCTGGCTGTGTGCAGTTATCCTGCTGTAGCACGTACTCCTAAATATTTAACTGGCTCCTCTTGTCTAACTCGTCTTTAGCCCTCCGTAGAGGTCCCGAGCGAGCCAGTCCTGGAACCGCCTGCTGCCCAGCCCCTGAATCCAGATGAGTCAAAAGCAGCAAAAGCCAAGGGCATCGGGGAGCTGATCAAATACCTCAATGCCAATCCCGTCAGCGGCCTGCTGGAATACGCCCGTTCCAACGGCTTTGCAGCAGAGTTCAAAATGATCGATCAGACGGGACCTCCTCACGATCCGAAGTAAGTCGCGGTGAATGTCCATGACAAAACTGGCACTGAAGTATGCACAGACTCCTACCTAGCATAGCAAATTCCTGGCGAAGCTGCAAGCTGGTAACAGAGCTAGCTGCTGTCGGAGCGTCATTCTGCCTCCTTACAGTTGGCAGGTACAAATAAAAACCACTTCGTTTTTAAACGTTGCTTTCCCAGTGACATGCTGCTGCTACCTCTGTAGGTTTGTCTACCAAGCCAAGGTTGGAGGCCGTTGGTTCCCAGCTGTGACTGCACACAACAAAAAGCAAGGCAAGCAGGAAGCGGCCGATGCAGCGCTCAGAGTCCTGATTGGGGAAACGGAGAAGGCTGAACGCACCGAAGGACAGAGCATCACAGAGGTAATTTCTCTCTCCCCAGAACTAGGCTGTCAGTGACTCGTGAAGGTCTGTTATCTTGTCGGCTGGCTTTCTCATCCTTTCCTCGCATGTACTAGAGCTGCTCCCAGTAGGACACACACATACTCTGACCCTGCCTCCTGCCAGCATCTGATGCTGGACTGAGCTAGCCCCAAACTGATCCATGAGCAGCTGAAGCATGGTCCCTCGGGTAAGAGCACGAGCACACGAAGTGATTCCGCATTCCCAGTTCAGTCGTTCTTACGCCACCTTGTGGCACCGTCAGAGCACATCAGCTGTGAGCAAAGCTCTAATTCTGGCAGAATTACTGTCCAGGTCGGTGCCGTTCTGAGTCCTGCTTTGAGCTCTGCGATCTCCTGAGATGTGTGTTCCCTGCTGCAGAGCTGATCCTGGCACTGAGATCTTGCCTAGTAAAAGGGGATTCAGAGCAGTGCCAGAGAAGGCCACCGGATGCGCACCATGCACTCTCCCCACAAGCACCCAGAGGAAGAATTCCTTAGGCACTCGTGATCGAGAAGTCCTACCAGCTAAGTCCCGGGGAGCTGGGGCAGAATTGTTTCTTACTGTTCAGTTTTAAACATTCTCAGTGATGGGGGTTTCCACTCCTTCCCTGGGGAGACTGTTCCTCACCCCAGTGCATCTCGCTGTCAGGAAGCAAGACTATCCACTGATGTTGGGCTCAGAGATGAGCGTGAGATTTGGAGCATGGGTACAGCAGAGTTCTCTAAAGAGGTGGCCCCGCCACACCATGGTAATCTCTGCGTTTGCAGTCCAAAACTGCATGGACCTTTTGTGCTGTTATAGCCCATGGCAAACTCACCTCTATATACTCACCTGCTCTTTCCCTTGGCATTTGTGTGCTCTGGATTCTACCCTCCCACTGAATAGCCGGGTTTCCGATCGGCTTCCTTCTTGAGTCTTTGTTTACGTAAATGAATGACCTGCTTGTGATCTCTTAGCAATGCTGCTGTCTTGTCCCCCTTCCAGCTCCCCGTGAGTGGCAGTACCCTGCATGATCAGATAGCTATGCTGAGCCACCAGCGCTTCAATGCCCTCACTGCTCGCATCCAGCACAGCCTGCTCGGGCGGAAGATCCTGGCTGCAATCATCATGAGGCGAGGAGAAGAGGGCCTGGGAGTTGTGGTCAGCATTGGCACGGGTATGAGCCACTACTTCCAGCATGCACTGAGCTCGGGCTCCCTAGCTAGATACATTTCTTACTAGAAGTAGGCACTGGCCATTCCTATGAGCTCCTTCAGGGAGAGTGGGACACAGTCCCCTCTCAGCATCCTACGGGGTTAAAGAACGTTCCCAGGGTTCACACGGTGTCACCGGTAATCTAGTTACAAAAGGAGAAAATAAAGCGAACTTGCCTTCAGCTATGTCGCTCGTACTCTTTGCTTGCACTTCTACATGCTAGCCTGTGCATCAGAGCATGGATTTTCCCTCCTGGTGTCAAACAGCACAAGGTCCTACGGCTTCCCTCAGCTTTAGATTCCTAAATCCCCCTCTCCCTAGGTGGTTGGCACTGCTTCGCGTCTCAGAGGATGGGCAAATGAGGCCGCCAGGTTTGAAGGGACCCTGGCGTCAAGCTGGGAACATCTAGATTTGTGCTGCTCATAAAAAGAGGCAAGCGATTTCTGCGTGGAGTAGAATTCTGTCCTGTTCGTTGGCCAGGATAATGATCCCCAGTAACTGGGGCCATGCTGCTCAGGTGCCCAGAGTGGTAAGACTGGTGAGATAAAAGGCTGCCTTTTCAGAGGAGCCCGTGCGTTGGCATTGTGAGACTCTTCCCTCCCTCGCCCTCTAGGAAATCGCTGCGTGAAGGGGGAGGAGCTGAGCCTGAAGGGAGAGACTGTGAATGACTGCCATGCAGAAATCATTTCCCGCCGAGGCTTCGTCAGGTGAGGGGTGGGGGAAGCTTTGTTCTCTGTTTGGAGGGAGTCTCGGGAGAAAGGGAACACCTCGCTGCCCATCTTGTCCCGCGGGCAGACCCCTCTCAAGGAGCACAGCCAGGGTCCGTTTCTGCAGAGAACGCTCTGGTGCTAGGAGCTGTGGGTTCCAACACTTGCTGTTTATCTGCCTGGCTGTGAAGCACAGCGACACTGTGTTTTACAAGGAAGGGTCGTGTGTGACTGTTGCCCACGTTACTGCCATGTTGGCAGTTTGTCACGCCCCCGGGCGGTACTCACCATCCCTGGGCAGGGTCAGATGGCAGCTACACTCATGTGCAGTACAAAGGAGAACCATGCAGAAGCTGCACGCCCCACTGTGCCATGCACCATCTCAGCCCACGCCCAGCGCTGCTTGGGCCAAGATGGACAGAGCCTTGCGCAGATACAAATTCAGCTATTTATATCCGGTACAGCTGCGCTGGAGGAGCTGCTGGGGCAGGGCGCTGACTCCTGGCAACGGCGGCCCCACTTCCTGCTCCTTTTGCCACTGCGGTTCCCGGGAGAGCCCTGCGGTTCCGCGGAGACCGCTCTATATCCGTGGATCCGCGCAGGGCTCTAAAGATGGAGCCCTGTCTTCTGAGTCATAGCGTCTCTTCAGATCTAACCTCCACGCTTGGGCTCGTCCCGTTCTAATTGCACCATCAAACCATGTCGGTGCTATCTTGCTGTAGGGGGTAACAAAGCCAGCCCAGTCTGCTGGGCAAGGCTTTCCCAAGCTAAGTCCTACCACCCCGATTGCTCTCTCCTCCCTCATGCATTTAGCATTGCCCCTTTTAAATAGCGAGAGAGAGAATCTGGACTAGTGCCAGTCCCTATCTGTACCCCATACAACGCCAGCCCCTGTATCTGTGCTTGTCACTACACTTGGGGTGTTCCTCCACCCCCGGGACGAGGGGAGCAGGTCCCCAGCAGATCGGGGAGTTAGAGCGACCGTGTGCTTGTGATCTGCAGCTTTCTGAGTGATTTGTCCTTCCCGTTAATCCCTGGGGCTGTGGCACACGCCATTAAAGGTGAGAGCAGGGGGATGTGTTTCAAGCGGAACTTTCCCTTACCGTGCAAAGTTGGGACGGTCTCGACACAGACTCTGCTGGAGCTGCAGTTTTCCATTAGTCCTTGACAGGGTGTAAGAAACCTCAAGGTTTCCCCTGCGCTTGGCCAAAAGTAGCTATAAAAGAGCCGGTGATTGTAGACCAGTCCTGAGGCCGTGCCAGCGCTCAGCCCTCTCTGGGACTGTGTCGTCTTAAGTGAGCTTTGTGCCGATGAAAGCTGCTAGGTCGGCAGTCTAGGCGTCTTCTTCCCCGCAGGATGAGTGCATGCAAGCAGCAACTGGGTAAGCGCCCCACATTCTCCTACAAGTATCCCTCTCCACTGACCTGGGGGGATTTTGTTCTGTTACCTGTTCAGCCCTTGGCTTCTGGGCTGGGGCTGCCAATGCGGGTATCCACTCCCAGGCTCCAAAGTATTCTCCGCAGAGTCCCCTCTCCTGGGTTTCCCGTCCTCATGCGCCCAAACCGACAGACACAGCTAACCACATCATGTGTTTCACTGAAGCTCTCTTCCACCTTCAACAGAGACTGCCGTTGGGGCACTGCCTGTCCTGGTCACGTGTGGGGGTTGGGGTGGTTCTGATCTCTGGAACGAGGCCATCTTCTGACCCGTTGTGTTTGTTCCCAGATTTCTCTACAGCGAGCTGATGAAGTACAATCCCGCCGATCCCGCCTCTGCAGAACAGAGCATATTTGAGTCAGCAGGAGAAAACAGGCTCAAAATAAAAGACGACGTGACCTTTCACCTCTACGTCAGGTCTGCAGGCGCATAGCGCTGCTAACCTTCCCTGGGGCGGCCCCGTTAATCTACCCCAGTTGATCTGTGTCCTCTGACGGGCATGAGCCCCAGGCTCTCCCCTGACCGTCCCAACCCCCATGTACCGATAGCTTTGGGTGCTGGATAGCAGGGCTTGCAGTGCCTTTCGGAGAGAGCTGCATGGTGCACGCGGTCACGGAGTGATGCTGCTGATACCTCGCTCTTCTATAGCGTTCAAAGGGCTGTAAATCTTCACTGTATTTCTCCTTCCACCCCCCGGAACTAGGGATGTAAAGATAAAGCCGCACGTATAGGCAGGTCTGGAGTGGAAGTGACTTGAGCAAACCTCAAGAACAACCTCTCCTGGTGAAGTAACTGTCCTGCTGAGCCAGCGTAGGAGTCCGGCATAGCCCGTGTTATTTCCTTGTCCTTTGGGTCTACGCTAACTCGGCGGGGGCTGTTGGTTTGTTTCTAGCACGGCGCCTTGTGGAGATGGGGCCCTCTTCGATAAATCCTGCAGTGACCAGGCAAGCACAGCGGGGGAGAGCCAGCATCAGCCTCTCTTTGAGAATCCCAAGCAGGGGAAACTGCGCACCAAGGTGGAGAATGGTGAGTCTCACAAAGCCTCAGGAGCCCTTGCTCCAAGCATGCCGCTGCGCCGGGAATGCCGGCGTCTGTATCTTCCAGTCACACTGAGGCTCAGCTGCGGGAAGCGCTCCCTGCTAGTAACCCCTGGCCAGACGGGGGGCTTAGCTCCATTAAGCTCTTCCACCTGGTAACGTGATCTGGAGAATCAGCCCTGGGGCCAGAGGCTGGGAGTTTCGCAGCTACCTCTAGGAAAGGACCAGCATGTTCACTCTGACCCCCCGCTCTCCTGTGTCGGACAGAGAGCTGCAGGAGGTGGGAGAGTGGACCTGGCATGGGGAGGGGGCTGGCGTGTATCCCTGTGAGTCTGAGCCATCCGCAGGGTTAGACGGCGGAGAGGTGATGTCCCGCCGGCCTTTCTCCCATCCGTGCTTGTTGCTGCCCTAGGCTCAAGTGAGCAAAGGCAGAGAGGGTTAGAGGATGGGTGAAGAGGGTGGGCAAGGGGCTGGGGAGATGGAAAGTCACGCTCCACCCCCCGTGCTTTTGTCTGTACCAGCACCAACGCTCGTGTGGCACTGGCCTCGTTTTCAAGCGCAAGCTAATTGGGCTTCAGCCGTGTGAAAACTTGCCTCTCTCTAGTCTACCCAGCTTTCCCTCCTGGCCGCAGGGCGCGTTGTCCTCTGTCTGCGCGGGGCCGTGCCGTCTCGGAGGTGTGCGTGACACTTCGGGGAGCTCGGGGAGTGTGCTGGCCTGGCCTGCACCCTTGTGGAAGGGGGTTTTGTAGCCGGCTGGCTCTTTGCAAATTCCCTTTCCTTTCCTCTCCTGCAGGGGAAGGCACCATTCCCGTGGAGTCGAGTGACATTGTGCCTACGTGGGATGGGATCCAGCACGGGGAGAGGCTGCGCACCATGTCCTGCAGCGACAAAATCCTGCGCTGGAATGTGCTTGGCCTGCAAGGGGCGTTGCTGTCGCATTTTATGCAGCCAGTGTACCTCAGCTCCGTCACGCTCGGTACGAAACCCTGAGCGCACTGTGCTCTCAGAGCGTTCAGGAGCTGGGCTGCGTATGCTGAGCGCCAGATAACCTCCTTACTGCAGTCATGGAAAAGAAATTCACCCGGGGAACCGAAGGCTAAAATGTTGATTCCAGCAGAGCTAAACCATTAGGGAACACATGGGACCGTGTAGATTTTAACCATGGGGACACGTGGGGATTTTCTCCTTGGCTCTTGGTTTGGATGTGTGCGGACCAGGGGGAGACTAAAGTTGCCTGTAAATGTTTTATGGCCACAAATGTTGCAATCCGTAAAACTGAACCCTTCACATGTTAATGACCAAGGAAGTGTCTAGCGATAGGAAAATTGCTGGCCTGAACCTTTTCCGCCTCAGGCTTTCTGAGCATCTTCTCAGCTTTCTGCCTGCCCATTAACAATGCAGCCGCTCTGTTTCCTAATGCCTGCATGTGTCTTTTCCCAGGTTACCTGTACAGCCAGGGTCACTTGACACGTGCAATCTGCTGCCGCATGTCGAGAGACGGAAGCACGTTTGAAGCAGGTCTCCAGGCTCCGTATCATGTTAAACATCCCGAGGTACTGTAGGCTTGGCAGCTCTTAATGTTTCCATTCTCTCCTCTCCGCACAAGGGGCCAGCCATCTGCACTGGTGCCTTCTTGTATTAGTGAGCCTCGGTAGACGACCTGCCGGAAGGTTAATGCTCAATGAACCTTCCAGCTCTAGCTGGAAAGCTTAACTTCCTCCCGGTATTTGTCGGACCAGAGACCGGGTTCAGGACAGAGAGATCATGGTGGCTGGTTCTGTGCTTCCCTGTCTTTCAGCCCACTGCCACATCTGGCCAGGGGTGAGTGGTTAATGAGACCTTTGTGTGTACGATGGTGCCAGGGCAAGACTCGGTAAACTCTCCGGGTTTCATGCGTGCCAGAGCCCCAGTGACCCGTCTCTCTCCAGGGGCTGTCGCGGGCGACCTTGGAATTGGGCGCGTGGCCTAGCTGAGATTATAAATGCTTTGCCGGTGCGGCGAGCTAGAACGCAACCAATTGCTGGGTGCTGCAGCTGGCAGGTCGCTATGGGGGCCCCAGGTGAGAGGCTTCCGCTGCGTTCCCCGTCTGCCAGTGCTGAGAGCCACACGCCCCTCCCAGCTGTGTGCATGTGCCAGTCTGCTGAGCCAGCCCCCTTGTCTCCCCCTGGCCCTCTAGGTGGGGAGAGTCAGCGTCTACGACTCCGCCAGGCAGACGGGCAAGACCAAGGAGTCGAGCGTGAACTGGTGTCTTGCCGACGAAAGCGAGGTGGAAGTCCTGGATGGCACAAAAGGCAAAGTAGACGGGTGAGCGAAGAGCTTTGAAGGCTTGCCAGAGGCTGGCTCTAGGGGAGCTTGTGAAGGGGCCGGTTCCCCGGGCTGTCATGCCGTGCCCTGCTGTGTGGGAGGACCTGGGGGACTGGAGCCGCAGCTAAAACGGGGATTCATGCCAGTCAGAACAGAATATCCGCCCGCTGTTCTCAGGCGCTGGGCGCGCGGCTCCAATCGCTCCCACGCACCGAGCAGTCCTGCCAGGGGGCCTCCGGGGGCTGCAAGGCGGAGCTGCTGTGTGTGTGGCACTTGGAGATCCCGGTTGTTGCCCACGGGCGCTCTGCTCCTGCCATGACTCTGTCCAAGCCCTGGGCTCTGGGCGCGTGGATCCGATTGCAATCCCCAGCCCCCTTGGCCCAACCTCCATTCTCTGGGGTTCTCATTCTGGTCCTGTTCTTCGCTTTCCAGACCAAAGCTGGAGGTGTCCCGTGTGTCCAAGAGGAGCATGTTCGCCCTGTTCCAGCAGCTCTGTGCCAAGGCTGAGCGCAAAGACCTGCAGAGCCTGGCGCTGTACTCAGATGCCAAGGAGGCAGCCTCGGCCTACCAGGGAGCCAAGGGGCACTTCTTCAGTGCGCTGGAGGAGATGAGCTATGGGAGCTGGATCGGCAAACCCCAGGAAGAGGAGAACTTCTCTCTCGCCGAAGCGTAACGAGCTTCCCTCTGTGTGTGTCTCTGTGTGTTCCTTTTGTTTTCTTTTTTTGTTTTTTAAATGGAGCCGGGAATGTTGACTAGGACTGTGGATTCCCCTGGGTCCCTCCTCCTCTTGCGTTATCCTGGCAGCACACCTTGATTCTGCTGGGAGGGACTCCCGCGTTCACATTGCATTCTGTCGATGTGAGTGGACACTCGGCACACGGTGGTGAGGAGCCGCGAGCGTGTGTGTGTGTGTTTGTACGGGAGAATCCACACCGTCCACGCATTTAAATGAAATCACAGGCGAGCCCGCCCCCGTGTCCCTTCGTCACAGCCGTTGGGGGGAACTCAATGGTTTGCTTGTCCGATGCATTGTCTCGATTGGATCTTTTTAAATAATATGTGTGTACTTCCCAGCGTCTCTCCTCCCCCAGAACACTTCCCTCTGATTTGCAAGATGATTCCTGCAGCTGTTGGCAAAACTCCCCGGGACTTTCCCTTCCCAGCAGTCCTGCTGGGGGGCACAAATGGGTTTGAAGACAAGGTGATCTCTTGTGGCTGCTATTTCATTCTGGGATCTGCTGGCTGGGCGCCGCACAAGCCGTGTGTGGCTCAGAGCTAGCGGTAGATTGCGTGTACAACCTGGTCTAGATCGCCATAGTTAGCAGGAGTGTTCCTGGGTTTGGTGTGGTAGCCTAGCCTGACGTACCCTGTTGGTTATGAGGGTTGGGTCTGGAGTCCCGCTGAGACGGGCCATTCTAAAACCCTGCCTGACACTTCCCCCTGTGAGGGGGGGCGAGTGGCACCCGAGGGTGGGGTGCCCCAGACTTGCCAGGCAGGGTGGCACCACTTTAAGACGCGCCTCAGTGAAGTGGAGCTTTTCCTCCTTACCCCAAACGTCCCTTCAGACCAGCTTCGTGACTAGCCCGCGGCTGGTTCGGCTGCAGCACCGCCCCTTTTACCGAAACGGGACCAGGGATCTTTTAGAACCTGGCCTCTTTGTTTTTAAACCGTGCCTTGAAACGGTCATTCATTGTTTCTTGTCTACAGGCCTTGGGCCCAGCCAGCCTCTCCTCTCTGTTGTTTGCAGGAATCTATGCCACTTTCGTGGGTGATGGGATCTAAGGCAGGTTCTGTCTGTGTTGGCAACGCTGATTGGTGGCTGGGCAGCCCTGGGGGGTGGGGGTCAAGGGGCTGTCTGCTGGCGCTGTGCTAGCAGGGCCAGCAAATTTCTTCTTCCTTCTTGGAAGAAGCCAGTCCCATGCAGCCTGCCTGCCGTGCTAGACCTAGAATCCCAGGCCCCGGGATCAGCTCGCTCCAGATGTCGGCTGCGTTTGACCTGAGCTGGCCTGGGCTAGTCTGGTTTAGCCTGGCCCTGGGGGAAGGGGCGTATAGATCGCTCCGGAATTGAGTGGCACTGTGAGTCGTCAAGTGCTGCATGGGGTGTACGTTGCAGTGCGAGTCTTCCCCGCTCCTGGGAGGCCGGGGGCGAGGCCGGGGGGCAGGCTGCTCCTCTGAAGTAATTGAAGAGAGACCCAGACCTGTTCTTACTCCACAGTTCTGGCATCTCCTTGTGCCGTCTCCACCTCCCCCCGTTTATTTTATTTGTAATTAGTTGCACTGTCAGTGGGTCAGAGCAATTCCTGTTGTGCATCATTTGGGGACTGTCTCCTGCAAACTCGTTCTACCCACACGCCCCCTTTCTTTTCTGTCATGTTAGATTCCTTCTCTTGTCGCACTGGCTCTGGAGAGCTGAATGGAAACCAATGTACATTTATTCACGGGAGAACTGTAACCCTCCTTTTTATTTTATTTTAATTTTTGTAAGTCTGCTTTTAAGTGCCCCTCGATATCGATGATTCTAAGTCCTAACATTCCGCATAAAAATTAAAAAAAAATCTGTATTGTTAGACAGCTCCGTCCTGTGGGTTCTTTTAATTCCCGGGAGATGAAAAGTGGGGCCATGGCTGGGGTTAATGTAAATGGCAGCGAGCGTGGAGATGGAGTCGCTCAGAAGGGAAAGGATGGAGTTATTTGATCGTCGGCTGAACCGTGACCCGCACTGATTTCATAACCAGGTGGGGCTCGGCCCGCGGACGGGGGGGGGGGTCTGTGCTGAGCAACAGCTCTGCAGGGGCAGGTTGAATCTCTTCCCCCCTCAAAGCTCTCGAGTGAATTCTGAAGTGATGCTGTCCCTGGCCCCAGGCTTGCTCTGCCATCGCTGGAGCTCGGGGCACCCTTCTGTTCATCCCTGCGTAGCCCCAGCTGTGCTGAAGCAAGGGGATCCCCCACCCCCTCAAAGGACACCCAGTTGGCGAGTCATAGATTTAAAGGCCAGAAGGGACCATCAGATCATCCAGTCTGGCTTCTTGGGTGACACAGGCCAGGCGATTTCACCCCAGGGCTCCCGTATTGCGCCCAGTGACTTGTGTCTGGCTAACGCACGTCAGGCTGGATCTGAAGCCCTCAGCAGATCGACTCCACCTCTCCCCTGGTTCCAGTGGCCAATCGCCCTCCACATTAACAATCTGCCCCTGAACTCGCCTGGCTGCCTTGGGGATTGGCTGCGGAGTTGGGCTTCCCCCTCCGGTGAGGAGGGGAGTAATTCTTTAACTCCCGGAGCAGTGCCAGAGTGGGCGAGCCCAGGACCCTGGGGGCATGGAGCCGTCAGGCAGCCCCCCAGCTAGACTTGAAGGAGCCCCCTCAGCCAGACAGCTCTGACCGGGTGAGTCACAGCCCTGTGGGTTCAAGGTGCCTGGCGTGCTGCTAAGGACGTATCCACCAGGGGCCATGGCTGTGACTTACCTGCCTGGTTACCCGAGCGACTGGAGAGAGGGGGAAGGCAGCATCTGCCCAGCATGGGCCCCAGAGCACAGGCTGCTGCGGCCACCGTTCAGCTCAAGCTTAGTTAAGACAGAGACTGTCCTGCCCAAGAGCAGTTTTATTACAGGTCAGAACAGTTACAGACCCTGGAGCGCCCCGGCTCTCGCTTTGCTCGGAACAGCACCAAGAGGCTGGTGACCGGGCGTGCGAGGGGCAGTGCCAGCGGCGGACGCTGAGGCCATTTCGGAAACCAGGGAAAACAGTTTGGGCTCCTGGCTGCCGCCCGCTGGCGCAGAAGGTGTCACTCAGCCCCCCTGCCGGGCCCCAGCTATTGCTGTGCCGTAGGGTGACACCTCGTGGCCACACAGCCGCCACTCTTCTGTTTTTAATGGGTCCCCCTGTAACCAGGTGCCTTCAAAGCTAAGCAAAGGGGGACTTGCAAATGAGTCGGTGAGAACATGAATAAACGTCTGAATGGGGCTAAAGAGACTCCTTGGAAGTGACCGGCTGCTGCCCGAGCAGAGTTCACCCAGCCGGCTCCACGCCATGCAGGGGCCGTTCCGTGCCCGGTGAGTAACGGCTCGGTACCGCCCCCTCCCGTGTCGGGGGGGAGTTAGAAGCAGACCCCAGAGCGTGACTCAGCCGCTGTTTAAAGCGACGGGGAGGAAGTAGGCAGAGAACGGGAGCCCTTCCTGCACCCAGTCTGACTGAAACTGTCCAGGGCACATGGAGGCAGCTGGCTGCCTAGGGCGGCTGCCTTCTCTCTCCAGGTGCTGCATGGGCTGGATTCCCTTGGAGCCACCCTGCCCCCGGCCGCTAGCCTGGCACTGCAGAGCTCTGCTCTGGCTGGTCTCCAGGACTGGATTCGGCCACCATGCAAAGCAGGGGGAGGGCTGGTCGCTGAACTGCTCTGCACCAGAGCCTGGGGAGGAGGCCAGGCGGGTGGGACAGTGATCCGGAGCGCTCTGGGTAGCTGACCGGCCGAGACTGTTCTCCGGCCCGCGGGGGCTCTTCTGCTGCGGCCCTTTCAGACTCAAACATCCAATTTGAAATATCACTAAAATCTAGTCCCGCTTGCCCCGGAGGGCAAAGCTGGTGCAGCGTAGGTGGCAATCTGCCAGCAGCCGGCTGTGCCAGGACCCTTCACGCCTGGCTGGGGGCGAAGCTGAGACATTCCTGGCTGCCATTGTTTACCGAGCAAGACTCACAGCAGAGCGATGGGCTCAGCCTGTCCCTCTGCTCCGCGTTGCCCTTCCAGGCAGCCTGGCGGATCAGCGCTATTTATAGGCGACGCTTGATTTAAAATTTCTCCCAGGGAGGCTAATTCTTGCCTGCCCAGGGCCCGCAGCACTGGCCTTGGGTTTCCATTCTGCACATGCCCTGTCCCTCTCCATCCACCCGACTTGCCTGCCCTCGGCCGTTCCAGGGCACCAGCCAGGGGCCTGGACACCATTTATAACGATCGAATCGAGCTGCGGCTGTAGCTGCTGTCTCCCGCCCCCCACCAGAGCTGGAACCCGTGAGGGGCTGGCCCCAGGGCTCCGTCAGCAGGAACCGGCTCTGGGATCTTTCACCCACGGCCGGACGGTAATACTGAGATCTGACGAGCCACCCTCGGAGTCTTGCAGAAGGAAACTAAGAGGAGCAGAGCAACCCGGGGGCACGGGCGACTCCTGGGTGTCCCTGCGAGGGTCGCGATCCAGCTGGCGTGTGGCTGTAAGAATCACTGTCTCGCTCTCGGGAGGGCCCAGTGGCATCAGCTAACACGACAGCCAGCGCGACACACTTTAACACCCTCCACGGCACCGGTGGAGCCCAGCTTTGCTGCACGTTCGCGCCCGTGTTTCACCAGCATCAGCACTGATGCCACAGCCCAGGGCAGCCCCCTGGTGATCTGCAGTGGCACGAGAGTGCAGTGCCCCCCACGTGCGCTCCGGCTCGGGTTTAACGGCGTGTAAATCGCAGCGAGAAGGGGCCGTGGCAGGCGTCTGCATAAGCAGGGGGGCAGGAACCGCCCTCGCTGGGCTCGGAGATCTTGTTCCCGCAGCCAGCGCCAGGAGCTGCTGCTGCTCTGGGCGATCCCTGGGCCCAGCACCCTGCTGAGATCTTGGCCCAGGGTTCTGCCCCCTGACTGAGTGTTTCACCTGGAACAAGAAGGGGAGGCGCCTGCCCGGCCCCAGGGCGGCCTGGCTCTGTCCCTGCAGGGCTGGCTCCCTGCCCACACTGTCCTGGGTCTTTGCCTTGAAGGGGGTCAGATCTCCCCTTCCCCGCTGTGTTAAAAGTTCCCAGCACACCCTGGAGAACTGCAGCCCGTCCTGGTGCCCTCCCGGCCCTGCCTCTACCCTGCTCCGGAGCCCCACGACGAGAAGGGCTTAGAAATAAAGGGGGGTCAAATTAAACCAGGTTTTAAACAACCCCCCCACCCCCGAGCCCGTGTGATGATTTATTGGGCTGCGGTGACGTCTGAGGCAGCCCAGGGCCGCGACCCCCCTCCCCCCCCCCCGAGTTTCCAGGGGTACAGTTCAATGCAGCGACGGGCTCCGGTCTCAGTCCAGAGGACGTGCCTGGGGCCCGTTCCCCCCAGACGCTGCCTGTGCCCTGCCCGGCTGCATGTGACTGGACGGCACCGGGCGACCCTGGCAGCCGGCTTCACGGCAGAGCTCAACGGCCTCACGCCTCGTTACGGTGGGAACCGTTTGGCCTCACTGATCTCTGGGGGGAGAGGAGCCCCCCTTGACCCCCCCCAAGCAGTCCCGTCCCTCCCAGGAAGCGCTCGAGCAGCGCCCGGCTCCCGGTCGGTCTCCTCCGTTGGCTCCTGGGGCCTTGCTCTCAACGGGGCGCCCCAGCAGCGGGAGCCAGGACGCCCCAGCACCAAAAGCAGCAGCAAGGCCCTGAGACCCCCCCTCCCCAAACTGCCCCGGTCCCAGGGAACCCCCCAGGCCTGTGTGCTCCAGCCACTGGCTGCGAAGGGTCCCGGGGGTGACGGCTCCGGGCCGCCCGCCGTCCCCCAGCCCTATTTGGAGCTGGGCGGGCCGTGGCTGGGCTGCAGCAGGGAGTTGGTGGCGTAGTTCTGGAAGAGCGGCTGGAGGAACATGCCGATGGTCCCGAAGACGCAGACGAAGACGAAGATCCACAGGAAGAGCCGGTCGATCACCATGGCCACGTACTTCCAGTCCTCGCTCACCTGGAAGGAGACGGCGCGTTCAGAATCCGGGGCAGGGCCGCCCTAGGCGGGGCGAGGGAATGGGGCCGGGGCCGAGCTGCGTGGGGCCGAGGCGCTTCAATCCCATCAAAGGCAGAGGCTCAGGACAGGGCGGTTACCTGGCGCCAGTCCAGCCTCCGCCGTTGCTCCCGCCAAACCTCCTTCCCCATCAACCCACCTGGGCCCAGCACCAGGGGCCAGGCCTGCTGCCCTCCAGCTGGCTTGTCACCTCTGGGGCAGTGATTTGCCTCAGACTGCCCGGGAGGCCTAGGGCCACCACCCAGAGGCCGTGGGACAGACCCCGCCCCCAGGCATGGGCACGGAGGGCAGCGCTGCGCGGCCAGGAACAGGTTAAACGAGACAGGGAGACGTGCTCCGGGAGCACCTGTAGGAGCGGGACCGGGGCAGCATGTGGACCTGGGCGGCAGGACACCTAGGGGGAGTGAAATGAGACCCAAGGAGCCCTTTGTCCCTGTCACTGCCCCGCCCATCGGACGTGACTTCCCCCCCCATCCCCGTGTGTTGGCAGAAATCCCGCACCAGGCTCCCCCTCTGCAAAGGAGGCACCGCCAGCGTCCCTGCCCCCTCCCCTGCCTGCATCTCCCATGAATATTTCATGGCCCTTCCACACAGGACCCAGCGGAGCAGAAGGAGGATATTGATTTTGGACCGTGCCGTGTGCTCAGGCCAGCTCCTTCCCGCCAGCCCTGCAGGCCGGGCTTGGAGGAGAGAGCAGCTCTGTCTGCCGCCCCCACCCCGTTGGCACGAACGCTGCACCGTGCCCGGGTCTCCTCCCGCCAGGGCTCCGAGCACAGCAGGGGAACGGGGCGTGGGCACCCCTCGCCGATTACCCCTGTGGGGGGGGGGGGGAGTTTGGCAGTGCTCCTGTGCAAACACTTAGGTGAATAATGGTCGACTCCCCCCTCCCCCACAGAGGGGTGGAAGTTCGGGGGGTCTCCCCTGCAGTTACTCAGGAGCTGGGCCTGAGGGGGTTGAACCCCCGGGCAGAGGGTCCACCCCACGGTGGCGGGAGTCAAAGGAGGCTTTCCCCACCTCCCTGCAGGACCCCGATTGACTCCAGGGATGAACTCTGCCCATCACAGTCGGGGAGAGGCCGGTGCAGAGACCTTCTCCGAGCAGGCAGGTTTGCTGGGCTGGCTCTGCCCCAGGCTTGGCAGCAAAGGGGGCAGGGGGAGCCCAGCTCCCTCCACGGCCACACGTACCCAGGGAACACGTCACGCAGCCCCGGAGCAGAACCCCCGCCCAGCGGCTCCAGAGCCAGAACCTGCCGTGCAGAGGGGTGGGGCGGGCAGTGCCAGGGACAGGTGTGCTCCTGTACACACACACACACACCGGCCTGCACACAATCCCGCCCGTGTGTGCCTGCCACGAGTGC
The DNA here is from genome assembly GCA_033296515.1 of Macrochelys suwanniensis. Classification (NCBI taxonomy): domain Eukaryota; kingdom Metazoa; phylum Chordata; order Testudines; family Chelydridae; genus Macrochelys; species Macrochelys suwanniensis. Next base: position 17,861,424 of record CM065795.1, on the reverse strand, counting down.
TTGTGCACATGTACAGCCTCGCACACACATGTGCCCATTCCCCCTTGCACACACGCCCACCCCTTGCCTCTCTGCCCCCCCCAGCTCCCCCGACTCACGCTCTGCTCGTCGTCCTCGCTCCTCATGTGGTCTGCGATGAAGCGCACCCCGTCCACCGCCTCCTCCACCCCGCAGCAGCACGGCGGGCCGGGCGCCGGGGCCTGCCCCTGCCGCTCCCGGTAGCCATTGGCGCCGTCAGCCGCCTCGGCCAAGCGCCCGCCGCCCCCCGCGCCGAACTTCTTGAGGGTGGCCCGGTTGGCGAAGCAGGTGCAGGAGCGGGCGCTCTCCCGCAGGAAGAGGCTGCTGCCGGCCCGCTCCTGGTGCTGCCGGTGCTGGCGCAGCCGCTGGCGGGCACAGTGCTGGCGCGGCTGCTTCATGAAGAGGACGGTGGGCAGCTTGTCCAGGAAGACCAGCTTGACCCAGGGCGGCATGGTGTGGGTGGTGGGCGAGCGGTGGTGCACGTTGAGCACGCACACGCTGGTGACGATGGAGAAGGTCACCAGCACCATGGTGAACATCAGGTACTTCCCCACCAGCGGCACGTCCAGCGAGGTGGGCGGCACGATCTTGGAGATGAGCAGCAGGAAGACGGTGAGGGCCAGCAGCACGGAGATGCAGAGCGTCATCTTCTCGCCGCAGTCGGAGGGCAGGTAGAAGACCAGGATGGCCAGCGAGGTGATGAGGATGCAGGGGATGATGAGGTTGATGGTGTAGAAGAGCGGCTTGCGGCGGATGATGAAGTCGTAGGTGATGTCCACATAGGTGGAGTCGTCGGGGTTCTCGTTCCGCCGCCCCGGCAGGGCGACGATGTCCCACTCGCCGCTGGGCGTGAAGTCGTCCAGGCTGGCCACGTCGCTCTTCAGCACCAGGTCGATCTCCGTCCGGTCGTAGGTCCACGAGCGGAACTTCATGGTGCAGTTCTGCTGGTCGAAGGGGAAGTGCTTGACCTCGATCTTGCAGGCGCTCTTGTAGATGGCCGGGGGCAGCCAGAAGATGCTGCCGTCGTAGGAGACCACGGCGTTGGAGTAGAAGGAGACTTCGTACATCCCGTCGGCACTGGGGAGCAGGGGAAGGGCCGTGAGGCGGCAGGGATCTCGCACCCCACCAGGACAGTTCTGCCCAGCGGAGACGGGCTCCGTCTCCCCAGGCAGCAGCCGCCGGGGGTAGGGGTGGGAAACACCCAGTTGCGTTCCCAGCTCCTTGGGGGGGCAGTTTCAGCTCCTCTGTGGGTCTGGGTGGAGCTGCTGGGATCTGGGACGGCTAGGAGCGGGGGAACAAGATGCTGCCTCTTCCCACAGGGGACCCGCGTCCCACCCCTGAGGCTCCCCCACAGACCAGGCCAAGTCCGCTCTGGGCAGAACCCGCAGCCAGAGCGCGTGGGCCCACAGGCTGGGACAGAGGCTGGAGCCGCTGCAGGGCAGGGCCCTGCGGGGTGGCACCTACTTGTTGTAGAGGACGACGTCCGGCAGCCAGATGTGCTTGGAGGGCAGGCGCACCTTCCGCATGTTGTCAAAGTCCCCGGGCTTCCAGGTGAGGCGGTAATCCTCCCACTCCTGCGGAGAGTGCGGCGTGGCCTCAGCACTGGCCCGGCCACCAAAGCCCGGCCCCGGCCCAGCCCTGCCCCTGCCGCCCACCAGCCCGGGTTCTGCAGCCCCAGCTCTGGGACAATGGGAGGGACCCCAGGCTGGGGCTCCCCCCACCCGAGTGCCTGGACCCCCCCACTCCCCAGGGGCCAGGGCCTCAGGACGGGGCGCTGGCTGGGGAGAGCTTCCTGCCTGGCGTAGGGTCGGGACCCTCCCTCCCTTTGTTCCTGGAGCAGGCAGGAGGCTGGGGGCAGAGTGAGCTGGCCAGGGGGAAGGGGTGACCCCCACCCTGCCCGGCTCTGCTGGGCCCCGCACCAGGCGTCTCACCTGTGTCAGCCACACGTTGGTCGTCATGATCTGCTCCCGCTCGTGCTGCAAACAGAAGCAAGGCAGTGTTAGCAGGGTCGGGCCCCAGCCTGGCGTGGGGGCAGAGGGCAGGGCTGGGGCAGGGGCAGGGGCAGGGGCAGCCAGGGAGAAAGCGCTCAGCGAGGTCAAACCCCACCCTGCCCCCACGTGGGCAGCTCAGCAGCGGGCACTGGGGCGGCCCAGCCCCTGGCGCCCCATAGCAGCGCTGGCTGGGCAGGGGAGCGCCGGGCGGGGATTTCCACGAGGGGCTGGGCCAGACGCAGGCCACTGAGCGTGCCCGTGTGTGTACCCGCGTGCACGTGCAGGAGTGTGCACCATGAGCCAGCGTCTCCCTGCACTCACACGGGGGTGCACGTGCCCCCACACGTGCCTGTATGGGGTTGTGTGGCCTGTGACTGGCGTGAGAGACCGACGCTCAGCACAGCCCCGGAAGACCCTAGGGCCCAGCCTCTCCCCCCACCCCATGCCAAGTGCCTTCTCCCCTCCAGCGCCCTGGTCTCTGCCAGGGCCCACACTGCTGCAGACCCAGCAAACTCACCACGCTGATGAGCTGGGCCAGCGACACCATGAGCTGCACGGTCACCAGCTCCGAGCCGTTGGTGGCCGGGCGGATCAGCTTATTGTAGCGGGAGGGGTCCAGGAGGTGCTCGACCAGCCGCTCCTCCGTGTCGGTGCCCAGGCTCCCTGAGGGCCGGGGGGGATAAAGGGGTGAGACCCCTAGTGCCCAGCCTCCTCTTCCCCACACAGCCCCCCCTCCAGCCTGGCCTGCCCCACCCGCTGGCCAGGCCCTGCCAGTGGGAGCTGAGCCGCCAGTCTGTCCCCAAATACCCCTCCCTCCGCAGGACCCACGGGGGCGGGGATCCCAGCGGCAGGGTCTGGAGAAGGGTCAGCTGACGGGAGACGGCCGCTAGCCAGCCAGCCGCGCCTTGTTCAGGTTCCCGGGGGGGCCAAGCGCACGACTCGCCCAGCCCAGCATGGTGGGGGGGCGGGACCCCAGCTCAGTCCGCGTGCGGTGGCCACACCCCCTTTGACTTTATTGACAATAACTGGGACCGTATAGATCATTGTTGCAACCAAGGCCCTGCAGTGGCACCAAATCTTGTCTAAAGGGGGTCAAATAAGGTGTCGAAGCCAGGTTATGGTTTGCGGGTTAGGATTATGCTATCTGGGTGCAGGGATCATTTTGTATGTAAAGTTATCAGTATTGGCTCTATCCTGTCTGTATTTCAAACCTGTGCTGTGCTTAATTTAATAAATGGAGATATGCCAATCTCCTACAACTGGATCGACCTTGAAAGGTCATCGAATCCAGTCCCCTGCCTTCACCAGCAGGACCAAGTACTGTCCCCTGACAGATTTTTGCTCTAGATCCCTAAATGGCCCCCTCAAGGATTGAGCTCACAACGCTGGATTTAGCAGGCCAATGCTCAAACCACTGAGCTATCCCTCCCCCCTAACAGGTTGGGGTCAGCTCTGCCTAGCCTGCTGGATGGCCCATCAAGGACCATCAGCTACACAACTGACCCATTGAGAGAAGGCAGACACACCTTGTGACTCAGCCAGGCAGGCAGGGACCTGCCTATGGACAGAACTCTGAGGTGTTTCCATGCCATGGGCTGGACAGCTTGTCCTTGGGACAAAGAAAGCAGAGACCACATGGCAAGAGACTAGAAAAAGCTGCTGCAGCTCCTCCATCTTGTCTTCAATCCTGCTTCATACCTCTGGAGGGACTTTGCTACAAACTGAAGCTCTGAACAAAGGACTGAATGACCCATCCCAGCTGGGGATGTTCTCCAGAGACTTGATTTGAACCTGCAGCTTATTCCATCACTGCTACAAGCCTGAACCAAGAACTTTGCCACTGTATGTAATTGATTCCTTTTAACTAATTCTAGCTCTCACCTAGACCTTTTTCCTTTTATGAATAAACCTTTAGATTTTAGATTCTAAAGGATCGGCAACAGCGTGATTTGTGGATAAGACCTGATTTGTATAGTGACCTGGGTCTGGGGCTTGGTCCTTTGGGGTCAGGAGCAATGTTCCCTCTAATTTTTGACAGGCTATGTGCGCAAAAAATGTCTTCTATGCAAATTGTTGTGTTTCTGTGCAAATTTTTGTGCGCGCAGTGTTTTGCCATGTGCGCAGGGTTTAGGATCTGTGTGTGCATGCACACGCGCACAGCTTAGAGGGAATAGTGGCGGGAAAACCTTTTTTCTTTTACTGGGGCATTGGTTTTCATAACCATTCATCCCCATAACGAGTGGCACTGGTGGGGATACCGGGAACCTGGAGTGTCTAAGGGAATTGATTGTGTGACTTGTGGTTAGCCAGTGGGGTGTGACCGAAGTCCTCTCTGTCTGGCTGGTTTGGTTTGCCCGAGAGGTGGAGAAACCCCAGCCTGGGCTGTAACCGCCCTGCTGGAAGCAATTTGTCCTGAATTGACACTCTCAGTTGGGTCCCGCCGGAACCAGCATCGTTACAGGCTGAGTGGCCTTTCAAAGGACCTGGTTGCTAAATGGGGGTGACCAGGCAACACCTGTTTGTCTGCCCCCGCCCTGCACCCTCTGCTCCAAAAGTGCTGGACAGAGCGTGGTCTGCAAAACTCTAAACAATGCTGCAGAAAGCGGCTGCGCAGAGAGCTTGGAACTGCCCCCCCTGCACCCCGCAATTCCTACCCCCAAGTCCCCCACCGCTCCCTGCCCCCCAACCCCTGCCACCACCGCCCCTCTGCAGCCCAGGGACATACACCCTCCTCCCTGTGCTGTGGGCAGAGGCTCCGGCTCAGTGTGGGGGGTGGGGGGGAGCAGCAGGCTGTTCCCGTGCAGGGTTCGTTCCAGCTATGGGGGCCCTTCAGCCCATCTTGGGGCGCAGCCCCCTCATCACCGCTCAGGGAGGGCCGGGCATGGAAGGGTCCAACAGTCCGAGTGGTTTTCAGTGAGCGACAGGGTGTGAACGTCTCAGCAAGGGGTGTGACGTTCGCCCTCCCTAAACTGCCCCAACAGGCTCCGTTAGATACAGGATTTGCCACTTCCTGTCAAACTCTTGGCTGTTATCCAGCCCCCGCGCCCCACCCCAGAGGCAGCTGCATCTCGGGATCCCTGTATAACCAGCCCCCGTACCTCACCCCAGAGGCAGCGGCATCTCAGTGCTGGGTGACCAGTTCCCTCTATCAGTCTGTAAAGCAGTTTGGGATGAAAGGGGAGTTAGAAATGTGACGCACGAACATAGCTGCAATAGAGGGTCCTGCAGCTAAGACAGACAGAGAGGAAGCAGACCTACAAACAGACAGCAAGAACGAGGGCTTATTATACAGCCCCCCAGCTTTGCCCCCTCCGGTCCCACATACCCCCAGTGCTCAGAGCCCCATGGCTGGTGCACACGGATCCCCTCCTGGGGCTCAGCCCCCATCCTCCTGTCTGAGCCAGGCCAGAGCCCTGGCTTCTGGGGCGTTCGTCCTCAGTGCCCGCCTGCCTGTCCTTGGGGATGAAGGCGCTGGTGACTGACAGGCCGCTTCAAAGGCCTGTAATGAGTCTCGCCCGCGGGGTCGGGGCCTGCGGAGGATTCTGGGGCTGGCGCTCGGGTGCCGTCTCATCTCGCCGCCGCCTGGGCGCCGCTGATAGCTCTGTACTCGCGGGCCCTTTGCCCCTCATTACGTGCCGCCTTTGTAGCCAGCCCGTACCGCCGGCTCGGAACTGATTACTGATCTCCAAGGAGCCAAACCCGGCCCGGAGCAGGGTCCCGCCCTGGGGGATTCGGCCCCGTGAGTGCAGAAGCTCAGGCCGAGCGCCAGGCGGGAGGAGGCCTCGTGCCGCTGATGCCCCCTGGGGGCTGCTGGGGGGGGGAGGGCCCAGCTGCAGGGGTGCTTGGTCCAGGTACCGGCTCTGTCCTGGAGGCTGCCCTGGGCTCAGCCCCACCCTCCCACCTTCCCTGGGCCTGAGGGTTTCATTCCCTTGTTCCCGGATCCGGGGCAGGCGGCTCTGCAGCCCCCGACGCCTCCCTGGCCAGGTGCAGGGGTGTGTCCGTCCGTCCGTCCCCCCGTTCTGCAGGAGCCGGGCCATGTCACCGGCCCCGGGAGCCCCAGCAGGCCTGAGGGGAGAGCCCAGGGGACGGGGGTCACTAGCTGAAGGGGCCCAAGCTGCACCCCCACCAGCCTCAGCAGCTGCCCACGTGGGGCTGAGGGGGGCCGATCTCACCTGCCTGCTGGGTCCTGGCCAGGGAAGGAGAGAGGGAGGCAGAGCCGGGGGCTGCCCCAGCCGGGGGCCCAGCGCTGCCCTCGCTTGGTGCCTGTCTCTCTGCATCCCCTGCCCCCCTCGGGCCAGTCTTGGATGCAGACTCGCTGCTTGTCGGTGTCCATCAGCCTCCCGCCCTTCCAGCCTGCCCCACCCACCCGGATCTGCCCCAAGCGCTGCTGCAGCTGGATCCCTGCGGCCTCCCTGCCAGGCTGCACAGGGTACAAAATAACCCCTCTCAGCCGGGGGGCAGCCAGGCGCAGCGCTCGCTCCGGGGCTGGCCCTATGGGGGTTGGAGGGTGAGGGCAGGGCTGCAGGCAACACCTGGCACCCGCTGCACGAGAGACTCCTCCTGCCCCCAGGGGGCCTGGGCAGCTCAGCCGGGGGCGTCGGGCGAGCTCCCGGGCCCAGGAGAGGCGCAATGGGGGGAGGGATTTGGGGCTGGGCGCTTGGCGCTGGAGGGAACGGCTGCACCACGTGTAGATCTCAGAGCACCTGGTAAAGGAGGCCAGTATCATTGTATAGGTGGGGAAACTGAGGCACGGAGCCAGTAAGTGACTTTCCCCAGGCCACCCAGCAGAGCCGGGCATGGAACCCGTCCCCTGAGTGCTGGCCCGGGGGGCTAGGCCCCTGCACCACACCACCTCTCCCCTGCCAGCTGACACCCCACACCAAGCCTTGGGAAGTCGCCGCTCAGCGTCCTTTCCCTTGGCTCAGCTGCCCCCGCCCCACCCGCTAACGACCCATCGTGCCCCTCCGAAGGGGCTGGTCCGCGAGCGGCTGGGGCTCGGGACTGGGACACGGGGGCCTTTCCCCTGTAGGGGTCCCTGGCTCTGCTCCAGCCCCGGGGCAGGGCCTGGCTGGCTCAGGGGGGAGGGACTGGGACACGGGGGCCTTTCCCCTGTAGGGGTCCCCGGCTCCGAGTCAGAAAGTGGGTGGAAAAGCCCCCCTCAGAATCACACTCCCCCGTGTGGGGCTCTGCACAGTGGCGTAGCCAGGTTTAGAGCACAGGGGGAGCGGCGCTATAAAAAGGCGCCTCCCCGCTCCCCCTGTACTCACCCGGCGGCGCTTTAAAGGGCCGGGGCTCCAGCCGCTGCGGAGCCCCCGGGCCTTTTAAAGCGCCCCCCCAGCCCCGCTCCGGAAGCGGGGCTGGGGGGGGTGCTTTAAAGGGCCAGCGGCTCCCCGCAGCGGCAGGAGCCGCCGGCCTTTTAAAGCGCCCGGCTGCCGGAGCTAGGCTGGGGTGGGGGCGCTTTAAAAGGCCGGCGGCTCCTGCCGCTGCGGGGAGCCGCTGGCCCTTTAAAGCGCCCCCCAGCCCGGCTCCCACAGCCGGGCTCGGGCGGCGCCTTAGCGCCGCTTTTCCTCACGGGGGAGCAGTCGCTCCCCCTGCTCCCACACTAGCTACGTTACTGGCTCTGCACCTCCCCAGCCAGGCCCCCAGCGGACGGGGTAGCTCGGGGCCTGGCTGAGCGCACTGCACTCTGGGTATTCTCTGCTTCCAGGGGCCCCTAGGGGAAGCTGAGTAGAAGAGCCTTGAGGCTGCTCTTACTTACGCCAGGGGGCTAACGCCACTGGCGCCCCGCCTTGCCCCCCCGCGCAGGGACAGGGCCACTGAGAAGCGAGCCCTCGGGGCCAGCCGCCCGGGGAGGGAGGGGAAGGAAGGAATCTGGGATGGGACCTGCCCTCCTGCTGGGCGGGAGGAGGCTAACGAGCTCCTCTAGGCCTGGTGCGCTAACGAGGCAGCCCTGCGAGGCTTGCGCAGCCTGGAGGAGCTGAACCGGGACAGTGGCTGAGGAAGGCTGCCCTGCCAAGGACTGCGGGGAGCTGGAGCCGAGGAGGAGATGCTGCCGGAGCCACCCAGCCCCAGGCCGAGGGGTGGAAGGTAAACCGGGGAGGGGGCAGGTGACTGTGAGAGGCTAAGTGGATTCAGCCAAACACCCAGAGGCTGGCTGGGGCAGCAAGGGGCCACTTTTCCTAGCCCCCCCTGTGCGTCTGGGATCTCCTCCCTGAGCCCAGGCCTCGGTCCCAAGTGTCAAACACTAGGAGATAAACTGCCCCCCCCCCCCCCCCCAGCTCCCATTGATCCAAGGAAGGAGCAGGAACCTCCGCAGAGCCGGGGGGGGCCTTGCCGGGGGAGGTCCGCAGGGAGGCGGTCGATATCGCTCCACCCTGCAAATCGCTGGAGAAGCTAATGTGGGTTTGAGGCGGGAAAGGGCAGAGCAGAAGGGTTCTGCTCCCAGGCTGCCTTGGTCCAGGGCCAAGGCGGAAGGACACAGGGCAGGACGGCGCGTATTGCAGCCAGGGGCGTCCCCAGGCTGCTTCGGGGGGCCCCAGGGCTCCCGGCCACTGTCCGCTGCAGCTCCGAGCCAGGGGAATCTCCCTGCAGGGCGGGTGTGAAATATCACATCCCTCCAGCGCCCCAGCTGCAGACCCTGGCCCCGCCTCGCAGCCCTTCACGCTTCCAAGACCAATTGTGTCCCTGTTCCTTCCGCTCTACCGCGTCTGGAGTGAGAACTTCAACCCCGGGAGCCTCCCTGGGCCCTGCTGCACGGTTCTGTGAGCCTCAGACCACATTTCCCCTCCCCTCTGCATGGGGGTGCTAGCTGGCTGCTGCTTTCTGCCCCAGGGGGTGCAGTGGGGTATAACAGTCTGGGGGACCCTTTTGGCTGTGAGGCTGGAGGAACCCCCCCTTCGCAGAGGTGTGGTGGGGTGAAGGTTGGTTCTACAGCCATCCTCTCACTCCAGAAACAAGCTCGGAGAACAGTTCTGCTTCACACGGCTGGCCTGGGCAGCACTCAGCAATGTATTCACCCGCGCACAGCCAGGAGAGCTCCACTTTCCCGAGGGGGACGCCGCCCCCAGAGGCTGAGGGGTAACAACTCAGCAGTGCCCAGGGCTGTTTGTGGACTTTGGATCCGACCCACTGAGCCAGGCAAGAATCCAGCCTCCAGCCACAGAGCAAGTCGCCCTCAGCCCTGGGAGGCAGAGTGGGAAGGCCTGGGCTGGAAGGAACTGGCTTGTCACTCTCATGGGCTCCGTCCGGCCACCCAACACACGTGGGAATTGCCAGCCCCACCCAGCCTAGCTCACCCGCCTGACAGCCACAGGGCTGAGTCCCAAGGTGCAAGACCCGCCCCAGGAGGTGTGCGGGGGGGGGGGGGGGAGTTTCCCAAAGGCAAAGTATGTTTTCCCCGCCCCCGTCAGTGAGAGGGTGGCTCATGCAGAAGAGTTTAGGGCCTTTCCGCACTATTTTTATACTGTCTAATGTAATGGCAGCGGCTGCAATCCTCCACCTCAGTGTCCAACCCTGCTAAACATTCAGGCTTGGTTATACCTTGTGGCAAGGAGTTCCACAGACCGTCTAGGCATTGCCAATAAAGGGTAAGAGGGTGTGCGTGTGTGCGTGCGTGCGTGTGTGTGTGCATGTGTGTGTGTGTGTGTGTGCGCGCCTAGCCCCACACCCCTGGGGCTCGGGTTTCCAGAGGGGCTCAGCATCCGGCAGCTGCTTTGGTCACGGCTGGGGAGTGCTGGACACCCCGGAGCAATCTGGACAGATCCTAAAGCGGCCCAGCCGCCCGCACACACCCACCGTACAGCCAGACGAGAGGGTTTAGCACGCGAGATAGAACCCCTCTGGGCGCGTAACCAGACCGGTCTCTGCTGCAGCGCCGGGCAGCCGGGGGTGACTCCGGCTGGGAAATGGCTGAGTTCGAAGTCGGCACCGTGTGGGCGAGTTCCCCGGCAGCCCGGGCCCGGCAGGGTCACTGCAGCTGACAGAAAGACCCCGTGTCAACGCCGGGGTGCCCAGGCTCCGTGCCGGGCGGGCGTCGGGGCCATAAATCACGTTGAGCAGCCAGCCGGGTGCGAGAGCTGGGGGAAGGGCACCGGGCCGCTGGGACAGGCCTGGGGCTGAGCCGCGCCCGGTACCCGCTGCACCACCCTGCCCTGCGAGCATGACAGCGGGGTCTGGGGCCGGCCCAATGCACAGCCCCAAAGCGTGTCTGTCTGTCACATCTCCATACACCCCCGCCTCTGTCTGTCCGCCGAGCAGCCAGTGCCGGGAGGGGCTGAGCACTATTTCCATCGGGGGGGGGGGGGGGCATTGGAAGTGCCGGGCTAATGAGGAAGATTTGACTTTGTCTAATCTCCCTGGTTCCTCTGGAATTACTAACAGAGCCGGCCTGCTGCTGCTTGGAGTTAAATGCACAGAACATTGCCTGGGGTGAGTGTGTGTGAGTGTGCACAGGGTGAGTGTGTGTCTGGGGTGAGTGTGTGTGTGTCAGTGTGCACAGGGTGCGTGTGTGTCTGGGGTGAGTGTGCCCAGGGTGAGTGTGAGTGTGCACAGGGTGCGTGTGTGTCTGGGGTGAGTGTGTGTGTGTCAGTGTGCACAGGGTGCGTGTGTGTCTGGGGTGAGTGTGCCCAGGGTGAGTGTGAGTGTGCACAGGGTGCGTGTGTGTCTGGGGTGAGTGTGCCCGGGGTGAGTGTGTGCCCGGGGTGAGTGTGTGTGAGTGTGAGTGTTCACAGGGTGCGTGTGTGTGTGTCTGGGGTGAGTGTGTGTGTGTGTGTGAGTGTGCACAGGGTGAGTGTGAGTGTGCACAGGGTGAGTGTGTGCCTGGGGTGAGTGTGTGTGTGTCAGTGTGCACAGGGTGCGTGTGTGTCTGGGGTGAGTGTGCCCAGGGTGAGTGTGTGCCCGGGGTGAGTGTGTGTGAGTGTGAGTGTTCACAGGGTGCGTGTGTGTGTGTCTGGGGTGAGTGTGTGTGTGTGTGTGAGTGTGCACCTTCTCAGCCCCGCCCCCTTAGCCCGGCCTGCAGATGGGGACAGACGAGCCCGCCTCGGGGGCAGGCAGAGGGGAAGGAAAGGCGCCGTCAGCCCCAGCCCCGGAGCTGGGGAATGTGGGCCCTAGGGGCCCGTTGTACCCGCGGGGCCGGGCGGCTTCCTGCGCAGGTTCGGGCTAGAATTCATGGACCCCCCCACCTCGGGGTCCCGCTATTACCCCCCCCCCGATATCGGGGCTTTGTCTTGTACACACCACGCTCCCCCCCCCCCCGAAAAGTCTCCCGATTTCCCCCGCTCGCTCTCGGGTCACCCCGCGCCAGCCCGGGCGCCAAGGGGGCCACGCCCGGCCCAGGGATCCCCGCCCCGCCCGGCCCCCCAGCCCGGCCCAGGGCTCCCCGCATGGCCCGGGGCTCCCCGCCCCGCCCGGTCCCCCCGCCCGGCCCCCTCAGCCCGGCCCGGGGCCCCCCAGCCCGGCCCGGGGCTCCCCGCATGGCCCGGGGCTCCCCGCCCCGCCCGGTCCCCCCGCCCGGCCCGGGGCCCCCCAGCCCGGCCCAGGGCTCCCCGCCCGGCCCGGGGCTCGCAGGGGCGCGCCGGGCACTTACTTCTCAGCAGGCCGAGCAGACAGACGCCCAGGAGCGCAGCCATGGGGGCGGGCGGCGGCTGCATCCTCTAGCGGCGGCGGGACATGGCCCCGGGCGGGCGGCGCCGGCTCCCGGCTCCCGGCTGGCGAGGGGCGGCCGGGCCGGGGCTGCAGACCGGCGCCAAGCGGCCGCTGTCCCCGGTGCTGAAGCGGCGGCGCCGGCCCCTGCGCGGCTCTGTCCCGGGTGCTGACGGCGGCGGGGCGGCTCCGGCTCCGGCTCCGGGCGCTGCTCAGACCCCGGCTGCCTGCGCCGCCCCCTGCGCGCAGCAGCCGCTCGCCCCGCCCCGCCCCGCGCTGCGCTGCGCGGCCGCCGAGCGGGGCTGCCCGGGCCAGCGGCTCCCAGTGCCGGGGCGGGGACCTGCCCTGCCCGGGGCTGGGGAGCGAGCGCCCCGGCTGGCAGGGGGCTGAGCACACGGGGATGCGCGTGTGTGAGTGTGAGAGAGAGATCAGTGTGTGTGTGTGTGATCACTATACCCGTGTGTGTGTGTGTGTGTGTGTGTGTGTGAGAGAGAGATCAGTGTGTGTGTGTGTGTGTGTGAGAGAGAGATCAGTGTGTGTGTGTGTGTGATCACTATACCCGTGTGTGTGTGTGTGTGTGTGTGAGAGAGAGATCAGTGTGTGTGTGTGTGTGTGTGTGTGTGATCACTATACCCGTGTGTGTGTGTGTGTGTGTGTGTGTGTGTGAGAGAGAGATCAGTGTGTGTGTGAGTGTGTGTGTGTGTGAGAGAGAGAGAGATCAGTGTGTGTGTGTGTGTGTGAGAGAGAGATCAGTGTGTGTGTGTGTGTGTGTGTGTGTGATCACTATACCCGTGTGTGTGTGTGTGTGAGAGAGAGAGAGAGATCAGTGTGTGTGTGTGTGTGTGTGATCACTATACCCGTGTGTGTGTGTGTGTGTGTGAGAGAGAGATCAGTGTGTGTGTGTGTGTGTGTGTGTGATCACTATACCCGTGTGTGTGTGTGTGTGTGTGTGTGTGTGAGAGAGAGAGAGAGAGAGAGAGAGAGATCAGTGTGTGTGTGTGTGTGTGAGTGTGTGATCACTATACCCGTGTGTGTGTGTGTGAGAGAGAGAGATCAGTGTGTGTGTGTGTTCATGTGTGTGTGTCAATGTGATCACTCTGTGTGTGTGTGTGATCACTATACCGGTGTGTGTGTGAGAGAGAGAGATCAGTGTGTGTGTGCCAATGTGGTCACTGTGTGTGTGTGTGTGATCACTATACCCATGTGTGTGTGAGAGAGAGAGAGATCAGTGTGTGTGTGTTCATGTGTGTGTGTGTCAATGTGATCACTCTGTGTGTGTGTGTGTGTGTGTGTGTGATCACTATACCGGTGTGTGTGTGAGAGAGAGATCTGTGTGTGTGTGTGTGTGTGCCAATGTGATCACTCTGTGTGTGTGTGTGATCACCATAGTTATGTGTGTGTGTGAGAGAGATCAGTGTGTGTGTGTTCGTGTGTGTGTGTGTGTGTGATCACTGTGTGTGTGTGTGTGTGTGTGATCACTATGCCCGTGTGTGTGTGAGAGAGAGATCAGTGTGTGTGTGTGTGCCAATGTGATCATAGAATCATAGACTATCAGGGTTGGAAGGGACCTTAGCAGGTCATCTAGTCCAACCCCCTGCTCAAAGCAGGACCAATCCCCAATTTTTGCCCCAGATCTCTAAATGGCCCCTCAAGGATTGAACTCACAACCCTGGGTTTAGCAGGCCAATGCTCAAACCACTGAGCTATCCCCCGCCCCCCAGTGTGTGTGTGTGTGTGTGTGTGTGTGTGTGTGTGTGTGTGTGTGTGTGAGAGAGAGAGAGAGAGAGAGAGATCAGTGTGTGTGTGTTCATGATATCACTGTGTGTGTGTGTGTGTGTGTGTGATCACTGTGTGTGTGACAATGTGGTCACTCTGTGTGTGTGTTCGTATGTGCATGTGATCACGATGTGGATGTGTGCAAATAATCACTGTGTGTGAGAGAGATGACTGCGTGTGTCTGATCACCGCACATGTTGTGCTCACTGTGTGTGTGCGATCACTCTCTGTGCATGTGATCACTGCATGGGGGGTGCATACAATCACTGTGTGGGGGGGTGTGAATATGAGTGTGTATGGGGGGCATGTGTGCCCCACAGACCCGCCTCCGTCGCTCGTGTCCCACTTGGCTTTGCCTCAGTCCCATCACTCCGGGCGCCAGACGACACCCTGGGGTGCTGGGCTTGGTTTGCTGCCTGCTCTGGGCCGTCATTTACCCCAGTGGGCACAGGGTGCCCCACGCCATCTGGGCACCGCCCCACGCTGTCTGGGCACTGCCCGGCTCCCGCTTCGCCCAGGTCAGTGGGGCAGTGTCAGCCCGGCTCTCACAATAAACAGGGCTGCGATGGAGGCTTCCCAGAGCATGGCAACAACAAACCCGCCATGGGACTGGGCTGGGCAATTTCCGGGGGATGGTGGGGGCTGGCAGTGGTGCAAATACTTCCTGTAGCGATTTACCCACAAACAGCGCCTAATGTGAACCCCAGGGCTGGAGCCGGGGGGGGAAGGGGGAGGTTTGCGGCACCCTCCAGCGGGAGAGGCGTGTTTATGGGGCACAAACTCATGGGGCTCGTTGGCGTTTTGTCACATTCCCCCTCACAGGGTAATTCTGGGCCTAGCATGTGGGGGCTCCGCAGGGCTCTGGCTACGGCGATGGGGGCAGGGGACGCTCCCTGCTTTGAAAGCAACGTATGAAATAGTGCAGCCAAATCTTGCAGCATTTTCCCGGGAGAACAGCCTGGTCTGGTAACCCGGGGAGCGCTCAGATACGGGTGGCTGGGCACAGAGGCGCAGCCGAAGGGAGACAGGCCGAGGCGCGGGAGGCAGAAGAGCAGAGTCAGTCTGGGTTCGGGCCCATTGGGTAGGATTTGTCTCTGTGCAGAGGCCAGCACAAACCCACCCCTCTCTGAGCCGGGCCGGCGCAGAGGCCTCCGGCTAACCAGCTGCACAGGGCTCAGGTCACCCGCACGGCATCCGGGGGTCTCACACCCTCCTGCGGGGCACGTCATGGTTTATTCATAGATTCTAGGGCTGGAAGGGACCTCGAGAGGTCATCGAGTCCAGCCCCCTGCCCTCATGGTCGCCCTGTCCTACCACTCGGGGACATTCCTGTAAACATCCCCTGCCCGGCAGGTCCCTAGTGCCAGGCGTGGAATCACCAGCTCCGTGATCCAGCCCGGTAGCCGGGGTGGCCAGGTCTGGCTGCTTCCTGCAGAGAACCCCCCTTGTAGGCTGGGCGTCCCTTACCAGCCCATGGGGGGATATTTCTATGGGGAGTTTGCTCAGTGCTACCTCGAGGCCCCAGCTGGTATCAGGGCCCTATAGTGCCAGGCACAGAGCCCTTGCACCAAGGAGCTCACGGTCTAACCGACAAAGGGGGAGCAGGGGAAACTGAGGCACGGAGCGGGGAAGTGACTTGTCCAAGGTCACCCACAGGGCAGTGGCAGAACTGGAAGAACCCAGCCCCCTGCTTCTCTGGGCCATGTCCCAGCCTCTGAGCCAAGCTCCCTGAAACCTCTAGACTAGGGTGGGACTGACGCTTCCGATGTGTTTGTACTAAGGGCCCCCGACTCTGAACCCCCCCAAACCAGTCAATAATAACAGCAGCACGTTCCTCCCCGCTCCGCGTTATCCTAATCCCGCCCTGACCCTGCCAAGTCATTGTCTCCCTCCCACCCGCTGCTCTGTGACCTCGTTTGAGCAAGAGTGTGGCTGGTGCGGCTGGGGGATGGCATGTCACCCCCCCCCCCCCACACACACACACGCCAAGCGTGTCAGTGGCGGTCACGAGAGGCCACGCGACCTGCAGCCGTGGTGACAGACAGCTGGGTAAGGAGAGGGCCCGTCAGTCTAGACAAAGGCAGAACAATCCAATGGCTGGAAGCTGGAGCTGGCCAAGTTCAGGGGCAGTTTTGTACTAGGGAGGGTGAGTGGCCAGCGGCCCAGCAGCCCAAGGGCCAGAGGGATTCTCCGTCACTGGCAGGTTTCAATCGAGCTGGTCTGCTTTCCCCATGATACGTCCTAGTGCAGGCCCAGCACTTGGCCTTGAGGCAGAGTTCATTCAGGGAAGTCCTGCAGCCTACACCGGAGGTCAGACCTGGCAGCCCCAGGCGGCCCTGCCGGCCTTAGAACCTCTGGCTGCAGCTGGATGCCCCCTGCCTTCCTCTTCCTGCATCACAGGGGTGCAAGGGGACTGGCCAGCCGGCCCCGCAGGGGAGACCATGAGCCAGCTCCTCCGTGGCTGGAAACCAGCCGAGCCCCACTGACTCCAGGAGTTCTGCTGACGTGCTCCCAGTGCAGACCTTCCCATGGAGCTAGCGATGGTATTTTCCCTGCTTCTGAGCACGCTGAGTGAGGGGAGGAGAAACCAGCCCATGGCCCTGGCGGTTCTCTCCACTGTTTGCTCTTAGGCCCAGGGCAGAGTGGAGCTGGCTGTTCCAGAGGGCGGGGGTGTTCCTCATGGACAGGCATCGCTCTCCGGGGAAGGGGCTCGTAGGGAAGAGACCCCAGCAAGCTCCCCTCATCCCCCAGTCTTGGGTGGGACAAGTGAGCCCTTCCGCCACTCCATGGCGTTGCCATCTGTCCCTTGGCCCTGCCAGCGCCCAGCTGGGACCCGGGACAAGGCCTGCAGGGAGGAGCTCAGACCAGACGTTGACAAGCTCCCAGCACAGCCCCCAGGCGGCGTTCCTCTGGTTACAGGTGTAGTTGCTATTTAATCATTACTCAGTCCTGCAGTTTAGGCGCCTGGTTTCCTGCTACTTAACATCAGCTGGCATTTCAGTGTGGGGCGAATCATATGCTCTTGCCTGCAGCTGCCTGCTGCCTGGGCTGAATGACTGAAACTCACCTGCTCAGCAGCAAGGCTGGAGGGGGGTGTTTGTGGCTAGGGCCCAGGTGCTGCCTAGCTGAACCCTGGTGCTGGTGTGGGGGAGGCAATGTTGGACCAGATGTCGCCCTGGCACCATAGTACGTCATCTCAGTACTTATGGTCCAGTCACCGGAAGCTGAGCAGGGTGCTCTGCGCACGGCTCCCTCTCCCAGCATGGGGCAAGGGGCTGCTGTGCCCGGAGAGGCTCCATCTTTGGGCTGGGACAGGAAAGGCAGGTCCTGGCTGCTCCGTGTTAAAAACCCCCTGATGCTTTTCACAAGTGTCCTGGATAAACTCCAGCCGGAACAGCAGCTTCCCACCTCCCTGAAATCCCAGGTAGCTTCACTTCATGCAGTGTGCCTCACTGGCTCATATTCGAAACTGCTGTTAAACAGCTGCTGCACCCCACCCCAGAGGCAGCTGCATTTCAGGGGATAGTGAAGCTATATAACCTGGGCCTTGGTGCTGTGGGATGTGTGGGTGAAAGACGCTGTTGCGGATCGTAAGCCCTCTGCCTCTCTTCTGTCAGTACAGCACCCCGCACAGTGAGGTCCTGGTGCCAATGGGTCTTTGGGTGCTACCACAATAGAGCTATTCACAACCGTGACCTGGCACAGCTCTGGGAATGTTCTTGGGGGGACGAGCCCTGGCCCCTGGTACGGGGCTGGATTTCAGACCGATGGGGCCATGTGACCCCAGAGAGAAAGTGACTGGGATGGTTCCTATGACTTCACAGCTCCATCCTGCTGCAGCTGAGGTCAGTTACCCTCCAGGCTCGTCCCTGACAGTGGAGCCACCCCTAGACTGCAAAGGCAGCTGCTTCCCACGGCAGCTTCTCCCTGCCCCCCGAAGGCAGGTCACAGCTGGCCAGGGTAAGATTCTCCCATCTGCCACTGCTTCCGCTCTGCCCTGTCCGTGCTGTTAGCTACCGGACTGTTCTTCCTCCCATGGCTCCGACTTTCCGCCACCACCCCCCCCCCGCCCTCGGTGGAATCCTTGCTCAGCTCCCGCTAACCCGCTTACGTCTTTTTCTCTTTTAAGACCCTTTCGGCTCCTAGCAGTATTAGCCGCGGCGGCGTTCTCAGACCTGTTTCACCCACCAGTCGCTGCGCGGGCACCACATGAGAGGCAGTCCCGGCCCCAAGGAGCCAAGACGGATGAAGAAAGGGTCGTATCCGCATTCTGCAGCTGGAGAGCTGTGGCCTGTGGGTACCTGAACTCCAATTCCGGTCCTGCCGGCGTCAGTGACCAACATCCTGGGACTCCAGGGGGCCGGGGTTCAGCCTTTGCATGGTGGGCGTTTAGGAGACCTCAGCTCTCCATGGGGGCTGGTCTCCTCCTCTAGGTTGTGGGCCAAGTTCTGCCCTGGCAAGGAAACCACTCCTGGCGCTGTCCTTTCCCTCCAATCCAGCACCCCCCCCCCCCCCCCCCGTGTCCGTGGCCCTGCGTGGGGCCGTCTGAGCTGGGAAGATGGGGGTGCTGGGGGTGGGGCAGCACCTTTGAAAGGAGCCAGGCCTGTCCCTGGAGAGGGGCTGCCACAGGCCCCCCTGCTCTGCATCACGCGCTCAGTGAGTCGATGCCGGCGCCGGGAGAGACTGGCTCAGCTGTGCGTGATCCCAGGCTCCCAGCTCCCTGTGGAGGAAGGGAGCGAGGGGCCCTAGGAGAGGCCGACCCCTGGAGAGCTGCCCAGGCCTGGGGAGGGGTGACACAGGCATGGCCCCAAATAATGTGGGGAGTTGCATGCCTGGGCAGACGCAGCTGCTCCCCTCCCTGCAGGCCCAACAGACAGACGCTGGTGCTGACATCTTTCCTCCCCTGCACTTCCTTCTGCCTCTGCACGGGCTGATTCCCCTCCGGACGGAGAAAAGCAGGACCCTGCCGGTCCCCTCAGTGCTGCTGCCGGGCTCCTGCTCCAGACCCAGCCTGGCACCCTCCTCCCCGCTGCCCCCATCGCCGCCTCCGAGCCGCTGCTCAGCTCCCTGGAGCTGCAGCATCATGCGTGTGAGTGCAGATCCGACGTGGCACCGGGGGCTGGGTGATAAACGGTGGATAAGACAGTGCTTGGCATGTCCGGCTGGGCCATGCCTGGGGTGGCTCCCACTGGGCTGCCTTTCCAGCAGGACCCTGCCTAGGCTGCACCTCCTCTCGCTGGTGCTCCCCTGCCCCGGGGGCTCCGCCTTCCTCGCTGTGTGTCCTGTCCCCTCCGGCCTGGACGGGGGGAAGAACACAAAGGGCACAAGCAGCTCCGAGCCCCATGACACAGGATGGTGAGGCCTCGTGGATAGACCAGGCGAGAGGGGGGTGAGAAGGGAGTGGGAGGCCAGACTCCTGGGTTCCATTTGCAGTTCTGCCACGGACTCACTCAGGGCCCTGGAAGGACGTCCCATCCCATCTGTGTGTTTCCCCGTATGTAGGATGATGCACGTGTGTAATGGGCTCCGAGCTGGCTGCAGGATGGGGGCGGGCAGGGTACCGCGGCGGGTGCACCCTGGGCGGGTGAGTGAGCAGGGCAGGGCCAGGCCAAGCAGCGCACAGGCTGCTCTCAGCACCAGGGGGCAGAGCCGAGATTGTTTTCTCTCCGTCCCGTTTCCACTCCGGCCTTCTGAATCCCCAATGGTGCCGGGGGGGCAGCTCCCCCACAGCCGTGCCATGCTACGGCCATGCCATGCCTGCCTGTTTCCCTACCGGGGATGCAGAAACGCAAGGAGGGCAGGGCTCCCGAGGGTCCTGGAGAAGCCCCATCTGGTGTCTACCCCGGGGTCAAGAGCGGCATTGGCCCCTACGGTCTATTCTCCCAGGCTCTGGCCTAGTTTTAAACCTCCCCAGCGAGGGGGCTCCCAGCCTTGCCCCAAGGTCGGTGGAGGCTCATTCAGCCCCAGGCTCCACCCTCTGGGGCAAGTGAGCACGACACCCCGGAGCCGGAGCCCGCAGCCAGTGCAGGTCACCGCTCGGAGCAGCCAGCGGGATCATCTCCCTGGTGCGGCTCCCGGCCCGCGCGGTGGGGAAGGGCCCAGGCCAGGCAGCAGGGACTGGTCCCCCCTGGCCTGTGCCGGGCTGAGTGAGAGCAACGGGCCTCCAGCCTGTCTCTGTGGCTGGTGACGAATCCTTCCCCAGCGCCTCGCGCTCCTTGAAGCCACCAGTCTCCCCGCACCAGGCCTCCCCCTCCCCCTGCTGCAAGCAGGGTCCCTTGAACACAGAAACTCCATTACCGCAGCCGGCAGCTCCCGCCACCTTTCTCTGCACAGACAAGGTCAGGGTCTGACTGGCCCGCCCCCAGCTGCCGGCAAATGCCTCCTCCCCTCCGTGTCTGGGCATATCTGTCTCCCGCCCCCCATCCCTGCCAGCCTTTCACAGTGGCAGGCCAGGCCCCTCCACAGAGACTTGTCACCAGGCAATGGGAGAGACACGCGCCGAGAGGAGCAGGGCTGGGGGACGCAGCCACCCCCGCCTGGCCCAGGCAACGGCACCTGCTCAGGCTGGGGGGAGAGTGTCACCCCTCGGCCAGGTGAGGCGGGAGCCGTCCAAGCTGGGCAGTACCCGGGTGGCACAGCAACGCCCCCATCTCTCCGTGCTGGGGTGGAGCTGCTGGAGGGCTGGGCTGGCGGGAGGCAGAGACACTGAACCCAGCCTCAGCACCTGGGCATCAGGGTCTCCCTGTCCTAGCCGGCACTC
Source organism: Macrochelys suwanniensis (assembly GCA_033296515.1). Taxonomy (NCBI): domain Eukaryota; kingdom Metazoa; phylum Chordata; order Testudines; family Chelydridae; genus Macrochelys; species Macrochelys suwanniensis. Next base: position 17,841,240 of record CM065795.1, on the reverse strand, counting down.
GCAGCAGAGCCCTGGGAACGCGAGACCTCCCATGGGACTGGGTCACACTCATCCCCTGCTGCCGGAAACGCCCCACGCTGCCCCCTGTGCACTGCAGAGAACAGGAGGATGGTGGACTCAGCTGTGATTTACCTGCCTGGGCATGCCTGGGTTACATGGGGGGCTGGTCAGGCTCCGTGTGGAGGGAGCCCAGGGCTGGGACAGCAGCACTGATGCATTGCCCGTTAAGGAAGCGGCCAACCAAGCGGAAAGCTGTCAGTTCACAGCTGCCTTGTGGCTGCCAGCCCTCAGGGTGGCCCTGCCCCCACCTCTACCCATCTCTGCCCCACCCCTCCACTTCCAACATGTCATGGTGGAGCCTGACTGAACAGGACTGATCCTGCAGGGACACCCCTCCCTCCGCCAGCTGCTCTGTCCACTCCCAGCAGAGGCCCTGGAGGGCTGCACGCAGCCGTAACCCTGCTGTAGTGGGGTGGGGTCTGTCCCCAAAGCCACCCCCCCACTCCCTGCCCCTGATCATTCCCCAGTGGGAGACAGAGGGGGCTGGCAGCAGCTCATGTTGCCATGGGGTGACATAACTGCCATCCCGTGGCTGGTCATGGGAAGCTGCCCCAGCCCCCAGAGAGGCTTGGGTACTGCAGCACCAGGTGCCTCGGTTGCTACCCCGAGAGGCGCCCCAGGCTGGCTCCCCACAGCCTGTCTCTGTCAATTCCACTCCAGCTTCCAGTGACCTTCCCGGACACCATTTGCCTGCAGCAAATGCTGACTCATGGTTGCAAGTCTGGGAGCCGGAGCCCTCGCTGAGCTGAGCCTGGTGGCAGGCGCTGGTTTCTGAGGCCAGGAGTGAGTCCCATTTATCTGCGTTTTCAGCCCAGCAGACATGACATGCCACGGGAAGGATGGGAATGCAGCAGCTGGGCCCCCCTGACTGGTGGGGGGGAGCCCTCCGGCTGAATAGCTCCAGCATCACTTCTGTGTCCGTCCCCCCACCTCCACTGGGGCTCTAAGGTGCGTCTACACTGCAAAGAAAAACCCACAGCGCTGAGTCTCAGAGCCCAGTCAATGGACTCAGACCCACAGGGCTCGAACTGCGGGGCTAAAAATAGCTGCGTCAAGGCTTGGGCTGGAGCCTGGGGTCTGAGACGTGCTGCCGCAGGGTTGGGTTTTGGCCCCATCAAAGGCACCACCGTGGCGCTGCTCCTGCCCACGTTAATAATAAAAATAAAATAATAATAATAATAATAAATGGAGATATGCCAATCTCCTAGAACTGGAACAACCTTGAAAGGTCATCAAGTCCAGTCCCCTGCCTTCACTAGCAGGACCAAGTACTGTCCCCTGACAGATTATTTTTTTTTGCCCCAGATTCCCTAAGTGGCCCCCTCAAGGATTGAACTCACAACCCTGGGTTTAGCAGGCCAATGCTCATACCACTGAGCTATCCCTCAGTTCCTCATCCCGGGTTGAGGGCCTCAGCACCCCTCCGCCAAAGTCACCCAGGGACTAAGAACGTAAGTGATGGCTGGGTGGCTCATGGCTCCTAATCCCGGAGAGTGGAGAAAGCTCCCAGAGGATCGGTGTGGGCAAGGGGTGGCCCCCTTTCCACATCAGCTCGGATTCCTGTTGTGCCTGGCAGAGGGGGGAGAACAGGAAGCAGGTGCTGCTCACAGAACGGGGTGGGGGGGGGGAATGGTGGTGTGTTTTGCTGCAAGGAGACCTGCCTGTGTCCAGCCAGGCAGCAAATGCCCCTGTCAGAACAATCCTGCTTGCAGAGCATCACAGCTGTCGGCAGCACCAGTTCCAGGCAGCAGGGGATGAGCTGCTCGCCTCTGAATTTTCCACTAGGCTGGAGCCTGGGAGACTTTGCACAGCAACCTTGCCCTGGAAATGTGGCAGCTCCAAGGGCAGCACAGGGGTTCAGACCCCCTCCCCACACAAAGGGGGCACAAGGACAAGGAGAGCCCTAGGGAGCTGAAAGCAATTCTGGAGCCTCACTGCCTAATGGCCTCAGGGCTCTGACTCAGCAGTGCGGTGGAGAGGAAGGTGGGTCTGGACCAAGGTGCAGCATCGCTCCAAGCCATGCACGTGAGCTGGGCTTTCAGGGCAGAGCTCACACTCCCGGTGAGCAGGAGTGTTGTAAGCAAGACACGAGACGTGATTCGTCCACTCTGCTCCATGCCACTAAGGCCTCAACAGGAATACCACGTCCAGTTCTGGGCACCACACTGCGGGAAAGCTGTGGACAAACTGAAGAGAACAACAAAAATGATTAAAGATCTAGACAATATGACTTATGGGGAAAGCTTGACAAAACGGGGTTTGTTTAGTCTGGAGAAGAGAAGACACAAGAACATTATTTATTCAAGCCTGTAAAAGGTTGTTACAAAGAGGCTGGCAGTAAACTGTTCTCCTTAACCACTGAGGACAACGTGCTTAAATTGCAGCAAGGGAGATTTAGGTCAGACATTTGGAAAAACTTCCTCACTGCAAGGGCAGATAAGCACTGGAGCCAGTTACCTGGGGGTGGAATCTCGGTCATTGGATGTTTTTAAGCACAGGTTAGACAAACACCTGTCAGGGACGGTCTAGGTAACACCTGGTCCTGCCTCAGAGCAGGGGACCAGACTAGGCCTACCAAGCCCTACAATTCTATGATCCCTGAACCCAGAGCTCAGGAGGGAAAGTGAGTTTCAGGAGTGTGGCTAACAGCACCCAGCCTTGGACAGAAGCAGGCGGGCTTAAGGCTCATGCATCTGCCGTGCCTCACAGATTCCCCTGACCCCTGTGCGGCCCGAGGGAGCCACTGGCGCACCCCTAGAGCGCTGCGGCCCCTCTCCCGGCTCTGCACCGCCCCAGCCGTGGCTCCAGTCGCTCGTGAGCGCTGGCCCAGGCGAAGGAGTCGCAGCAGGACGGGGAAGCTGCGGCTGTGGGGCCTGGCCCGGCCCTGCCCGGGGGCAGCTCCCTTGGGCCGCCGGGGGGTCTCTGCCCCGAGGGGATCCCCGAGTTTCACCCCCTGCCCCTCCTTGGCCCCCTGCCAGCCGGGGAAGGGCTTTGGGGCCTGGGCCCAGCGGGTGAGCACCCGCCATGGGAAGCCACAGGACCCCCGCCCCCAGCTGCGGGTCACGTGGCTGCGGGCCCCCCCCTTTACCCCGTGCCCTGAGCGCCCCGCCTCGCGCTATGCACTAGTGACACCCCCCACCCCATTGGTGGGGCCCCAGCATCCTCTGCGCCTGCCCTGGGAGAGTTAACCAGGGCGCAGGGCAGGGCCCACTTCCGGCCAGTATGCTCACTTCCGGGCCCCCGTGCGTTGGATCTTTGCGTCACTTCCTATGCCAGGCTGAGGCGGCCAACGTCATTTCCTCTGCGGCCGCGGCTCCTCCCAGCGATTGGTGTGTAGGGGAGGGGCCACTTCCGGTGACTAGAACCCGCCTCCTGGCGCGCTGGCTGGTGGGAAGGGGAGGGGTCACTTCCGGGTAGCGGGGCCCGTCCCGGCCGCCATCTTGGGCCGGCTCCTGGCGCTGAGGCGGGGTCGGCGGGGCCCGGGGCCGTCGGCGGCGGCGGAGCGGGTCCCTCCATGGGAAGATGCAGCGGGCGGGGGCGGAGGAGGCGGCGGCGGGGTCGCAGGCGGCGGCGGGGCCCGGGCGCAGCGGGGGCGGCGCGGCCTCCCCCGGGCGGCTCCTGAGGCGGGAGCTGCGGCTGCTCGAGTCCATCTTCCACCGGGGCCACGAGCGGTTCCGCATCGGCAGCGCCTGCCCCGACGAGATCAGCTGCGAGTTCGTGCCCGGGCCGGGGGCCCGCGCCGGGGGGTCCGGGAGCCGGGGCCCGCCGCCGGGGCCCGTCCGCATCCACTGCAACATCACGGTGAGGGGCGGGCCCGGGCCTGGTTTCCAGCGGCCCGTCCGGCTACTCGGGCTTTGCAGGCGGCCGCCGAGGCCTGGGGCTGAAACTGCCCCCGCCTGGGGCTGGCTCCGCGCCATCGCCGGGGGGGGGGGGGGCAACGCTGCAGGAGCGGCCGGGCTGCCAAACCGAACTGCGCAGCGCCGAGCGCCGAGCCAGGGGCCTCACACTCGCCTGTGGGCTCGAGCCCTGGCGCGGGCGGGGGGTCTCGGAGGCGGGGCTCCAGCCCACACGGCTGCTTTTCGCCCCATGGCGTGAGCCCAGTCACCTGACCCTGGCTCTGAGGTTCGCTGCTACGGGATTGTTTTGTCCCCTTTGCGGGGCAAAGTTTCAGTCCGACCTGCTCTTCCCCCTTGCTGTGAACCCCAGGGAAGAAAGGGCCCTGGTAGGATTGCTCGATGAGCCCCCACCTCCCGTGCTCTGCTCATCCGCCCTGAAATGAGAGTTGTAATCTCTTGCCCTAAGGAACAGTCCCTGGAGCTCGTTCCAGTTTAAGCTTCCTGGCCTGCACCTGCTCCTGCTCCCTCTCTGGGATGAGCAAGAATGGGCTGGGTGTTTACACTGAAAGCTAAATGACCCATCTCAGTCCTCTTTTCAACGTGGATGTAACTGATCTGAAATGCCGATGCCGACACACGACCCCAAAAGGTGCTGCAGGGTTTCTGAGCAGAGTGGAGCTAGAGCAGGGGCAGTGCGACATGGAGGGAGAGATGTGCATGGTGTTCCTATGACTAAATCTTCAATCAAATGGGATTAGCTTTTGGATTAGACCCTGAAGTCTCTGCCCTTTAGACATTCGACTGTAGGCGCTGCTGTATGCAGACACCCCCTCCGCCGTGGCAGGCTAAGCTGGGACTTGTCAGATGTGGGGGTTAAAACGCTAGAGGTGAGCAGTTTGCTCCTCAAACCCTGGCTGCATGTTCATTTCCAGTAGCTAGTGACACGCAGCTGCCTCAGGATGCTGTAACCCACTTCACGGGTTATGCTGCCTAAGGTGAAGGGGCTTCACAGATGAGCTGTGCCAACCATTGTCTCCATGTTGCTGGGAATATCGCTCAGAGCCCCAGATGCCACTCTCCTGGGCTCATTCAGATCTGACAATTGGGGAAACGTGGCACCCCTATTTTTGGCCCAGTTCCCTGGGAGGAATTTGGATTATGGCCAATTTGTGCCTGGTGCCGGTTGTGGTTTGCAGCCTGCTCTACGGTGTTGGGTGAAATTCCTCAGGTAGGCACCAGATAACCCAGTCTGTCCTTCTGCCATCTCCTGAAACATCAGCATCCTGCTTCAGAGCTTCTGCTCTTTGCTTTCACGGGGAGGATGGCAGCGGGATTGCATTGCACACTCAGAAGGTCACGGGGCAGAACTTTGAAATGGTAAACTGCAGTCTCGAGCAGCCTGCAGTGCAGTACGCACAGTGGTGCAGAGTGCAAGTGGGGTTGGTGTGTAAACAGGCTCTGACTGCAGGCTTGCCCTGGTATTGGTGCAGTCTCTGAATTGGATTGCTTCTGAGATTGCAGGAGAGGGATGGTGTTGGCCGGTTGTGACTGGGCAGTTGCAGAAGTTAAACTGGCCAAGGTGGTTCTTGGGTCAGTCTCCCCTTCCGGGGTCCCAGTGGGAATTCTGCTGGGTAGAATGGCCCCCACAGGGTTTCCATTATTGTCCTGTTTCTCAGGACACGTAGCTGCTGTAAACGTTTAGTCCAGGCCAAACCGCTCTGCTCCCCACCCACGCACGAGGGCTCTGCCCAGGATGTTTGCATGCAGCTCAGAACGAGGAATTTTTGTTGAAAACACTGGTTTGGCTGTGTCTGAAATGAAACATCAAATAAGGACGTGATCTTTCTGATGCACTCAAGACTCCTGGCTCTGCGTGGGCTGGATTTTACAGGACTCTGTTTGTTATGGAGAAAAAGCAGAGGCTGAGAGTTCCTTTTCAGGGAGCAGTTGAGCATGTGCCGTAAGAACATTAGCACGCTGCAGGGGGCTTTGGAGCTGGTGGGCCCGGTGCTGCAGCAGCCTCCTTGACACAAACATACTTGTTGTACCGAGGTATTGGGGCCTGCTCAGGTAGGGTAGGTTAAAGGCTGGGCTTGCAAGCAGCTTGTCCTGAGGAGAAGCAACATTCTGCACTCGGGCCTATTTCCATGATGTGAGTTTGGGATGATTTTCCAGAGGGCTTGTTTTAAAAAAAAAAGATACATTGCCAAGTGCTGTCAGCAGAATGCAGGACAGAGAGGACGTGAGTTGTCTGCGTAGGATGGGAGTGTAGGATTTAATTCACTCTCCTCACCGTTCCTGATCTGGCCCTAGTGCCCATAGGCAGTAGTGTGAAGTGACATAGACTTTGCACCTTTTTTTCTCTCGCCTCCCTATCCGGCAGAGAGCTTGCGGGTTGGAGGGAGTGTAGCAGCATAGAATTGACACAGATCGGTGCCATCAAACCTATTGTTTGTTTTGCCTCCATCCGGGATTGGTCCGGAGGGTGGAGTGCGTTTGCTTGGACGTTGTCCTGCTGAGCTGTGTTTGTGAGGGAGGAGACACAGGAGGGATGCTTGCTCTGACACCCTAGGCTGGGTGGGGTCGTAACAATGGCCCAAACATCACCTTTTTCCCTGTTCTCTAGGAGTCTTACCCAGCTGTTCCCCCAATCTGGTCTGTGGAGTCGGATGATCCAAACCTAGCAGCTATCCTGGAGAGGCTGGTGGAAGTCAAGAAAGGAAATACATTGGTGAGGGGGCAAGGTGTGGGGAAGGGCTGGAGGAGTAAAAGCCCTACAAGTCCAGTCGGGTCTGTGGTTCTCTAGTGTTCTGCCCGGTGTGATTGTAAAGGGATTTGGAGAGTCGAGCTGAGCCGTTCAGGCTTGTCCAGCTAGTGAGTCTCCTTATGCCCTTCCCTTACGTGGGCTGTGGCTTGGATGCTGGATGCAGCCTGCCCTGGTGTGGTGCAGAAGCCGCGTTCAGCAAGGAGCTTCTCCAATGACCTCCCCAGGTAGCTGAGTTGCATGCAGTGGAGAGAGTGGTGGTGCCAGGGGCTGCTTAGGCTGCACTCAACAGCTGGGGCTGCGTGCCTTTTTCTAACACTGCCTGTCTGTCTCCTCCCTGGGCAGCTTTTGCAGCACCTGAAGCGGATAATCTCCGACCTGTGCAAACTCTACAGCCTTCCCCAGCACCCAGATGTCGAGATGCTGGACCAGCCTCTGCCAGCAGAACAGGTAACAGGCCTAAGACAAGCTGCTCCCACCATGACCTGGGGGAAAAGCCTGCTGAGAAGATGTGGCCCTTCTCCCATGTGCCCAGCCCAAGCTGGCACTGTCTGTCGGGATTCTGTGGAGCTAGATCTGGGGGTGCCCTCCAGACGGGGTCTGTGTTCCAGGATTGCGGCTTTCCTTGCTCTCCTGGAGCATGGCAGATGGACTGTACCTGTTCGCCCACGTGCTGCTTGCTTCGTGCTCAGCAATGCCCTGCATCGTGTGCATAGCGAGAGGGCAGCGGCTGCGTGGGTCCTTTTCTTGCCCGGTGTCGTTGGAATTGAATGTGGATGTGTTTAGCGTCCCTACCTGAGACGAGTATGTCACCTTGGCACTGCTGGCCAGGTTGCCTGTGTCTGCCCTCTCTGGATATGTGTGCCAGTCAGATGTTACCCACTGGGCTTCCTCTGATTGCTGCCCCAACTTAACCCTTCACCTCTGAGGCAGCCATTCAAGAACGAACAGCCTGTGAAAAGCTTCTGGCTTCACTTTTAAGCTGAATTCTCAGTGTCAATCCTCATCCAACCTTCCCTTGAAGCATTATAGGGGATTCCGGGGACTCCACTGTCCAGAATTGCATAGGCCCCTGCCCCGGAGCACCTGTCTGCGAGCTTTGCCTGGTGGCAGCTTCCTAGCTGAGGTGCTGCTTGTCAGCGCAGACTGTCTGGATAGCGGTCACTCGGCTGGCTAGCTCCTCCCTGCAGAATGGCAGCGACTCCACAGGGGCCGTTCTGATCCTTGTCTCTGTCCTGCTCCCCTAGAGCACCCAGGAAGAGGTGTCCTCGGACGATGAAGATGAGGAGATGCCAGAGGTAAGTGCAGGAGAAGTTCACACTGTACCCGGCAGTGGGGGTGGGGTGGGGAGAGCACTGCCTGAGCAGCAATTGTCAGGTTCACACCTGGCTTGTTTCTATTCCGAGCATGAGCAGCTCCTTATACTGGCCAGGTTGGGCTCCGTCACTGAGCCTGTTTGCTCAGCCCTGGTAGGGAGTCATGGGGTCTGCTTTCCTGAGTGCCGCACGGAAAGGATACTGCTGCCCTCCTCTGCGTTAGGCTGATGATAGGGGCCCGTGTTATCAAGACTTGCCATTGCTGGGGGGCGTGGGGGGAGGAATTGTGAGCTGGGAATGGAATCCTTGGCTGGCTGCGTTGTCTGTTTGTACTGCAGTTCTCCAGGGCCTGAAATGTACCAGCTAAGCTCTTTGATCTCCTTGGCGTGGAGTTTTGAGTTGCCAGTGCTGGCATGGAAATCGCATAATGGAAATCTGACTCCTGGAGAGAGGATTAGGCAGGCTTGTGAAGTGTGCAAGCAAGAGACTTGGCCAGGAGGGGAGAGGCGGCCATATTTCACTGCAGGCTGGTGAGGACTCAGTTTTGCTGTAACTCCCATAGGCTTTAGCTGTTGGTTTGCGTGTTCAAGGCCTTTTCAAGGGGATGAATAAACCTGACTCTCCTAAGAGACCTCTGGCTAGGACATGGGTGTGCAAGGTTCATACAGCTCTTCCCAACCGTTACAGCAGAACCTGGGGGGCAGTTCCAGGCCCTGTAGAATTAGTGGGGGTGCAGTGTAGGGATTATAGTGAAGAGGAGAGCCTGTTGGATCAGGGAGAGGCTTGTCCCCTGAGAGGATGTTGTGCATTGAACTGATACGCGAGGTCACATACAGTCCGTGTAAACTCGCCCACTTTCCCAGCCTGCCTGTGACGTATCCGCTCCCCCACGCTGCACTGACTGGAACTGTCGGGGGTGAATGGACCCTTGAGAACTGGGTGGCTACTAGCGGTAACTAGAGTCCCATGTCTTTTACCAGTGTGAAATAACATCATAAAATGAAAAACCTCACCCTGCAGTTCTGGCTCCATCCCCCAGGGCTGGGCCCAGCTCCTCACTCCAGGCATTGCAGCTGGGTTCAGGGTGCAGTGCTGCTCCAGTTTGGCCCAGCCATCCTTCCATCATGACAATGTGGGGGGGCAGCCGGGCCAAATTAGAGTGAGTGGCCCTGTGATTCCATGCACCAGGTCACAACATCACTCTCAAATCCAGCCTGGCCACAGCTGTCACCCCTCCACCCGCTGTCGTCATTTTGGGCCAAACCGGAGTCATGCTGTGACCCTCTGCGCCTGGTTGTGGTGCCTGGAGTGGGGAACTGGGCCCAGCCCTGTGGGACAGGAACCACCACTGTGGGGTGAGTGCAGGTCAGGCTCACTCCCAGGGCCTCTGAGCCCCTGGGGCAGGACCAGACCCCAGGGGGAGAGTGGGTAGAAATGGATACAATGAAATGAGACAATCACATGGTCCTAGCGATAACACACTAGTCCAGCTGCGTCTCGGGACCGAACTCTGACACCTCCAAACTGACCCCTGATCCTGGGCCCTGTGGCTGTGACTAGGATCACTGTAATCAGTGTACGGTGCTGTTTGGAGGGGTTTCCTTGGCAAAGCCCGTCGTTTCAGGTGCTCTGGAGAGCGTCGACAGCAGGGTGCTTCCCCGCAGAGGTTTCAAACTCCGTCGGGGTTCTGCACATAGTGAGGAGGTCGGTGGAGTCGGCTCTTAGCCAGCGGAGCTTTGTATGGAGGGACACAGCATCTCTCCTGGGTGATGATACCCATCAGTGCCTCAGCGCAAGCAATGAGGGCAGTCTGCGGATGCAATGGGTGTAAAGCAGCACGTTGCTGTGCCGGGGAATGGGCTTCTGACCATGCTTTGGCTCTATGTGGATAGTGTTTCATGTCCCACTCAGCAGCCTTCTCTGGCCAGCTGACTGCGGAGGGAGGGAAGGGGGCTGCAGAGCTGGGGGTGATCTGGAAGACCCTCCAAAAGTACCCTGAAATACGGTACTACTCCCAGAGCAAAGGGCCCTGAGCCGCTCTGGGTTTCACATACACAGAGGCCCTGGGAATCTGCCCTGGGTCCCTGCCACGCTCTTGGTGACCAGAACATTTGTCTCCACGTATTGAGACAGCGCCGTTTACTTTCCCCCTTCACCAGCAAAGGCTCAGCACAGCTGCCGAGCCATCCAGGTCGGTGAGGCATGTTGGGGAACGTACATAAGGGGATAGTGGCTAATTATAAGAAGAGCTGGACTTGGCAGCAGAGAAGCCGGTAAACAAGGAGCTGTACGTGCCCACTTTACATGTGGAAAGGAAACATACCTGAGGGGAGCAGAGCCGAGGGAGCTCACCTGGGGTCCACTCAGAAACCTGCTTAACTTTGGGTCTGGGTTTCCTCTGCCAAGGGGTCCCCCGCTGAAGCAAGGGAGCAGGGACAGAGTTGGGGAGGGGAAGAGGCAGGGTGGCTGGTTGTTGCGAAGCAGTTGGATACACAGTGAGATTCTCATGTGGCGGCCGAGCCCAGCAGAGCCACTTTGGAGGCTAGTAGTGCCTGGATGTGGGATTTCACCTTTGAACGAGCTGCCGCCAGGTTCCCGGGTGAGGGCTGGGGGAGCAACAGCGGCTACAGAGCCTCCGTATTTCTCTTACTCGGGAGACGAGAATTTCTGAGTGTGCTCCAGGGACAGACTGCGTCTGGTCTGGGATCCTTGGCATTCTGAGCCTTGCTGTTCATTAGAGGCAAAGAGCCGTCTTTACTCACGCTCGCCCGAGTGCAGCGCCAGCTCAGAGCTGGAGAAGTGCACGGGTGTCCTGCAGCTGTATGGCTTCAGGGCGGTGGAGTTAGCAGCTCCCTGGCTGCTCTTTACCTACTTGCCCTGGAGGAAGAGCATTGCAGGATGGGCTGGGGGCCAATCCAGCCAGTTCCCTCCCCTCTTCCTGGTCCTCCAGAGGAGTGCTGGGCCCAGCTCGCTGCCCAGGTACGGGGATTTCCCACCCCATAGCTCAGACCTGACTTCCCTCTGCCCCACGCTGGCTCCTGACACCACGGGCCCACCAGGATCTCGTGACATCTCTGCACGTGTTGGGAAGGGAGTTGCTGAGAATTCCCACTGAGGGAGACAGGAGCCCGGAGTGCTCCTGAGAGCCTGCCCTGGGTATCGTTGGTTCCGTTGAGTTGCTGTAAAACTGCAGCTGCTCGGAACAGCGAGGAGTGGAGCTGGGTGTCTGGTGTGAGATCTTTCTTTTCTCTGCCCAGGACACTGAGGACTTGGATCACTATGAGATGAAAGAGGAGGAGCCAGTCGATGGGAAGAAGACGGAGGATGACGGCATCGGGAAGGAAAACCTGGCCATCTTAGAGAAAATCAAACAGAACCAGAGGCAAGATTACTTAAATGTACGTGTCACTAGGAGGGGGGAGGGGCTGGGGAGCAGAGGGGGCCAAGGGACACCCCATGTTGCTGCTGCCCTACTTGGAAGAGCAGTGCCCGCGCCCATGTTAGTCCCCTTCTGCTGCAATGTTGTAGCTCCTTGGGCACAGGCAGCCGCGGGTGACTTCTGTTTCCATGGAGGGGTCTGCATTTGCTCAGTTGCTCACGACGCTCGGAGTCTGCGTGTCTACACGTGCCCGGTAGCTCTGTAGCACACGTCGAAGGATGCAGGGATAATCCGGAGAGTCCCAGTGAAGACCACTGAGCTTGGGTGGCTTCTCCGAAGGAATCTGGTTCGCTTACCTCTAATGCTACTGGAAGCAAGTGCAGCCGCTTCTCCCTCTCCTTGCTGGAATCCAGCCCCCTCCAGTACAGCTGAGCGGGAGCTCTGCCCTGCACAGCATCAGGAGGTTGGACCCTTCCTGGACTCCTCTGTCCTTGCTGGGATACAGCGGGTGTCTTGCCACTGGGCTGGGTTTGTCTTCGCTGAGCTCATCTCGGGCTCTCTGCGTGCCTACGAACCCAAAGGGTCTGAATGTCACTGGGCAGGGGTGGCTGTTCCCTGGAAGACGAGATCTTGCAGTGCAGAGGAGAGGGCTGCCGTGCGTGGCACTAATCCACCTGGGCCAAATCTCCCAGGGCAGGAGCTCTTAGCTTCCGGAGCAATGACTGTCGTGAGACCAGTGTAACAATGTGATTGCCTCCCCGTCCCTCTCCCCGACCCCCTCGCAGGGCGCAGTGTCTGGCTCTGTGCAGGCCACTGACCGGCTAATGAAGGAGCTCAGGGATATTTACCGATCACCAAGTTTCAAGGGCGGTAAGTGGTCACTAGCTCTGGGCCTGGAAAAGGGGGAAGGAGGGCGGGGCGGCTTCTGACCTGACGGATGGAGGGCCCTGCAGTGTCTGCCCCTGCCTTAATCTGATTGCTTGTGTGTCACGGTCGTGCCAGCCTGTACCTACTGGCCAGGGAGAGCTGGTCACTTCCCTTCCCTAGGTCCTAATGCAATGGGCTCCCCAGAGCCGTGTTTGGGGTTCAGAGGAGCCCAGTGATATCACTGTCAGTGTTAGAGGGGAACAAGGAGCTTGTGCTGAGAGGGGGCCTCTTGCTTCCCTGAAGTCTCTAGTGGGGTGTGATCGCCCTTTCGCCGTGCGCATTGGTGGCGGATGGGGAATGTCTGTCCCCGCCCCTAATCCCCCAGACTCTGGGAGGGGCAGTCAGAGTTGCTGGTGCCCCGTGGGGACAGCCTGCCTAGACAAGGGCGCTCCCTGGGCAGTGCGGATCCATGACAGGTTGAGCCCATGCTCTGTCCCAAGGTGACTTGGATCCAGAGGGCTGCAGCTCAGATCCTTGTCTGAACGGCAGCGGCTGTCTCCGGGGGCGCTGACGTGTCCTTTCTCTGCTCCGCAGGAAACTATGCAGTTGAACTAGTGAGCGACAGCCTGTACGATTGGAACGTCAAACTCCTGAGGTAGGTGGCCTGGCTCGGGAGGTCTGCAGGCAGAGCTGGTGGGGGCTGGGCCTGGTACATAGAGTGTGTGTGTAGGGGGAGAGGAGGTGGGAGCTAGTGACTAGAGCAGGAGGTGATGCTTGACAGACCTGGGCTGTGCTCCAGACTGCCACTGAGACGGACATGCCCTGCCCAGTCTGCCTCGGTCTCCCCTGTGCTTCCAGGGAGCTGTGGAGCAGAGCGCTATTGGCTGTTTCTGGAGCTTTGGCATGGGTGCATCTGACACAGTCCCGCACCCCAAATGCAGCCACTCCTTGCCTAGGGCCACACGTTTCCCTTGGATGCTATCGGCGTCGCGCCATGCTCATGCCGAGGGGTCCTTCCCTCTCCTCCCCAGTGCATGATCCTGCTCTCGCCTGGGGAGCGAGGGGCTGGGCTGTGAACCTGAATCCCTTCGTGTTTGTGTTCCAGTAGGAATGGGCTTGGGGTCAGCCAGGTGCCATTGCCCTGGGCTCCTGTGGGCAGTGCCAAGTGCTGCCTGCCCTGGGCTCTGACCCCCCGGGCTCTTCCCTTGCAGGGTTGACGAGGATAGCGCTTTGCACAATGATCTCCAGATCCTCAAAGAGAAAGAAGGGATGGACTTCATCCTCCTAAACTTCTCCTTTAAAGTAAGGCCTGCCGTCCCTTCCCGCCCACTCTGCCCTGCCGGAGCTCCTGCTGGGGTTCTCAACAGCCCTGTCTCTCCCTCCTTGCAGGATAACTTTCCTTTCGACCCACCGTTCGTAAGGGTTGTGTCCCCTGTGCTCTCGGGGGGGTAAGTGACCGTTCAAATGATGGCGCTTGCCACCAAGTGCTTTGGCTGCTGCAGTCCCTTGTCCCGTGTCTAGGGAGCAGCCGCAGGGGTGCGGTTAGGTCTCTGCATTAGTACCGAGGATGGTGGTTCCTCTGGGCTTGTCGGGGCGGGGGTGGGGGGATAGTCTCTTTGGTCCCAAGTCCCCTTGCTGGGTCTGCAGAGAGCATTTGAGGTGACGCTCCGATGACTCCACCCCACACCCCGGTAAGTCAGTGGCCATCTCCCCAGTGTGGTGGTTGCTATTTGTGAATGAAGGAGCTAGCCGGGGAAGGTGACTGGCCTTTCATGGGGGAGTGCAGGGCCCAGGCATGGCTGTGAGACTGTGGAGGGGAACGGGGGTGAAAGGCGCCGGAGACCTGCTCAGCTGCTGTCTTGATCGCAGCTAACTCCTGATGTTTGTGTAGAGCTGCGATCTCCCTTTGCGGGGGAGGACTGGCCAGTTACCTCGGGGAGGACGAGGCATTGCTGAAAGAGATCTCCATGATTGTCCTTAGTGTAACTGACTCGGGTCGTCTTTCCTCCCCAGGTATGTTCTGGGGGGAGGTGCCATCTGCATGGAGCTGCTTACAAAGCAGGTGAGTCTTGTCTCCAGCCGAAGCTGCTGCATTGTGGGAAGGCCCCTGTGTTCAAAGGTGGCCAGTAGGTGCCGAGAGCCCTGCTGGTGTCTGAGAATCCTGCCACTAGCGTTGACGTTCACCAGAGCTCTGACTGCCTTGGCGTTACGGGGCTTCCCTGGTTTGTACAGCGCTGGGGAGGGAGAAAACATTTGCTTACAGGATATGGCAAAATGTTTGGTCGGTTGGCGACAGTGCCAGGCTGCACGGGGAATCCACCATAGCCCAGTGCAGTGTTCCCAAGGCGGGGGGAGGACTTGAAGATTGCAAGGCATTGAAACTTTCACCGCAGTCTTAAGCAAAGCAAATCTCTTCTCCCCCCCACTTCGAGTTAGTGTCCGTGGGCCTCGGAGAACACCACACCCCGGTTCTCTAGGGCTAGCGTTGTTGTTCTTCTTTTCACTTTTATAGGCCGGGATGACGAGGGTCATGAAAATTTCCCCCTCTGAACAAGGGGTGAGCAGCCTGCAAAGATTGACAAGCAGTGGCCTAGCTCGCTGGTGCAGCCTGAGGGTGGGCAGGTTACTGATCCTCTGTTAATAGCCGCACCCCAGCATTGCTGGCTGGGGCCTGCCAGACCCCTCGGCTGGAGCCCAGCCGAGAGAAGCCAGCTCCCGCCAGTCAGGAGCAGGACGCTTTCTGTTGGCTGTTGCTAGTCACCAGGAGGGCAGGTTCCCGCCAGTCTCACTGTCCTCTTGTTTTGCAGGGCTGGAGCAGTGCCTATTCTATTGAATCAGTGATAATGCAGATCAGTGCCACGCTGGTGAAAGGGAAAGCAAGGGTGCAGTTTGGAGCCAATAAAGTAAGGCCCTGGTCTGGAGCAGCAGGGGGAGGAGGGAGTGTTTGAGACCTTTTGTAATGTTTCAGCATCATCTACCGTGTGGCTGTAAAGCCAAGATTCCCAGGTGCCTTAAATACTTGGGAGCTGCTGTTTCCTTGGCTGATGCAATGAGTCAGAAATGCCAGCAGTGTGCTTTGTCCGGGGCTGTGAGACGGAGCCAATAATCCCGGCGCGAGGGCCCCTGTGCTGTCATTCTCTCTGGGGCCGCCGGACCCACCTGCATCTCAGCACCCTCAGAAAACCCGACGGGGCTCAGGGTGATGCGCTGCATTCTCGTTACAGCTCTCGAGTGGCGGCTGGCGACCCTGTGTAGATAGGATCAGTCACAAGCGCTGATCGTTTGCAGCCTTAGGTGCTGGTCCCAGAAATGGGGGTGAAGTGACTTGGGGTGGGACATGCCTTGGAGCTGGCCTGGTGCAGCTGGTTTAACGGCTGCCCCTGCTCTGTAGTGCACTGACCTGACTGTCCCTCTGGCTTCCCCTTGCAGAATCAGTACAGCCTGACGCGGGCCCAGCAGTCCTACAAGTCCCTGGTTCAGATCCATGAGAAGAATGGTAAGGCCTCCAGTCGGGGTGGGGGGTGTCTGCCGTCCCTTACCAGGGGGCTCCTGCCAGGGGCACAGCAGAACAGAGCATGTCGAACCTGCCTGTGCTCACTTCAGAATCACTGCTTGAGAGCGGAGTGAGGGAGTGGGCTGCAGCCAGCGTGTCTAGCGAAATGCCCTGGTTCCCAGCTCCTGCTGCAAAGCCTCCTGTCTCGCTCGGCTTGCGGGAAGGGCCCTGAGCTCACTGCAGGAAGTGTGTGGTGCAGGGGAGATGCTGTGGCATGTGTGTAGTGGTTGCTAAGCAGGATGTCTGGAATGTTCCTGCGCCTGGCTTCGCCATGGCGGATTCCCTACGGCTTTACCAGTCTTACCCACATGGGAGCTAGCACCTGGGGCAGAGCAGGGCTGCCTATAGCAAACCCAGCTGGACTGAGAACTTGGTCTCTGAAGAACTGCAGCAGCTCAAGGGAGCTGAACGAGTTACTTTGCCTGAGAGCGAGCTGAGTTACCGCCTACATGGTTCTCTCCCGTTTGCTGAACCTAGCCATCTCTCCCTCCTCGGCTTCCCAAATTCAGGAGCACTGGGCACGTGACGGTGGGTTAAATTTGTCCTGTCAGTGCTGGTACCCAGCTAATCAAACCCTGTAACACTCCAAGGCCATGCTGCCAGCTAAAAACAGATCTGCTAGCAAAGCAGTAGCTGGCTGATGCCTTACCTGGCTGTCCTGGGGGTGCTTGCGGTCCTGGCAGAACAACCAGCTATTGCATGCGAAGAGTTGGAGAGTATTTTCCTGCCCTGCGCGTGCAGCATGCCTACCGTGCAGTGCTTCAGGAGGCTCTAGTGTGGGTAGAACCTACAGCCAAGCCCATGGGAGGGGGACGGACAATCTGTCCTCCCTGTCTGCCATCGCAGAGCTGCAAGGTCTCAATGTGGGGCACTCGTCACAGGGACGGTTGCAGGAGTCTGGTGTGACTGTTCCGGGGAGTCTAGCTGTAGTAACGGGGTGAGACATGTCCCTCCCACGGAGTCTTTGCTCTTGTTTCAGGCTGGTACACACCACCCAAGGAAGACGGCTAGCACGGACCGTTGGCTGGGCTCTGCAGGACCGATTGGTTACTTTTGAATGCTGTACGTGGCCCGTCAGATGCCCCTGTGGCTCCTTCCTGGGATGTGATCGCTCGGCCTGCTCGCAGGACAGTACCGGCTGGTATAAACTCGAAGGGAAAAACTGGGTAAGCAGCTGGACTGACGTGAAACTCTTGCTGGACCCTCGCTAGCAGGCACCCTTCTTAAAACCAAACTCTTGAGCCTCTTGTATCGCTGGAAACTTTCGACTCCGCTCCAGTCTAAAGCATCCTCCTCACCTATGCTACGGATTTAATTTATTTTCTTATTTCATGTACACTGCTTTTTTTGGTTACAGTGTATGATGGATGTGTCTGGAAAATGTATCTTTGGAGAAAAATTACAGTTTGTTAATTTGAAGATGCTGGTCTGACTGTTTTTTCTCCCGTTACTGCTGAGCTGAGGTCTACACGGCACGCCGCATACTGCTCTGAGCTTGTTTAACCGCTGGTGGTCAAGCCAAACTCCGTCTTCAGTGTGACTCCTGGCCAGCTCTGTGTGGTGATGGAGCTGTGTCGGGGGTGGGGGAGATGTCTTTCCTCAACTGCCCATTCTTATGGATGGGCGAAATCTGCTTGAGATCAACACTTCTGAAATCCCCGCAGGAGACCTGACTGGGAAAGTCTGGAATGCAAAGGACTTCTTTGAGCACCTGATTTCCATGCTGTAAGGGAGAGGCACTTAGCCTGCTCATCTGCTAAATCAAGAACAGATTTTCCTTCTAGAAACAAAGTGTCTCACTTCTGGAGAAAGTAGCTGTGATCTGTACGTACTCATCCTGCTGTGGGTGAGCGGTTTGTACGTGCTTGGGGTGGGGGGGCGTAAGAGCAGCCCTGCAGAGTTTGGTTAGAAGCGCTGCGCTTGCTCACAGGTGAGATGTTGCCCAACTCTCGAACCCGTTCTGGTTTTGTCTCTGCCAGTGCCGCTGCTCAGAGCACCTCGCGTTCAGGGAGACGACAGGTTCTGCACTAAACTGGCTAACGGCTGGGCCAGTTGTTCTGCGCTCCCTGTAGCGGTAACAGCATCTCTACCTCCTAAGCGAGTGAGGCAGGGTTACTGGCTGAGTGGAGGATGGGCTGAGAAGGCAGCCCTGTTTATGCCCCCCCAAATCCTAGGGGTGCTGATGAACTGATTTTGGCAGCTGGGCTCTCCAGTCCTGTTGCCTCTGACTCCATTTCCGGAGAGGTATGTGACTATCTGTTTTCCCCTTGCTGGCAGTTAACTACGTGAGCTCAGCCCCCTGGAGCTGTCTGCACCATGACGTGAGCCCTCTGGCTTCTGGCCTCTAGCTATGGGCCATGAGACCAGCACCTCAGGGAGGGCAGATCATCCCACATCTGCCTCCTGTGAGGTTCCTTCCTTCCTGAAGCAGCTGTTGCTGGCAGCTAACTGTGGTCAACGGCCCACAGGTCTCATCCAACGTGGTACCAATGGGGTAAACTGCCCCCTGCTCTCCTGGAGTTCAGGCACCGAGGGAAGGGTGTGGGTTGGACAGAGTACTCCCCGCTCGTCCCCTGGTTCACTTCCTGTTCCCATCTTCCATGCCAGTATCTGACTTTATAGCTGCTCTCACCCTGCCGCTGTAATGTCTGCGGCTGCCCCACTCAAGCCATAAAGCCAGACTCTCAGGACGAACTTACCTGAATAGCAGCTACTCGAACGATGCCCATTATCTTAACCAGCCGCTCTTCTGCTTTTCAACTGCATCGGTGCTCTGGAATTACATGGACCTTTCCCGGCCTGCTTGTAGGCCAGTTCTGTTCACAGAATAAAGGAAGCAGCGTGTCACTGGGGAGGGTCCATGCTGTTTTCCTTACCAATTTTAGGAGAGTTCCTCTCAGCCTGAAAACTGCTTCACAAATCCCCTCCACCCTTTGAACAATGGTAAAATACTCCGCTGAAGGATCCCCGTCCCCCGGGTAAGACCGCAGGACAGGTTCATGCTGGGAGCCGAACTCCTGTTCTGTTGTGATATGCCATCAACCAACACTGGATAACGCTGCCAAGCCATTCAGTGCTAGAGAGGCAGAGTTTCCCTCAAGCCCAGCCAAACTAAGATTTCCCCTGTGAGCTTTCAGCTCCTACAGGAGGGAGCTGGCTAGTGTGGTGTTAGCTAGAGCACCTCACTAAAATGTGCTACCCAGCTGCACAGCAGAGTTCAAAGCCAGCCAGGAGAGCATTTTTCCCAGCTCTCAAAGCTGCCTGCTTCAGGCAGGGGTTTTACAGCTTTGTTTTGCCTTTCAGAAAAGGATTCTCCAATCCAGCCTCGAGGCTAGTGTGAGAGAATCGGGGGTTTCACAACAGCCAGCCCTGCCTACTGACTTTCTCTTGTGAAATTAAGCTTGACAACTTCTGATCTAAAACTGTGGACCAGGTGGGAACCTGAGGCCAGTTTACTTTAAACAAGCTTCTCAAGCTACCTTCGTTCTTTCACCCAAAGGACCAGACCAACTTTGCTCTGAGCCACTTAGCAACCAAGCCCCCAAACCAGCCACTAGGGGCAAACCTGAGTTATCCATAGCCCTGATTCAGTGCTTCCCCCTTTCAAAAACCAACCAACCTACCTCTGCCCTTCAGCCTAGTCAGTTTCTAAGAACTGGGCACTGGGACCCTGGCCAGGGGTTGTCAGTAAAAGGGGGGATTTGTACCCACCTTTGTAAGAGACTTTACCCCATGAGCTGGCTGGCACAGCCTGCCCCAAACCCTGTTGTTCTGACAAGGGGCCGAGCTGGCTCCCAGTTACAAGCCCTGACACAAAGCAGAGGCCGAAGGCTCTAGTCCTACTGAAGAAAGGGCTGCAGGGCCTTGTCCTAATAGCACTGAGGGAACAACCCTCCCTCTGGCCTTTAAAGCCGCCAGGGCCTGTGCTGGTCTAAAGAGGTGATTGGGTCAGCGGACAGGCACTCTGGACAGAGCCACACCTAGCCCCAGCCTGCCTGTAAACAAACCAGCTAGCTGAGCAGTGGCATGGGGACTTGCCAAGCCAGGACAGGCCTTTCCAGTGTCCATTTAATAGGCACCAGAGGGACAGGTACCGGCTCCCTCAATTCTACAGAAACGTCAACACTCGGTAACTTCCCCTCGACGCTAACTGGGGCCATCACTAAACCTGGAGAAATAAGAGACTCCCTCCCCCCAGTCCCAACAGTGCGGCCGGTTAATAAGGCTGGTTCAGGCTGAAGATGACTTTCTCAAGGTCCAGCAGTTCTCTACCCCACTCTTCCTTGGGGCAGCCAGAGGCAGGGGCAGCCCAGAGCTCACTAGGGTCCCCGGCTTCCTTTTCCTCTGCGCAGAAGGTGAGCGTCATGCTGTGAGGCTGGCACGCAGCAAGTGGGGCAGAGTTAGCAGGTCTCACCCACCATTTCCAAATCCCTCCCTCCTAAGCCAGTGACCCACGGCCACTCACTTCCTCCTGTTCCAGGGAGGCTGGTGTAGGATGGGTAAAGACACCCCTGAGTCACAGCGGTGTGGGAAGGAGCCCCAGGGGACCTGGCCTCTGCTGTACACACACCTGAAAGCTGCTGGCCTGGGGGGTGGGAGATCCAGGGTTAAGGCCCAGCGCCATGTGACTTCATTCTCCACCCATGAAATGGGGGCATAGTACCCACCCCAGGGCTGTTGTGCGGCTACAAAGAGGCAAATAGAAACCAGCTCTTCTGTTTCCAAGCATGCGGTGGCAGATCCCCTTAACGAGGTGGTATTTTAATCAGAGGCATTGACTAGTGATAGGGAGGGAGGCAAACCAGCAACTGGATTTGTCACCAGTGGGAAATGAGAATTCCGGCCACCCAGAGAAGCCGGTACAAGGTGGGCGTCCTGCCCATTACACCCTACCCACACGAGCTGAACTGCTCCGAGGCGCAGCAAACGCTTCACGGTAAATTAGGAGTTCGTGATACGGCGTCACTAGGCGGCAACCCAGCAGTAGGAGTGGGAAAGGAGAAACCGGCATCAAAGCCCTTCAGGGTAATGCCTGGAGCCGGCGGGGTGAGATCAGACCTCTGGGGTGCCTGGAAGAGCGGGTGCATGTTTTGCCACTGGGGCTGTAAGTATGGAAAGCAGCGAGAGCCACGGCGCTTTTACCGCTGCAGAGCGTTCTTCCAGCCCGGGTTTGCACCTCCACATTGGAATCGGGGGTTATGCTGAACAGGCTGCTCTTTACTGAGTGTAATGGAGAGACAAGGGGCTAGTTAACCTTGCAGCCGGTCACATGCACTACACCCACCTGGCCAGCAAGTGGCACCACACAACCAGAAGGTTGTTTCTACCACACTGGGTCAGTTACAGCCGGTGGCTGTAGCCATGGGAGGCTGCGAAGGACCCAGTCGGGGCGACTGTGCAAAGCGATCCAGCCAGAGCATCAGTGGGACGCCGCACAGCATAAGGGCTCCAGGCGATCGGATCCCTTTGCAACGTCGGGGCCTTATGCTGGTACCTCTTGGGAACTGTAACGATGCTGGTTCTGGCGGGACCTAACAGAGTGCCAGTTCAGGACAAATTGCTTCAAACAGGGCAACTACAGCCCCAGGCTGGGGTTCTTCCACCTCTAAGGCACCAAACCAGCCAGACAGAGGAGACTTTGGTTTTACCCCACTGGCTAACCACAAGTCACAAGCAATTCCCTTAGACACTCCAGTTTCCCAGTATCACCACCAGCGCCACTCGTTATGGGGACAACTGGTCATGAAAACCAATGCCCCAGTAAAAGAAAAAAGGTTCTCCCGATCCCAATGGACCAAGCCCCCAGATCCAGGTCAATATACAAATCAGATCTTACCCACAAATCACGCTGTTGCCAATCCTTTAGAATCTAAAATCTAAAGGTTTATTCATAAAAGGAAAAAGGTCCAGGTGAGAGCTAGAATTGGTTAAAAGGAATCAATTACATACAGGAATGGCAAAGTTCTTGGTTCAGGAGTGCAGAGATGGAATAAACTGCAGGTTCAAATTCAAATTAAGTCTCTGGAGAACATCCACAGCTGGGATGGGTCCTTCAGTCCTTTGTTCAAAGCTTCCATTTGTAGAAAGGTTCCTCCAGAGGTAAGAAGCAGGAATGAAGACCAAATGGAGATGAGGCAGCTGCCTTTTATAGTTTCTTCCAGGTGTAAAGACACCTCTGTCCTTACTGTGGAAAATCACAGCAAAATGGAGTCTGGAGTCACATGGGCAAGTCCCTGCATAATTTGCTGAGTCACAGGCGTGTCTGCCTCCTCTCAATGGGTCCATTGTATCGCTGATGGCTCTTAATGGGCCATCAGCAGGCCTAGCAGAGCTGATAGCTTGTCCGGGGTCCCAAAAGCCCAGCCCCAGTTTGAAATACAGACAGTATAAAGCCAATATTCATAACTTCAACTACAAAACTGATCCATACATAGAAATGGCATAATCATAACCAGCCAAGCATAACCTGGACTTAGACACCTCATTTGACCCCCTTTATATAAGATTTGGTGCCACTACAGGACCTTGGTTGTAACAATGATCTATATGGTCGCAGTTATTGTCAATAACGTCACAGGAACATGAAGGGCTGGGCCAGCGGCGTTATGGCCCAGAAATTGTCTTCACCCAGCTTCCGCGGTGAGTTCAGAGGGACCGTGGCCGAGCGGCCAAAGTCAGCAAAGAGAACCACTGCAAGATCTTCCACTTTCTCCAAGAGCCAGCACCTGTGAGGGTGAAACGAGCCTGTGAGCCCGGAAAGAAGCTGCAGGACCCAGGATTTAATATTTGTCCTGCAAAGAGGAGAGAGGCCAGCTGACTGCCTCAGGGGTTAGGGGATTTTGTTTTAAACAGTGCAGCTTAAAATATCAGCAAAAGGCAGTTTTGGCTGCACTATTCTCTACTGCCATCCCAGTAACTCCGACCGGAGAGCGACGCCAGGGCAGGCCGTGTCAATAGCTGCATATGAGAGAGACCTTCAAGGAAGAAGCCAGGTGAGACGAGCTGGTTCTGGGCACTCAGCCGGGGGCGCCTTTCACCAGCATAGTGCGAGGTGACCCCGTGCGGCTGGTGAACTGCAAGGCTTGGCTAGAGCAGCACGTGCTTTGTTTGAAGGTGGCCGGGGGTTCACCCCAACAGCTGGACAAACCCCGGCTTGGATCATTGCACTTGCTGAGTTCCACGGCCCCTCTGCCTGGGGAATTCACGCTTCGTTCCCCAGTCTCAGCAGCGGCCAGGCAGTGCTGGCACTGAGCGGCTGCGGCTCGGGAGCGGGGACGGGCTCCCGCACGTGGGGAAGGCGAAGAAACCCGCAGACCACATGCCCTAAGTGCGCAGTGGGAGGGGAACAGATATCAGCGAATGCCCCCCCCACACACGCCCCCGGCTGCCTCTCGCCCAGCCGGTCTATTCTGAGCACGCTGCTGGTTTCCTAAACCTGTTCCACGCTGCGCCCTCGGCCCCCCGAACGAACTCTGCCATGCAGCGGGTCCCTCGCTCCACCGCCTGCTTTGGCGGGTGGGGCTGCCTGGATTCCAAGTCCGCCAGCCAGCAGAGTGGCTTGTTCTTGGTGATGCCTTGAAAAACAAGCAAGAGAAACACCTAAAACTCCATTTTGTGCTTGCGGCGAAGCCGGGTCTTGACGAGCTTACGGAGGCGGCGCCACACAAATCACAGCCTGCAATTTATTCCGGAAACAGCAACTTTTTTTATCTATATCTAATTGCCGCAAATTTGACCCAAATTTTGGCCTGGCCACCCCTGCATCGTGCCTGCCTGTGAGAACCAAGCAGCACACACAGGATCTCCTGGGCCGCTGCCCTGCTTTGGGAGCTGCACACCTGGAATCGCCACTTTAACAAACTGTGGCTACAACTTTTGAACAAAAAAAACAAAAAAAAGCCTCCTAACCAAACACAACTTTCTTACAGCCTTATTAACCAGCCTGAGAATTGTTTGAAGGGACCTCCTCTCCCCTTGTTCCAGGGACAGGGACAAATATATATTTTTGGTAAATAGCTCCCCCTCAACAGTAATACCTACTATTATGTAAATAGATTTTGGGCTAAGTTCTGATGATGGACATTAGCCAACAGAGGCTAACAAAGCCAAAAGAACTTTGTTTCTCTTGCATATCTGTGCACCACACATCTTTAGAAAATTCTCATTGCAAATTAATATTTCTGTACACACACACTGACACACACACACACAATCTCTTGGGCTTTAGTTACTTTGCTCCTCAAAAGATCAACAAATTGTATTTTAGTTACAATAAAATGCATCTTTTATCTTAAAAGCCAAATGGATTCCCCCGTCACTCCCAACCTCCTAATCCAGGTTTTGGATATTAGTTTGCAGGATGAGATGCCAGTTTCCCTATACCCCTGTAAAAGGGTTTATAATGGAAATTCAGGTACAAACGTAGGTCTTGATCCTGCAAAAAATTACCAACGTCCTTAAGTGTATTCAGTTTAACATCTGCACTTTGTGGAGCTCCGTCCGGGTTTAACCATTTGCCAGATTAAGGATTTAGCTTGAACTACCCCACGGATTATTTTATAGCCCATTGGTTTTGATGATAAACCAAAAGCAGTTTGTCATTCCTAACAGGGGGGAGGGATAGCTCATTGGTTTGAGCATTGGCCTGCTAAACCCAGGGTTGTGAGTTCAATCCTTGAGGGGGCCATTAGGGGTCTGGGGCAAAAATTGGGGATTGGTCCTGCTTTGAGCAGGGGGTTGGACTAGATGACCTCCTAAGGTCCCTTCCAGCCCTGATATTCTATGATTCTATGAACAGCATGAGCGTGCCCCACAAAAGTGCCTGCGACTCTAACGACTGACTTGTTTACAGTATTAAAAAAGTAGTCGTAAGCAGGTCAGGCGCACAAGGGACCCGTCCTGTCACAGGACACAGCTGTCAATCACACAGAAGGGCAGTTTGACGGCTGACCCCGGAAAGGTTGCAGCATTAAGCTCGTTTTGAGCAGTGCAACAGGTAGTCGTCAGTGCCAGACCCAGACAGTTAATGATTCTCTTGCTTTCTTGTGGAGGATGCAAAATAAACAGCCACCTGAGCAACCCCAGCTGTGGCGAGGAAAAGGAACCAGGGTCTGAGTTTACCTGAGTATTTGAGCTGCTCTGGTTCCCCGTTCGGCTTGGGAGGGCCCCAGACACCGCTGCTGCTGCTGGCCCTGAGCGGCAGGAAGGGCCAGAGGCCACGCACGCTTTGTGCTTTTAGCTACCGCAAAACGAGACCCCAGCACCCACGACCCGACAGTCCCACCGCGGAAGGAGGGTGACGTGACGGAGCCGGGGGTGCTCGGCATCGCCGGGAAGGTAAATAAATCAAGCCAGACACTCGCTCAGGCAGGGCCTGGGGGCAGGGCACTATGCCACACACACACAACTCACCCCTCACTCTCGCACGCTCACTCACACACGTGTGTTTCAAGCCTTGCCAGAAGGGACCCCCGTGACCAGCGAGTCAGCCCTCCGGCCTAGCACGGGCCAGACACTAGAAGTGCCCCCCCCAGAATAATCCCTAGAGCCGGGCTCTTGGGAAACCGACGCTGTGATGTTTCCGGAGTTTGCAGCAGCCTGGACCAGTGGCTCGGGAAGGTGGGAACTGAGCTGTGTCTAGCCAGTGGAGCCACCTGCTGCCAGATTTAATTCCTCACCAAGATTTTCGGAAGCTGCCTCTGGATCCAGGGATGCTGCTGCAGAGCTGGGATCCAGCTGGCCATGGGGCCTGATCTGGGGGCCAGAGCTTTGCCCTGGTAGGGCTGCCCCAGGGATGGGGGAGGGGGAGGGGCAGTGGCCCTAGACCCTCCCCAAACCGGGTGGTGCCTGGGGTTGCAGCACCAGAGCCCCATGGGGCACATTGCAATGTGGGGGGCCAAGAGCTGGGATGGGTATTTCCCAGCCCAGAGCCAGGAGAGCCCCAGCCTGGCAGACACCGAGCCCCCCAGCTCACCGCCTGCATGAGCTCCTCTCCCCCAGCGACTAACAGGGCTCAGGGGGCCCAGCGACCTGCAAAGAGGCCAGGAGAGACCGAGTGAGCGTCAGGGGGGAGGCCCGTCTGTCCATGCTGCGCCCAAGGGTGGGGCCGGCCTGCGGATGGGAACCCAGGGAGGTGCCCTCAGTGCTGTGCCCACTGCAGCCAGGTGCGCACGGCTGGGCACCCCCACCCCGGGGCCCCACCTGGGAGGGGCACCAGGGGCCTATGGGGGGGGAACCCTTGCAAGGGGAAGGGGGCAATTTCCCTCCCCGGGGTCCCCCCAAAAGGGGGCCAGTTAGCCCCAGATAACCCCATGGGGGAAGGAGTGGGGCGGTTCCCCGAGGGGCCCTGATGGGGAAGGTTTGGGGGGGTCCCATGCTCAGCCCTGTTCCTGGCCTTTACCCAACGGGGCGGGGGGACGTGCCGCTTCCAAGCTCGCGGCACCGGCAGCTCCAACCGGCCCCCCGAGTCTCGCGCACCGGGGACCCCCCCCTGCGGTCCTACCGGTGCCGTGCGCCGGGATCAGCCGCCAGCCCCGCGGGAGGAGGAGTCGGTGCCGGACCCGCTCCAGAGCCGGAGCGCGCAGCTCCCGGCGGGATAATAACGTTAATTGCAGCTGTCCTGGCAATTACTCCGAACCGGGAGCCTCGAACGGTCATTGTCTGCCCCGGGATTCCGCCCGCGCACAAGCCGCGGAGTTTGCGCGGGGGCTGGCGGCTGTTCGCAGGCGGAGTTCGCAATGATCACCCGCGGGCAGAGCGCTGCCGCTGCCCGGAGCCGCGGCGATTTGCCAAGCGCGCATCGCACTGACCGCGCTGGAAATCGCCCTGCTCCCTGCGCGGCAGGTTGCGCCCCCACGCGGCGGGTCTCTGTGCAGGCCGGGCCCCCCTCCCCCTTGCGGCCGGCCGGGGCCCTGCGCCGCCCCCTCCGGATCTGGGCGGGGAGCCCGGGCAGCGTTGGGTGGAGAGCGGAGCTGAGCGGCAGGGAGCGAGGCGCTGGCGACAGGGAGCCGGCCCCGCAGACCCCCTCCAGGCCTCGGGGCTGCCCGGGAGCGCTTCGTGGGGGGGCCCCGGGGCGGGGTGAAGGACCCGGAGCGACCCCATCTGCGCCCCCCCCCCGCGAAGGAGCAGGGACCCCTGGAGCGACCCATCTGCGCCCCCCTGGGGTGAAGGAGGATCCCCACCCCCCTTCTCCTGCAGGTGACATTGTCCCCACCCCGCCTCTCACTGCTGCACCCCCATGGGTTAAGGACCAGCCCCCCCTCAGTGACTCCAGCTCCCCACCTCTGGGATGGGGGCCCCCCTGCCGTGACGCCCCCCGCCCCGCGCTGGGACTGTGATTAACCGGGGGCGAGGGGGAAGCAGGACCCCCCGACCGCATCCCCTGCTGGCTCTGAGCTGGCACGGGGCTCCCCCGCGGGTGGGGCACGGCCCCTCCCCATCCACCCCATCCCCCCGAAGGTCCCAGCCCCCCGACGTCGCCGCTTCGGCCTTTCCCCGCCCCATGGCGGCCAAGTGGTTCAAGGAGTTCCCCTCCAGCCTGAAGAGCGCGTCCGAGCGGGCCCGGCCGGGCAGCGGGAGCCTGGGCAAGCTGGGCAGCGCTTCCCGCAAGCCCCTGGGCCCCGCCGAGCCGGGCAAAACCCGCAAGAACTCGGCGGCCGAGCTGGGGGGCTGCGGGCCGGCCCCGGGGCCCGGCAAGGATGGCGGCAGCCGGCTGTCCCGGGACAACCTGCAGGGGCTGATCCAGGCCGCCGCGGGCAAGATGCGCAAGAACTCGCGGGCGGAAGGCGGCCCCCAGGAGGGCGCCCCCAAGGGCCCCGGCTGCAGCACCTACATGAGCCGGCTCATCAAGCTGGATGCCCACGAGAAGAATGGGAGAAGCCAGCCCGGCGGCAGCCCCGCGCCGGCCTCCAGCCCCGCGCCGGAGGAAGACAAGGGCAAGGTCACCAAGCAGGAGACGGTAAGGGGGCAGGGCCTGGGGGGGCGCGCCTGGGGCCGGGACCTGGGGGGGTGCCTGGGGCAGCGGTCTGGGGGCGGGGGCGCTTGGAACCGGGGCCTGGCGTGGGGGGGTGTGTGTGCCTGGGGCCAGGGCTTGGCCCAGGGGCGTCTACACGTCAGCAAAGGGTTGTTCTGAACTCGGGGTCAGCCCTGTGGGAAGACGCGGGCGCTCCCCTTGGAACAGGTGTTAGCAGTGCGGGTTCACCCCCAAGCCACCCCCGGGGCTTTAACCCCCGCGGCCAGGGCAGCGTCCGCACACTCCGAGCCAGCCCGTGCCTGGGAAAGGGGCTGTCCTGCCGGGTGGACTCAGAGCCCGGCTGCTTCGGCGAAGCGTCGTCCCCAGGGCGAGCGGCGGCCCCTTGGCCCGGCGGGGGTGTCGAGGGTCATGTTCTCGCTCCCTCTCCCCCAACCCTGCAACGCAAGGGGCCGAGGGAAACTCCTAGCGCGGCGGCTCTCGGTGCTGTGGGCCCGGCTGATTAGCCCGGCTGACCCTGCGCTTCCCCGCGCTGCGAGCCCGTTCCCTGCCGCCGCCTCTTCGTAACCCCTGTGCCCTGATC
The DNA here is from genome assembly GCA_033296515.1 of Macrochelys suwanniensis. Classification (NCBI taxonomy): domain Eukaryota; kingdom Metazoa; phylum Chordata; order Testudines; family Chelydridae; genus Macrochelys; species Macrochelys suwanniensis. Next base: position 17,812,914 of record CM065795.1, on the reverse strand, counting down.
TCGCTTTCACCCCCCGCCCGCGCCAGCTAACTGATCCCCCACTCAGTCCCTGCGGCCTCGGCTGCTTGTTAAGGGCAGGTTGGAACAGTCCTGTTTGCCGGGACGCTGAGTTAGTGGCTGCGGTTTAGCGTCTAGGTCCTGGAATCGGAGAGTCCCTAGCAGCGCCCGGGGGACCCTGGCTCCGGATCTGCAGCTGGCCCAGACAGAGGTGCTGCAGCCGGTCAGCCCTGACACCCCCCCTCCCCCCACCCAGTATTTCAGTTGGGCAAGTCGGTGCCCTTGAGTCCTGATCTGCGGCCTTCCCTCCCCCAAGTTGCAGGAGCCCCAGGCTGCTCTCATGCACCTCGGTTCTGTCCCACAGCTCTCACTGCCCATCCTGCCCAGGGCCCCTCCTTGCTCAGCCCAGCGGCCGGCCCTGGCTGGTGGTTATTCGTGGGGTAGCGTGAGCAGGGGGACTGGTGCTGAGCGTGTCCCCGGCACCCGCCGCACCCCGCTGTCCCGTGCTTCTCTCCACGCTGAGTGGCGGGTGCATTTCACGTTGTCTTCTGCAGCTAATGGCCTCATTCGTGCCCCACCCTCTGCCCCCGCTGCCACAGCGCGCCCCCCCCCCCCACTGCCTGGGCACCCCCACGTGCGTCTCTGCCGCCCAGATCCTGCCTCTCGAACTCAGGGGGCTGCGGGAGCACATCGGGGCCCCCTTGTGCTGGGCGCTGAACCCATGCAGAGGCCTTGTCTCCTCCGGGGACGCTGCCGTCAGCTGCTCTGATCCCCGTGAGCAGGAGGCCGTGCGTTAGCAGCTGATGGGGAACCCAGGCTCCCCGCTAGCCTCACCACGACTGGCTGGCATCTGTGACAGCTACGGGCCACCTGGTCTGTGCTGGGAGCTCCCCGTGTATCGGGAGAGAGAGCCCCTGCGCCAGTGGCCTCACGGGCCTGAGCAGGCCACATGTGGGAGGAGAAACTGAGGCAGAGATGGGGAGGAAGGGACTTGCCCAAGGCCACCCGGCAGAGCAGGGGATAGACGCCAGGTCTCCTACCTTCTCCCCACCAGGCCAGACTCGTCTCTCTGTCCCCACCAGCTTCTGATCCCTCTGGGATTGTATTGATCCGACCGTGACGCATCCCCGTGACCGCGCGTGTGAACGCAGTTGTGTCGCACGCTTGTGCCAGTAGCACCAGTGGCAGTGAAGCAGGGCCCAGAGCCGGCAGTGGTGCTGCTGAGCCCCCCCCCCCCCCCCCCCCGCCCAGTCCAGTTGACGGTGTGGGGGGCTGCTGGAAACACAGGCCCCTCCCGCCCCAGAACTGGGCGCGCCGGTGCCGTGGCCCTTAGGGGGCTTGTGGCGGTCCTGGCCAGCGTGCTGGGAACTCTTTGCCCCCCGCAGGTCATCATTCTGGAGGACTACGCCGACCCGTACGACGCCAAGCGCACCAAGGGCCAGCGGGAGGCGGAGCGGCTGGGGGAGAACGACGGGTACATGGAGCCCTATGACGCGCAGCAGATGATCACAGGTGCGATCGCCGGTTTGACCCTGGGGGAAAGGGAGACTGGGCGGGATGAGGCCTGGGCCAATATTTAAATATTGGAGATTTAAATCTGCCCCCTGCCGAACTGGGGCCCATCTGGCTCTGGGGCGGCTCGTTCCAGGGGCGTGAAGTTCCCTGCGGGGGGATCTTTGCATCCCCTGGAGCCGGTCCGATGTGGGATTGGCCAGGCTGGGCAGGCCCCATCCCTGCAGCAGCCCGGCTCTCCTGTTTCCTGTTGCTCTGCGGGGAGAGATAAGGAGCAGAGCAGAGCGGGCTCCAGCCAGGGCCTGACCCCGGGGTCGATGGACTCTGACCTCCGCTCAGATCCCTCTGGGAAGGGGAGGGAAGCGAGCAGCCCTCGGGGCGGGGAAGAGGGGAGCGAATGGCTCCAATAGGAAAGGGGGAAGCGCTCTAGGGGGCTGGGTACCGAATCCCTCGCGATGGGCCTGATCCTGGCGTTCCGAACTCCCATCGTCCTCGGCCAAACCCGGGTGGGGCGGGCTCCAGAGCTGGGCCCACCTATGCCTGGGCCGGTTCGGTTCCATCCCCGCTGGCTCGCCTACGTTATTGGACCAGCGTGCATGGGGCTCCTTCCCCTGGATCCTGCCCTCGCCCTGTGCCGACCTGCCGGGGCCGGGAGCTCTTCGTTCCCAGGGCTCGAGGGAACAGAATCTGCTGACCCCCAGGGGGTGGGGCTGGAGTCTGCCTTCGGTCACTGCCCCGGGGGGCGGCTGGGGGAGGCTCTCAGCGCTGGAGCCTGGCGCTTGGGACTCCCAGGGACTGCAAAGGCTGGCAGGGCAGGAGAGCACACGGAGGAGCTTTGGGTTCCCGGGGTTACTGCTCACGCCTCCGCTGGGCTCTGATCCGAAGCCCGTGGAAGACCCGACTGGTGCCTGGCCGTGGGTAGCCAGGGGACACGGGTGTGTTTACGATTTGACTAGCACAGCAAAGGGGTGTGTCCGCCCACCCCCCCAGCTGCAGTACCCTGGGTGCGGGTGGTAACCGGTGCCCGTGAGCCCGTTCTTCCTGACCTCTGGCTCGGCTCTCCTTGGGGAGAGGGTGGCGTGTGAGCGGAGTTAGGGCTCTGGGCTGTTTTTGAGTCACCCCGATTCTGCAAAACCGCCGGGCTCACACCCGAGCCCCGTCCCAGCCGGTGGGGCTGGAGCACGTGCGTAGGGACCCTGGCAGCCGGGGGCTCAGCGCCGTCCCAGACCCAGGGTGTGTCCCGCACTGTGAGCAGCCGGGCAGGGTTTTTGCTGCGCTCGAGAGCCCAGGCCTGGAGAGCCGCAGCTTCCACTGCTCAAACTGCAGGACATCAGCAGAGCCAGTGTGTCCTGGGCTGGGGCGGCAGGAGGGGCTGTGGGTCAGGAGTGGGGGCACTGGCGGAGCCAGGGGGGACCCCTGGGCTGGACTAGCCGGGCTAGGGGGTGGGATCAAGGGGGGTCGGCAGAGCCCATGGGTGAGCTGGCTCCGCACATCTCGCGCTTTCACCTCCGAGGTTCCCCCGGGCGTCCGCTGTGGGCAGCGGTTCTCGGGCTTTGTGCCTTTCTGCAGCGGGCTGAGGGTGGCAGCGCTCCGGGGGGGCCCGAGGGGCAGCAGCGGGGGCACGGGGAGTATCTGGGAGCTCTGCGGGTCCCTGGCGCCCAGGGTACCGGGGTGATTTACAGCTTCGTTTTACAGCCAAGCCCCCGAGCAGCAACTTTCTCCCGCTGCCCTTTGAAAAATACACCGCGCGGGCGCCTAGCAACCCGGCGTGTTTGGCTGCCCGGCTCCCATCAGCGCGGCTGGCCCGGCTCGCCCGGCCAGGCAGCTGGGCGGAATAACAGGAAGCGAGTGGGGCGGAAGCTGGAAATGAGAGATTTGCTGCGGGCTGATGGGTTTTTCCATGCAGGGCAGTTTGTCAGGCCTGGGGCGCCGGGGTTCACGGGGTAGGGAGAAGGGTTGCGGGTGGGCGGGCAGTTTCATTGACGGCTCGGCCGTGCCCGCGGGGGCCCCGGCCGCACGGTGGGCTCCTGTTTCTAGGTGCTGGGGCAGGGTCCCTGCCCCAGGCTGCCCACAGTGGGTTCTGCCCCTCTGGAGCCAGCGTGATGAGGGAGCTCGGCCCTGGGCCCCCTTCTCCTCGGGGAGCAGCTCGGGGGATAAGGGTCCCGGTGCCGAGGGTGGCCCCTGGCCAGCTGCATGCGCAGGGTTAGCCTGGCCCCAGCCCTGCTTCGCGGCGCCCGCTGGCCTGCCCTGGCGGAGGGGCTCCTCTCGGACAGCCAGGGCGTAGCTTCCTGCCTGCGTTTCCTCCGGGAGCCCGTCCTGCACGTCCCGCGCCTTCGCCCAGCAGGAAGGGTCCCTTTGCAGCTCCAGGACTGTTTCTGTTACCGCGGTGCCTGGGGAAGGGCCGAGAGACCCCCGCCCCACCCTGCACTCCTCTCCTGATTTGTGCCCAGGGCGGAGACCTCTGCCCAGCCCCACGGCTAGGACTTGCCTCCCCGGCCCCATAGCATTCAGGGCGGACGGCACCTCGCCCTCCCAGCTCCATGTGCCGATGTCCCACAAAGCAGTGTTAATCCCCTGCCCCCTGGAGCTTGGGTTTGCAGGGCCGGGCTGTCCCCAGGGCCAGCTCGGGTCAGCCCTCGGGCACAGGCCTGGCCAGCCCTGTGGGGGGTCCGTGGGAGTCTCCCAGGGCGGGGCGTGTTGGATTGAGCCCTGACATTGCAGGTTCCAGGGTCTTCACCCACACCTTTGGGTCTGGGGGTCACCTGGGTGTTGTTATGGGGCAGGGGGGCAGGCCCCCTTGCTGCCCCCTCCTCCCCCACTCTGCCTGCGGGGCTCTGGGGGGCTGCCTGACCCTGGTTCTCCCCCTGGCTGTTCAGAAATCCGCAGGCGGGGCTCCAAGGACCCGCTGGTCAAAGCCATCCTGCTGCTGGAGGGGCCCGGGGAGCCGGGGGAGGGCGGTGCCCGGCCGGACGCGGCACCCAAGCGGCAGGGCTCCAAGGAGCAGGTGGCGAAGGCCCCGCCCCAGCTGTACGACACCCCCTACGAGCCCGGGGAGATGCCGGCCAGCAGCACGCAGGACAGGAGGGCGCGGCCATGGACAGCCGGCTCCCGGAGAATGACGAGCGCCCTGCTGCGGAGTACGAGCAGCCCTGGGAGTGGAAGAAGGAGCAGATAGTGAAGGCTCTGTCAGGTAGGGGTGGGGCTGTGGGGTGCTGGCCAGTGGGGCGCGGTGGGCTGCTGGGGGGGGGGGGGGGGGGGGGGGGGGGGGGGGGCGCTGGCTGGCAGGACACGGGAGCAGGCGGGATGCGGGCCCGCAGATGACAGAGGCATACGGGCACATGCCTGGGGCCTGCACTCAGGGCTGCAGTGGAGTAGCCTTGGGGTTGCTCTGGTTTCCGCGTGGCCCCAGGCTGCCATGGGGAGCTGCCCCACTCTCCTGCTAGCAGGGGCCAGGGACTGGCTCTCCTAGCAATACTCCGGGGTGTCCGTCCGTGCCGTGCGGTGCCCGTGTCCAGTGGGCAGCGCCCAACCCCTGGCTGGGGCCCAGGAACATGTCCTTGTGGGTGAGGAGGGGATCTGGGCTGCTGGACAGAATCCAGGTCAGGGAAGCCTAGGAGCTGGGGAAGGGCCGAGCAGGAGGGAGACCTGGCTGCCCTCGCAGCCGTGGGGAGAGTCGGGCACGTCTGCCCATTGCCGGACGGCAAACGGAGCCCTTCCTTCCAGTCCAGTTTGAGGGAGCGGAGCGGGCGGGCGCCCCCAAGGACGAGGCGCTGGGTCAGCACCAGCGCCAGAAGAGCTGGACTCCCAAGACCCTGAAGCCGACGCTCCCAGACCCCGGCGAGGGCGAGCGGGTGGACCCAGCCCTGGCGCTGGAGAAGCAGCCGTAAGCCCCCCGCCCGGCTCCCCGGCCCTGGCCCTGTGCCCAGCGCCCCCTCCCCTCCCCTGCCCTGTACCCGGCCCCGTGCCCAGCCCCCCCCCTGCCCAGCCCCGAGCCCCAGGGAGCTTCCCAAACAAAATGAGGCTGCATCAGAAACTGCCTTTTTTTGGCTTCGGGACGTTGGTTGGCCATTGCCCGTTCCCACCAGCCTGTCCCTCCGAGGGCTTTGGGGCGTCCCTCTTCTCGACCCCTCTGCCCCAGGCTCTCCCCCTGGCTTTGGGAAATCGATTTTCCTCTCCTCCCTCCACCCCCAACTCTTGGCTTTTTGACTGAGGAAGCGGAGGAGCTGAGCGGGGGCTCTGGGGTCGCCGTGCTCCCCTCCTGGCCCCGTCTCCTCCCGCCCCAGGATCTCCAGCCCCTTCCTAAGGCTATCGAGATTATTGGCCTCCCCTGGCCTGGACGCCCGGCCCTTCGATGCAGCCCCCGCCCCAAGGGCCCAGCCCGACTTCCAGGGACATGCCGGGCAAAGCAGGTGCCTTGGAGCCTGTGCTGTGCAATGCACCCCCAGAGCTAACCGCCCCCCCTCCAACCTGAGCGCCCCTGTAGCCCCCGTTGCTGGGGGAGGGAGCCCCACACACACAGCCAGGACTCGGGGGGCCCTGCAGGACGTGCCATGCTCAGGGACCCAGCCCCTTGTCTGCTCCTCGCAGCTGGTACCATGGAGCCATCACCCGGGCCGAGGCCGAGAGCCGGTTTGCAGCCCTGCAAAGAGGCCGGTTACCTGGTGCGGACGAGCGAGACAGGGAATGGCAAATACTCCATCGCGCTCAAGTGAGTAGCTGGGACGTCTGAAATCAGGGCCCAGCCCCAGGGGTGGGTGGATGGGCCTGGCTGGGGGTACGGCTCCCCTTGGCCAGGAGGCTCAGCCGGCAGGGCAGTGGCTGTACCGTGGGCTGGGGTCCATCGAAGGAGCCGATTGCTGGTGGGAGATGCCGGGGCCGGCCCCACTGTGACTGAGCCAGACGGAGCTGGGCGCTTCCCAGGAGCGAGGTGACTCGGCCTGTGGGGGACCCTGCCACTGGAGACTTCTGAATGGGATAAAATGTGGGGGCGACACCCCGGGGCAGTCGTGTGGGGCCATAATGGGCACCTTGCACTGGCAGCTACTAGACCCCAGGCCCCTCCCTGGGCCAGAGAGAGAACCCAGGAGTCCTGGCTCCCAGCCCCCCCTGCTCTACCCCACTGGACCCCACTCCCGTCCCAGAGCCAGGGATAGAATCCAGGAGTCCTGGCTTCCAGGCCCCCCTGCTCCAACCCACTGGACCCCAGTCCCTTCCCAGAGCCAGGGATAGAATCCAGGAGTCCTGGCTCCCAGCCCCCCCTGCTCTACCCCACTGGACCCCACTCCCGTCCCAGAGCAGGGATAGAATCCAGGAGTCCTGGCTCCCAGCCCCCCCTGCTCTAACCCACTGGACCCCACTCCCGTCCCAGAGCCAGGGATAGAATCCAGGAGTCCTGGCTTCCAGCCCCCCCTGCTCTACCCCACTGGACCCCACTCCCTTCCCAGAGCCAGGGATAGAATCCAGGAGTCCTGGCTTCTAGCCCCCCCTGCTCTAACCCACTGGACCGCACCCTGCTCCCTGAGCTGGAAATAGGACTCAGGAGTTCTGGGAGGGCTCTGTGGGGCTGCCTTGTAGAAACCCCTTTCAAACCCCTTTCCTGGGCAGAAGGTCTCTGGGGAGCAGCCTGACCCCTTGGATTCTGTGCCTTGTGGGCGTGGAGCACCGTGGGGACCCCCCGCGCCAGGCGTGGGGGAGAGGCCCCGCGCACCCCTCGGCCCCCCCGTTGCTGGCTGTGTCCTGGGAGGCGCGGCCCCGAGGGCCGGCCCGGGTCGCGGCAGTGCCCCCACCCCCCCGGCTCTCTGGCGCGGCGCCGGAGGATCGTTGTCGGCAGCGCTGGCGGCGTTTCCTTCCTGAGGAAGTGAAGCCCCTGGAGCCAAAACAATCGGAGCAGGGAAGGGAACAAACAGGGGGCTGGGCGGGTGACGAGGCGACCGCGGGGCCGGGATGGCCCCGGCCAGCCCCTAGCCGGGCCCAGCCCAGGGAACCGGGGAACGTACCCTGGGACTCGCCAGCGCCTTGTGCGGCTGCCCCCGTTGCGCCTGGCCGGGGGGGCGATGGTGTCACTCCGGCATGGGAAGCGGTGGGTGCAAACGGCAGCCCCGAGTGCAGGCAGCAGAGAACCAGGCCCTGGCAGCAGGCAGAGCCTGGAGGTGGTGGGGCCTAGGGCTGGAAACACCCCCCAGCCCCCAGGGCAGCTTGCTGGGTCTGAGCCAGCTGCTGTCCGTGGAGAGCTGGTCACTGCTGCTCTGGGGTCACCCTTCCGTACCCGGGGGGGCGGGGGGGGGGGGGGAGCAGGGCACTGGGATCCAGGACTCCTGGGTTCTAGTTACAGCTCTGGGAGGGGAGTGGGGTCTGGTGGTCTCCCCCGAGACTCCTCCTGGCTCCGGAGGGGCAGTGAGCTCCAGTGCTTGGGAGCCAGGACTCCTGGGTTTTATTCCTGGGTCGGCCACTAACTTGCTGAGGCCCAGCAGCCCCGTGCCTCAGTTTCCCCTCTGCACAGTGGGGATCACGAAGCTGCTTGGGCCTTGCGAGGGTTCATACAAGTGCTGGGAGGCCCTGGGATGGGAGGAGCCAGAGCAAGGGCTCTAGCACGTGGGGCCCAGGGAGCCCCCCCCCCCCCCCCCCGCGGCCACTCCCCACGGGCCCGGCTGATCTCCCCCCACCCCGTGGCTTTGCTGCAGGACCAGTCAGGGATGCGTCCACATCATCGTGGCCCAGACCAAGGACAACAAGTACACACTGAGCCAGACCAGCGGCGTCTTCGGCAGCGTCCCCGCGGTGGTGCATCACTACTCCACCGAGAAGCTGCCCTTCAAAGGGGCGGAGCACATGACCCTGCTGTATCCGGTGCACAACAAGCTGCATTAGCGCGGCCGCGCCCTGGGGCATCGCCACGGACATCGGGGCAGCCGGGGGGCCGGGTGGGCTCACCCTGGACGGCATCGAAGGCCCCCAGCACGTCTGATCTCCCATCCCCGTGGGAGCGGCCGTTCAGCCTGCAGGACGGCGCCCCCCTTGGCTAGCAGGGGCTGCAGCCTGGGAACGCTCTGCCCCATGGAGAGCCCCCCTGGCCCCGCACAGAGCTGGAGCTGCCAGGCTGTGGGGTCGGTACAAAGGGATGTCGGGATCGCCCCGCAGGCCAGCCGGGATCGCCCCGCTAGCCTGTCTCCCAATGGCCTGCTCTGGGGTGACCCCCGGGCAGCAATGGGCGCGGTGATGTGCAGCTAGGCCAGAGGGGCCATGGGGCGGCTCCGGGCTGACCTGCCTGGCCCAGCCAGAGCCGCTGTCTGGGAGGGTGACGTCCCCTTTGGCTTCCTGGGGTCTCTGACGGTCGTGGGCAGCTGGGGCCCGGCCCCAGTGGCACCCTGGGCAGCCATTCTGCTGCCCTAGACTCTTCCGCGCCCCGGGAGGCCCCTTTGCCCCACTGCTTTCTGTCCGTCTGACTCCATCGCAAGGTGTCTCCCTGCTGTGAGCATCCTTGTGACCCTCCGCTGCTGGGTCATTCCGCCCGCCCCCCCCCCCCGCCCACCCTCTCTGCCCTGCAGGCTGCCCTGCCCCATGTAGCCCAGAGACCGGGCCAAACGCCTGCCGCTGGCTCTGTCCACTACCGAGTCTGCAGCCTGCTGACCCGCGGGTGCCGTGATCTCCCTAGCGAATTCCCAGTGCTGGCGCCGTGCGCTCAGCTTCCCCCAGCGGCCAGCGTGCTGAGGCGGCCGCAGGCATGGAAGGCCGGTTGTACCATCGCGTCGTGGGGCAGGATGTGTCTTCTCATGCAGAGGCTTGACGAATGGGAAAGGGATCCGCTGCTGTTCCCAGCTCCGCCTTGGCTTCCTTTTCGCCCGGCCTGAAACGTGTGAGTGACGGCCCCAGCGGCGGGGCCCCGGGCAGGGAGAGCCAGCGATCCGGGCACTGGCTGGATGGGAGCCTGGCGGTAGGAGCGGAGGGCAGCCTCTGTGTTCAGGTAGTGCCCAACAGAGTGCATTGCCCTCTGCCGCAGGGCGTGGGCATTTCCCCTTCCGGCGGGCGTGGGCGTTCCCACCTGTTGGCGGGGCGTGGGCATTTCCCCTTCCGGCAGGTGTGGGCGTTCCTCACCTGCCCGTGGGGCGTGGGTTTTACCCCCTGCTGGCGGGTCGTGAGCATTCTCACCTGCCCGTGGGGCGTGGGTTTTACCCCTGCCGGCGGGTGAGAGCATTCTCACCTGCCCGTGGGGCGTGGGTATTACCCCCTGCCGGCAGGCGTGGGCGTTCCCACCTGCCCGTGGGGCGTGGGTTTTACCCCTGCCGGCGGGTGTGAGCGTTCTCACCTGCCCGTGGGGCGTGGGTATTACTCCCTGCTGGCAGGCGTGGCGTTCCCACCTGCCCGTGGGGCGTGGGTTTTACCCCTGCCGGCGGGTGTGAGCGTTCTCACCTGCCCGTGGGGCGTGGGTTTTACCCCTGCCGGCGGGTGTGAGCGTTCTCACCTGCCCGTGGGGCGTGGGTATTACCCCCTGCCCGGCAGGCGTGGGCGTTCCCACCTGCCCGTGGGGCGTGGGTTTTACCCCTGCCAGCGGGTGTGAGCGTTCTCACCTGCCCGTGGGGCGTGGGTATTACCCCCTGCCGGCAGGCGTGGGCGTTCCCACCTGCCCGTGGGCGTGGGTTTTACCCCTGCCGGCGGGTGTGAGCGTTCTCACCTGCCCGTGGGGCGTGGGTTTTACCCCTGCCGGCGGGTGTGAACGTTCTCACCTGCCCGTGGGGCGTGGGTGTTCTCTCCTGCCGACGGAGGCGTTCAAGTCCCAGTAGGTTCATTACATGTGCTGAGTCCAGCTTCGAAGTAACACTCCCCACCGGATTGCGGCTCTTTGCCTGCCCTCTGCGAGGACGTCCCCTCCGGTTTTCCTCCTGGAACAGCATTTGACAGAGGGGTTCTGCCAGGTGCCCCTTGGGCCCGTTCCCAGGGGCCTGCCCGTACTTCTGGCAGTGCCCTAACGAGGCCTTGCCTAAGGGACTGGGGGGCTACATCATTACAGCCTCACCGTAACCCGCGCCGGTCGCCTCTCCAGACTTGCAATCCCTGCCTGCGCCCGGGGACCGGGCGGGGCAGCTCCTGCACCCGGGCTTGCTCCCTCTTGAGGAAGAGGAGAAGACACCCGGGAGTTGGTGCTGCCGCCTGGCAGCGCTGGGCTTCGCTCTGCCAGGTCTTCAGCAATGCCCTGAGCGTGGGGCTGAGCCCCCCGGCTGGCCGGGGTGTCGCTGGCCGGGGCGCAGGTCGGCACCGGCTTTGCTGGCTTGGTGCCTGGCGGGGGTTTGTTATGGAGGGGACGCAAACGGCCAGCAGGGCCCCGAACCCCACAGCGGCCGCCCCCTCCCCTGCTCTGCCCCCTACACAGAGCCAGGGGCTCCCCTGCCCTCTCAGCTCTGCAACCTTGGCGGGGCAGAGACCGCCAGGGGCCAGTCAATGGTTGGGCCAACACTGCTGCCGTGTGGCGAGGACGCTGCATTGCAGGGTGGGACCTGGCAAGGAAAGAAAACGTTCCCCACCCCTTCCTTGCATGTCCAAGGAGTTCCCAGGCTGGTGCGCCCGGCGGGCGCATGGCCGGAGACCAGGCTGGGCAGCTGCGGTCGCGCCGTCCTCGACGCGGAGTTAGCGCTGCTCCAGTGACCCTGGGCCAGCCAGCTCCGGGCCACGCACCACCACCCTCGCGGGCGGGCGCCTCCTGCATTAACTCTGCAGTGAGGCCACGGCCCGAGCGCCTTTGCCCCTGCGAAGGAACTGACGCCCCTTCCCAAGGCGAGCCAGTCCCCTGGATCCGTTAGACTGTGCCTGCAGCTCCCGTGCCGCCCAGGCAGCAGCCGGCTGGCCCAGTGCTCTCGGCGACGCCCGGGGTGGGTCTGTCCGTTTTAGCCTTAGGGCAAGTGCATGGCAGAACGCCCCAGACAGGTCGGCCTGCGTGGTTTGGTTCAGCTGCTAACTCAGCTGGGCCCCGTGCCACGTACGGACCGATGGCCCGTCCTAGACCTTGATTTTCAGAGACTGTGTCTTTAACCAGCTGCTTGGCTGTATTAATTTGTTTAAAGTATTTATGATGTTGCCCACGAAGGTTTGCTGTCGTCTCTGAATGTCGGCTGAGAACTGGCCCAAGGCTGCTTGCAGCCAGGGCGCTAGGAGGAACTAAACTGTCACTTCAAGGAAAAGCCTCGCCCAGCCCTGGGCAGAAGAGATGCTTGCTAGGGCCGCGTTTGCAGTATGTATGGGGTTGCATCTTTGCAGTGGGGCCTGATTCCAAACCCCTTGAAATCAGTGGCTAGGGTCCCTGGGCTTTGGATTTTGTGATTTGCGTCAGTGCCAAGGACAGAAATCTGTGTCCTTCTCCCTTCTCAGTGTCTCTGCGGCAGAAACGAGGTTTGTCATCTTCCTGCTCCCCCCTTGCTTGGGGAACTTTGTGTCTTACAACATGTGTGACCAGAAGTGAGAGCGAGACAACGCACAGCTGGTCTGAGCTGGATTCCAGCCTGGGGTAACTCTGGGGTTACCTCTGGGCTCAGGCCTTGTGCAGCTGGGGCCGGCAGAGTGGCTACGGAAGAACCGGCTCTGCATTAGCCATTCTGGGCCGAAGCCATGTGGGGGCTCAGGCCTGGAACAGCAGTGACACTGTGCCCCCCCAGGGGGAAGCGGACTGGGCTCGCTTTGCTGGGCAGTTCCCCCACGTAGACAAGGCCTAAGAGCAGCAGGGGTCCCAGGTGCCCGCCTGCTGTCCGGCCAAGGCTGGAAGCTGTGTGAGCTGCTGCTCCTGTGGGGCCTGGGGGGGCTCATCTCCCTGTGAGCACAAGGGCGAACCCCTTCCCCCAGGCAGAGAACAGGGAGGGGGCTTCGAGAGCAGCCCTGGGCGTGCTCCAGGGGGCGTTTTCCTGCCCTCGGGTCACCCCGGGGGCAGCGCGCCGCTCACTCACCTGCCAGGCGCCCCTGCCAGCTATTCTGGGCTCTGCGGGGAGGGGGCTGAGTCAAACCCAGACTCGCTGATGGCAGCAGGTACTTTCGGGGGAGGCCATTTACATAGCAGGCAGCGAACCTTCCTCTGCACGCCTGGGGCGGGGGCGGGGGCTGCCCCAGCCGCTCCCAGCAGCCAGCGATGCTCACGCCGGGAGGTGCAGGCAACAGTGGGGCTAGCACCCAAGGGAGCCCTGGGGTTCAGCACCCAGCCTGGCCCCTGCCCCGAATGTCTCCCCTTGAATTCACAGCCCTTGGCCCTGCTCCCCCTTCTCCCATGCGCCTAGGGCTTGAGCTGCCCTCCCCCAGCTGCTGCCTTCACCCCCCGCCCCCTGCTCTTCCCAGCCCCAGGAGAGACATCTGTATCCTGTGCAGCTTCTTACAGGCCGGGGCCAGCCCAAAGGGGAACTGTCTCCCCAGGGCAGCGGGCACGACTGGCCTCCCAGGCCTGCGGTTTCCTGCCTTCGCGCTGCCCGGCGAACGTGCGCCGGCTGCAGGCGCCATGTTTCTTTCTCCGTCTTGCAAAACACATTGCAGGCCAGGACTCCTGGGTTCTCTGCGTGGCTCCGGCCTGGGCGCGCCAGCCCCGGAGGACCACGTTAGTGCTTCTGCTGCCGCGGCTCGGCTCCTTCACCCAACACAGCAGGGGGAGCAGCGGCGGGTTCGGCGAATACCCCCTGAGTGAACCACCCCCCAGAGCAGCTCCCCACACCCCGCACCCGGCCAGCGGCAGCCTCATGCACCGAGTAAAAAAAACATTTATTGGACACACGTTTGCCAACACGCAGTTCTTCCTGTACAAAACCCTGGTCACACGAACACCAGGTTGGGTTGGGGGCGGGGGGGAGAGAGAATCCACCCCCCACCCCGCGCAGCGCTGCACTGGGGGGATGGGGGAGGCCACTCAGGAGCATTTGTTACAGACACACACAAGCTGCTGCAGGGGGCTGGGCAGCAGGAGCCCTGGGGTCACTCCCGGCTGGGTGAGCTCGGGCATGTTCCCGCCCTCCCCCACACACCCCGCCGCAGGGTGTCTCGGTCTGCGGCTGCCGCACCGGGGACCTCCAGCCCCGAACAAGTGGCGGGGGCAGGGGGCTGGAGTGGCAGTAGCTCGAGCTGCCCCGTGCCCGGCGTGGCCCACTACTGCCCTGAGCCATTCCACAGCTCGGGTGCCAGCGGGTGCCCCCGCCCCCCAGGCCATGTCGGCTGCTCCCACCCAGCTGCAGCGCCGGCTCAGACTCGGCTGTCGGCCTGGAGTCCGGGGCCCTCGGCCCAGCCCAGCAGCGGACTTCCCCTGGCGAGCGCCTGGCCAAGGGGCAGTGCCCTGCATGGCTGGTGCCTGTAGCTTGCTCGGCTCTACCAGGGAATGCCCCTCTCCTGGAACTGGGGCCCAGCAGACGCCCTCCACGCCGTGCCGGCGCCACCCACCCCCCAGGACCGTCTGAACCCCGCCAGGGGGCATGCTGGAAAACGCTGGCTCCGGCTGCTTGGGGGAGAGCGTGGGAGAGCTGCCTGGGTGCAAGCGGGCACGGGTCCATCTCCCGGGGAGGACAGGGCAGGTTTGGCCCCTTCCCGCACAGAGTCCCTGGAGCTGCCGGCTGCTGGGCACGGCTCCAGGCCGCCGAGGTAGCGCTATTGTTAAGGGCCGGACTATTTCTAGCTGAACCACAAGGCCGGGCCCCTGCCTTGGCGCCGGCTGGGGCGGTCGGTGCATCGCACGCCGGCGAGGCCGGTGCCCGGCTACTGCGGGACGAGGAGGTAATCCATGTTGGTGACGTCAAAGGGGCCGCAGTCCCCGCTGCCAGGGGTGCCCGTGGAGCTGACACTGCCCGGTGACGCCGGAGGGGAGAGGAGCGGGGCCTCGCTCAGCGGGGACGTGGGGCGCGGAGGAGCCAGCGGCACCAAGGGGTGCTGGATCACGACGCTGGCCTTGCCCTGGCCCTGGGAGCCCCTCCTCCATTTCTTCTTGTACCTTGAACACAGAGCGGGTCAGGAGGGGGCAGAGATTGGGGCTCCTGCCCCTCAGACACCCCGATCCCTGCTGGCAGCGGGGCTGGGACTCAGGCCAGCACTGGCAGGGTGCCCACTGCCCCCGGAACAGTGGCTCTCCCTGGGGGCAGGCAGGGGGCAAAGCCCCCCTGAGTCTCCATCGGTAACGGCCTGTGAGACGGGCATTCAGGGCAGCTCTCCGTGGTGACGAGTGTCCGGTTTTCCCCCCCCCGCCCCCCGAGGGCCACAGAGCGCGAGAGGCACCCAGCTGCTCCCAGGGCAATCCGCCCGAGCCCCCCACCGCACCGTTTGGGCGAGTCACTCGCAGCTGGAGGGGGGAGAGTCGGGCTGGGGGCAGGCTCGGGCCCCTCTGGGCTCCGTGCCAGGGCTGGGTAACGGAACGAGCCCGGCTGCCCTGCACACAGGGATCAGATAAGGCAGCCCACAGCCCTCAGGAACGGACCCCGGGGGAGAGCCAAGCAGGGGTCCCTGCTGCCGGACTGCAGGGAAACAGAGCAGGGCTGGAGAGGGCTCTCCCAGCCCTGCCGGGGGCCTCAGGGGCGTCTCTCGGCTGGAGGGAGACCAGGATCCCAGCCCCGGAGAGCTGCCCGGGCCAGCAGTGACCACCCATAAAGGGGGGGCAGGGGCCCTGCCTGTTCTCCAGAGGACCCCAGACTGCTCTGTGGAGATGCCTCTCTTGGCCACGCAGGGTAAGTCGGGCGGGAACTCGGCGGAGTCCAGCAGGTCCGATCCTGCCCTGTGCCTGGGAGTCACACCCAAGTCACGGATCCGTGCACTGCCCGGCCTGGGGCACCCGCTGAGAGCGGCTGTCCCTCCCTCCGTGCTTCCCCAGCGGGTCCCCTCACCCTGCCCAGGGGCCCGGCACCGCTCCGCACCAGCCCGGCCGTGTCTCACCTCAGCACAATGCCAGCCAGCAGCCCGGTGCCCAGGAACAGGCTCCCGCCGGTGACCAGGAACGTGTACAGGGGCACGGTGGAGTGGTCGCCGACACCAGGAGCGCCCCCTGCAAACCGAGGGGACACGGGCACCGTTACCCAGGACGGCCCGGCCCAGCCCAGCCCCCACACCGTGTTCACTTTGCAGGGCTGGATATTTCTGGGCCACCTCCCAGCGGAGGCTTTGCAAAGGCCAGGGAGCCGTGGAGAATCCCCAGGACCACCTGGCTCAGTCTGCCCCAGACCAGCCCACCCTGAGGCAGCTGCACAGGGCTGGCTGTCCGGGTGCTCAGCCCACGCTGCCCGCTGAGCTCTGGGTCGCCCCACGTGTGTCCCTGGCGTGGCAGCCCTGGGCCTGACAGAACAGTGCGGGGGCGGGTGGGTCATCTCATTACCGTTAGTGCCCTCTGTGCTGCCGCTGCCATAGAGCCCGGGGGGGCCCGTGAACATGTCGCTGTAGAAATCATAATCCAAGGGGAACTGGAGGAGAGAGACAGGGGTGGGGGGTTAGCAACAGGGTCCAAGGGTCCCCCCAGCCCTGCCCGCAACACCCCCAACACACGGCATGTCCCCCGTCCCGCTCCCCCATCCCCACCAGTGACACCCCTGTGACGAAGCGGGAATGTTCGTAATGTTTCCTCTGAATACTGTGTGGGTGCCTCAGTTTCCCTGTGCATTTCTTAAGTCTCTAGGTGGTGGGATAAAGCTGTGTGATTTCAGAGGCCTAGAGGGCCAGTGTGATGACAGAGAATGGCCATCGCCCTGTCTCCTGATGGCCTGGGCCCCTCCCCTGCAAAGGTGCCGGCTGAAGGGGTCGCAGAACAAAGGGGATCAGGTGACTCCTGGCCCAGGAAGGAGACAAAGGCAGAGGCGGGGCTAGAGGGTCAGTTTGGAGCTGGTTGGGACATGGAGGGAGGCCCAGACAGGGCTCTGGGCTCCCTGACCCCCAAGATGGACCTGACTGAGGGGTCCTGTTCTCTGTACCCACAAGCTCTGGTTTAGACCCTGTTCCTGTCATCTAATAAACCTCCTGTTTTCCCGGCTGGCTGAGAGTCACAGTGAATCGCAGGAAGTGGGGGTGCAGGACCCTGACACTCCCATACCCACCTGTGACACCCCCAACACACAGCATGTCCCCCGTCCCATTCCCCAGAGCCCTTGGGTGGAGCACATACAGTGCTGAGCCCTGAGGCCCGTTCACCCTCCCACCAGGGCCCACGGGCCCCTAGCCAGACTGGCAGGCAGCCCAGGCACCGCCTGCCTTACCTGCGAGCTGTAGGATCCCGTCGGCCACTCGAGGCTGTTGGGATCTGCAACCCAAAGAGAGGAGCAGTGAGAGAACAGCCCTGGGAATCGGGGCGAGGGCGGGGACGGCACCCAGAGAACCCCTCCCACCTCCCATCACCCTTAGGCCTACCTTCCCACGGGGTGCCCACGGCCTCCTGGCTCCACTCGCTCCACGAGCCGTGGCCAAACTCCTCCAGCCCCCGCACCTGCACCATGTGCCGTGCGCCGTGCCAGGCGTCATGGATCACCAGGGACGTGTCTCTTAACTGGTCGATCTGCAAGCAACAGGCAGAATTAAACCACGGGCACCAGGACTGGCACAGCCCCCCACCTCCTCCCTAGCTGGGACAGCCAGGGTCCCCGTGACCCAGGAACCTCATGATGCCAACTAGCAGAGGGCACAGGGTGGGCAGAGTTTTACAGGGATCCCCTGAGTCCGTTGTCTAGGCTAATTCGCTGAAGAGCAGCAGGGAAGGTCTCTGCTGGGCATCACAAACCCCGCGAAAGGTGCGTACGGATCCTCTGGGAGGAGTTGGGTCCCTAGGCTGGAAAGTCCGCCTGGGAATTCCAGCAGGTCACCAGGCGGCGAACATCTTCCCTTCGGGCTGGCAGGAGACGCGGCGTGTACGCGAGCTACCCGAGATCACAGTCTCCCCAGGAGCAGACCCCAGCCGGCGGGGGGCAGTTTGTGGCTAAGGCTCCAAGGACTGTCTGGATCTCTCTGGGCTCGCCACGGGACACCCGGGGTCTCTCACCAAGCCAGGGACCGGCCCACGGGCTCGCAGCAGGAATGGACAAGCCCAGCCACGCCTGGCTGCCGTACGCTGTGGGGACCGGGGGCAGCTTTCGCTCCTGGCCCGTTTACTAACGTCCCATTAGTTTAGCTCAGGCTCAGTGCAGAACGTGTGTTGTGGTGCTAGCGAGGTGCCTCCCAACCCTGGGTACCCCAGGAAGCATCACAGTCCCCCCTTCCTTTCCAGCCCCAGGGGGCTGGGCAGCACCTTCCCTGTCCCCAGGAAACGCGATGCACCAGGGCCTTCTCCCACGCTGCAGCTCTGGGGGGCAGGGCCCGGAGTTGGGGGGCAGGGGAGCCCATAGTGCTCAGCAGCCACAGGCTGGGGCGCGCAGGGAGCGGGTCTGGCAGGCACGGGGAGCCCGGGGCGGGGCTGGGGGTGCCCTCACCTCTGTGTAGCTCTGGGAGAGCTCAGCCCGGTACCGGACCTGGAAGTGCAGCCGGTAGAACCTGGAGTCCCAGGAGGGCGGATACATCCAGTTCACGCGCAGTTTCTGGGGCGCACTCTCCACCGGGTCCACCAGCACATTCACCGGGGGGTCCGGCTTCACTGTCAGGGAGAGGGGGGTTTGCCATGGCAGCTGGGTCTGGGGCAGCCCATTCCCCCCTGCCCAGGGATGGGGTAGCTCCGGCCCTGCAGGGCTCATCCCCGCAAAGCTCCGGGGGGGGCTGTGGGGGGCAGCGAGCCATACGTACGGACGCGGTTGGCCGAGATGACCTGGTCCTGGCTGGCTGCGCTCCCCACCCCGTTGCTGATGCACACGGACACCCGCAGGAAGGTGTCGTCCTCGCTGGGCGGCACCGCGATCCGGCAGGTGAATTTCTCCACCTTGGGGAAGTAGCGGCAGCGCTGCTCTGTGGCGTTCTCGCCCGTGAACCTGCTGGGGAGGGAACGCGGCTCAGGTCCGGGTGCAGCACACAGCCAGCGGGCCCCACCCACGGCCCCAGGCCGGGAACACCCCAGGGTCCTGCAGAGCTACCGAGATCAGCTCCAAGTCACAGGAGCGACCCAGGCTGAAACATCCCCAGCTGAGCCGTGCACCAGCAGAGCCCCGCCCAGGCATCTCCCCTGGCCAGCAGTGCGGCACTGCAGCCACTCTGGGGTGGAACGGAGCAGCCGCAGGGCCGCGCTCTCGAACAGGAAGAGAAGGACCCCGTAGGGAACTGAAAGTAGGGAGGGTGTGAGCAGGGCGGGAGGACGCCTGGGAGAAGGCGCATGGCTCTTTCCTGAGCAGGCACAGCCAGGCCCTCGGCGTGGGGTCTGACCTGAAGGCAGCAGCACCCCCCCGCCCCCACCCAGGGCTCGGCACTGACCGGCCAAGGGATCCCCCACATCCAACCTTGCCACGGCGTCCCCCCATCCAGCACCGTCCCGACTCCCGGCCCTGCGGGATGGCAGCACCCAGGGAGTGGGGAGGGCGAGTTGGTACCAGGAAAGCAGGCCCCAGTTCTGCTCACGGAGAACCAGCCACTGGGGGGCGGGGGGCGGGGACCGACCCTGCCAGGCATCGGCAGCATGGCTATGCTGGGTACATCTACCCCAAATCCTGCCCTGGCCTCGCTCTCCTCCCCAGCTAACCCCAGGGCTGGGTCCCAGGCGGGGTTACCCCCACGTGCTCCTCGCGGGGCCGCAGGGCGATCCCCAGCCACGGCCCAGCTCCCCCGGGCCTCTCACCACTTCTTCACCCACAGCACGGCCCTGGTCCGGGGCGACGGCCTCCGCCGCGGCTGCCACTCACACAGGACGTCCCGGACGTGGCTCTTCCGGTAGCAGGAGAAGCTGGGCGGCTCCGGGGGCTCTGGAGTCAGACACAGCTGCGGTGAGGGGAGCCCCCGGACTGTGAGCAGGGGTTAGGGGCTGCAGAGCCGGGCAGGGGGCAGAAGGGGAGCCAGCCGGGCCAGCCAGGCAGGGGGCAGAAGGGGAGCCAGCCGGGCAGAGGGCAGAAGGGGAGCCAGCCGGGCAGAGGGCAGAAGGGGAGCCAGCCAGGCCAGCCGGGCAGGGGGCAGAAGGAGAGCCAGCCGGGCAGGGGGCAGAAGGGAACCAGTCACGCCAGCCGGGCACGTCTGCAGGATAAGCCTGCCGGCCACGACGCTGCTGCAGCATCCTGCAGGCAGGGGGGCCCCCGCAGTCCAGGGGCCCGTGGATCTGGGCATCCCCCCCCCCGAGCCAGACTCACCTTCCACCAGCAGCCGCAGCGAGCGCACCAGGCAGCCGCCCACATAGCAGCTGTATCTGCCCGAGTCGTTGTGCTGCACTTGGTGCAGCAGCAGGCTGGCCCCCGGCACCGCGCGTTCCGAACTCACAGCCTGGTTCTCCAGCTTCCAGCTGATGGCACCACTGGGCTCCGGCTGCCCCGGCAGGCAGGGCAGGGTGACGTTTGCTCCCACAGCGCTCAGCACCGGGTCAGGCGGGAGGGCTGCAGGAGGGGTAGGGCCATTAGTGCAGAGGGAAGGGAGTGAGGTCTAGGGGTTAGAGCGGGGGGGTGGGGGCAGGACTCCTGGGTTCCAGGCCCAGCTGAGCCCCAGACTCATTGTATGTGTCATGGAGTGTGGGGGAGTCCGGCCCCGCACCCCTCTTCCCCGGATTCACTGGGAGTCTCAGCCAGCCAGTAGAACAGAAGGTTTATTAGAGATGCCAGGAACACAGTCCAACCAGAGCTTGTCAGTACAACCAGGACCCCTCAGCCGGGCCCTTTCGGGGGGCAGGGAGCTTAGACCCCAGCCTTGGGGCTCCCTGCATTTCACCACCCAGCTTCAAAGTGCAGCTTCCTAGACAAACCCTCCAGCAGGCTCTTCCCCTCCCCCGGGGCTCCTCCTCTCGCCTGTGTCCATTCTTCCAGCCAAAAGTGTCACCTCCCAGCCCCCCTCCTGGCTCATGTTACAGCCCCAGGTAAAGTCTCACACTCCCAATACAGCCGGTTCCAGGGAACCTCCCCCGCAAGCCTCCCAGGTTAAATTCATCTCGCTCCCTACTCCGTCACTGTATGACCCTAGGCAGATACCCTTGTTGTGCCTCAGTTTCCCCTTCTGTTCCATGGGGATTGCCACCTTCCCCGGGTGCCACAAGCTGACCGGGCGATGATGTCACAGGAGATGACTCTCGCTGGCTGCTGTGGTGCTGACCCCCCATTGGAGGGCAGAGCCCCCTTCCCGGCTCCTAGGAAACCACTCCGGAGGGGCTCCCTGCCCCGCAGGCAGAGGCAGCCAGCCTGTGTCAATATTTGCTGGAGAGGACAAGCCTGAACGAGCACCGGTCTGGCTGAGCGGTGGCTTCCTCGCCCACCTCTTTCCAAGTCACTGCACCCGCCCCCCCCCCCCGGGGGGGCCGGGCCCCATCACGAGCCGATCCCCCGTTCCCAGCCCCAGAGCATGCAGCCCGTGCCTGCCGCAGCTTCAGAGACGGCTGGGCAGCCATGCCCCCGCCTGGGCCCTACATGGGGTGTGTTAACGGGGCCACGGGCTCCTCATCTCCCTGGGCAAGCTGGGTGCCCCGCAGCAAGGTGCCAGAGGGTGCCCAGAGCCGGCTGGGGGAGGGGTGTCCAGGGCTCCTGGGGTGGGGGCAGCAGCCTCAAGGGATCCCTGCCCTTCCAACTCCCAGAGCCTAAAGCAATCCCATGGGACGCCACGCAGCAGCAGGGCCCTGGAAGGCTGCTGGCCTCAAAGGGTTAATCCTCAAGGCCACCCCTGGGACAGAGTCAGGGTTTGGCT
>CM065795.1:17761460-17791510 GCA_033296515.1 Macrochelys suwanniensis | reverse complement strand
TCCGGGCTGCAGCGGGCTCCACACCAGCTCCTGGTGCCACCTTCGCAGCTCGGGGGTCCCCCCCCCCCACTGCCCAATCCTCAGTCATCACAGGCTGCCATGCCCCCCCCGCAACCCCCTGGGGACCAGCCCTTCCCCTAGAGCGCCACTGAGTGGGACCAGCCCCCAGGCAGCCCCAGCTGGGAGCCCTGGAGTTAGGGGCCTCTCACCCCCCCTCCGCTCTGCTCGGCCCAGGGACCTCCGGCCAGGAAGGGGAGCAGGAGCCCCCCAGTGGGGCCCCGCCGTTCAGGGAACAGAGGAGGTTGGAGGGGGGGTCCCAGCAGGAGCACGCCGTGGGGGTGGGCAGCGCTCACCCCGAGTCACTAGGAGCGGGGCGGGGGGGGGGAACCAGGAGTAACTAAATCTCAGTCCCTCTCAGCTCCGACTGAAAACACGGCGCGGCCATTCCCCAACCCTGGGAGCGCGGACAGAACCCAGGAGTCCTGACCCCCACTCCCGGACCGGGGACAGAACCCAGGAGTCCTGACCCCCACTCCCGGACCGGGGACAGAACCCAGGAGTCCTGACCCCCACTCCCGGACCGGGGACAGAACCCAGGAGTCCCGACTCCCCCCCGGACCGGGGACAGAACCCAGGAGTCCTGACCCCCACTCCCGGACCGGGGACAGAACCCAGGAGTCCTGACCCCCACTCCCGGACCGGGGACAGAACCCAGGAGTCCCGCCTCCCAGCCCCCCCGGGACAGAACCCAGGAGTCCCGACCCCCCCCCGGACCGGGGACAGAACCCAGGAGTCCCGCCTCCCAGCCCCCCCGGGACAGAACCCAGGAGTCCCGACCCCCGACGCCGGGGCCAGAACCCAGGAGTTCTGGCTCCCAGCCCCCCTCTCAAAGCCGGGCACAGAACCCAGGAGTCCCGGAGCCCCGATCGCCCCCCCGGCTCCAGCCCCCCGGCGCCCGCACCCACCTGGCCGCGGGCAGGGCCCCGCGCCGGCGAGCAGCAGCCCGAGCAGGCCGGCGGCCCGCAGCGCCCACATGCTCGTGCGCCCCGGGGGCTGCGGGCGGACACATCCCGGGCCGCTGCCTCGGGCCCCGCCAGCCTGTGCGCTCCGGCGCCGCCCCCGGCCGGGGCTTCCCCCGGCACGTGGCGGGCGGGGGGCGCGTCTGGCAGCGGAAAAACATTTGAGGAACTGCGGGGGGGGGGAAGGGGCGCGTGGGAGGCGGGGGGGGCACCTGCAGAGACGCCCCCCCCCGCGACTCCCACCCCCAGCTGCAGGCTGACATGGTGTCAAGGGGAGGGAGCCGGGACTCCTGGGTTCTGCTCGGGGAGGGGGGGTGGGGTCTCGTGTGGTTAGAGCCTTCTATGGGCCTGGGGGGGGGGAGTGGGGTAACAGGCAGCCCCCTCTCCTAGGGCCTGATCTAAAGAGTTTGCCCCCAGAAAGGGGGAGCCCTGAGTGTGAGGGGGTGGGGCCCCTGCCTCTCTGTGCCTTGGCACCCTGCCCCCCCCCCCCAGTACCGCACTGGTTGCTCTGAATGAGGGGGGTGGGCTAGTAGGCGCTGGGGGGACCCAGCTTACACCCCCGCTGTGGGTACGGTCAGGGCTGGGAGGGGGCGGCTGTTTGTGTACCCGCCTCGTTAATCAGTGACTGCGCCAGGGGACGGTAACGCAGGCGGAGGCCTGGCCTGCCCCCAGTTCAAGGTGAGCCCCCCTCCCACCCCAACACGCCCCAGCTGAGGCCTGTTAACCCCCTCCTGACTGGGGTGGGGTCCCTGCCCCACTCACCCGGGGTCACTCATTTCCAGTGGATGGGGGACACCACGGGCTGGGGGCGGGGGGGAGTGTTACAGGACAGAGCCAGAGAGTTTAGGGCCAGAAGAGGCCCCCACAGCGGCTGTATGTCCCGGGCCCCCTGCCCCACACTAAACCCACCCACCCACCAGCCGTGACCAGGTATCACAGGATCTGGCCTAGCCTAGCATGTGCCAGAGAGCGGGAGCCCCGAGCCCCACAGTGGCATGGAGATGAAGGGAGACACCCCGATAATCCTGCCAGTGACCTGGGGGGCAATTCCTGCCCACCCCCACCCGTGGCCCTCAGTGAGATCCTGAGCATGTGAGCAAGAACCAGCCACCTGAGAGCCCTGGGGCCCATCCTGGCCAGCCCGGCTGCTGCTTCCGGGGGAGGAAATAAAAAACCCTCCCAGAACACGGGGGTGTCCCTCGAGCTCATGGGCCGACTCCTGAGCTGGTGTAACGCAGCCAGGCTACAGTGTGGGGGCGTTACACCAGCACAGCACTGGGCCCCAGGGGCGTTTGCAAGCTAGGCCCAGTCCCTTGGGCCAGTTCAGAGTAAACAGTGGTCATGGGAACTTGCCCTGCTGAACCGTGGGACTGGGGGGGGGGGGGGGGGGGGCTCTCCGCCTGTCCGAGTCGGCACCATTTCGCTGTCACCCGCAAAGCGGGAAGAATTGGGAATTTAAAATAAAGAGCATGAAGCCCCGACCCCGACGCGATGCCCAGCCGAGGGGGGGTGCAAAGCCACAGTTACGCGGCTCTCAGCGCCGGGGGGGCTAGCTGGCGTCTCTAGGGAAGGGGGCACCAAGCTGACCTGAAAGGCCCATTGGGGCTCGGACAGGGCAGCTCTGAGCAGGCAGACGGGGGATTCTCCCGGGCAGTGAAGGGCTCGGGTTTGGAGGAACTTTTGCTCTTGAACCCTGACGTTTGGGGGCTAGAACTGAGCTGACAGGTGCCTCCAGTAACACCGAGTTAAAAGCCAGAGCCTGCCCCACAAGGGAGCTGCTGGGTAAATGCCCCAGGCTGAGTCCTGTGGGTATCTGGGTGCCACACCTGGCTCTGGGGCGTCACGCTCTCCAGCTCAGGTCCTGGCTGCAGAACAGAGAGGACGATCCTGAGCTGGGCTAATGCTGGGCAGGGACGGAGGCCGAATCATAGAATCTCAGGGTTGGAAGGGACCTTAGGAGGTCATCTAGTCCAACCCCCTGCTCAAAGCAGGACCAATCCCCAGGGCCCTTGGACTAGGCCCTTGGACTCCCCAGACGCAGACCCCAGCATCACGGCTGCCACGTTACAAACACCGACGTTTCTAGGCCGTGCAGCTGCCACGACACCCGCGACAATACACGCGGAACTGACGCCTGCCTGAGTTTACAGAGAGCCGGAAGCAACAGCTCCACAAGGTGTGAACTGGCCCATGCCCTCACTCAGGGCCCCGTGTGTGTGCGTGTGCGAGCGACACACACACACCCCACAGAATTCGGCTTCCCAGCGGCCAGCAGGCAGTTGGCACAGGGGAGCCCGGTGTGCGTGTGCGGGGGACAGCGCGACACAACAGACGAGGCTTGTGCACAGTCTGGTCCCGTTGTCTGCAGAGCACCCAGGGCCGTGGCGGAGGCAGGGCTGGAGGAGTCGGGGGCAGACCCGGGCAAGCCCCTCGGCCCCCTCCCCTTTCCCAGCCAGAAAACAGAGGCGACGTGAGACGACCTCAGAAAGACGTTTTTATAAAAGGCGAATTTTTTTTCTCTCTGTGTACTCATAAAATGATACAATTCTGCGAGTCTAGAAACGTGTAATAAATTATACGACTGCTCCTCGGCCCGGCCCAACGCCGCCTCCCCCCACCCAACAAACAGAAAGAACCAAAAATAGATCCTCTCGCACACGCGCGCCCAGCCCGCTTCCAAACACACAGTTCCTCTTTGGTATAAAAGCCAGACTCCGGGGGCCGCGCCCCTCCCCCAGATGGGCCCCTCCAGCCCTCGCCCCTTCCCAGAAGGGCTGAACACAACCACAGCAATGCCCGAATTTGACCTACAAGATCCCAGCCCCCCAGGGACTCCAGCACTTCATGGGGGGAAACTGAGGCACGGAGCCAGTCACAGGGTGTCAGTGGCACCGCTGGGAATAGAACTCAGGAGTCCTGGCTCCCAGACCCCCATCCCCCACTCTAAGCACGCTGTCCCTTTGTCAGGTGGGTCGAGCTTTGGAGTCACCCCAGTGGCCAGGAGCCGTAACCCTTGGGGGTGGGGGGAGACTGGCTGATACTGTGACACCCCCCCACCTGGCTTGCAAGGCCCCTCCCATTCAAAAGCAGAATGGGATGGGGGAGTGAACACCGGGCCCGTCCTCCTCCCCCACCCATCTTATCTGGCACCCTGGACAGACACGGATCAAGGGGAGGGAGGAGGGGTAGATCAGGAGGCATCCCCTGCATGACTGGTCTGGGCCCATTGTGCCCCCCCACCCAAGACTCCCCAGGGGGTGTCCAGGAGCTGTGGGCGTGGGGGGGAGGGGTTCCCCTCTGCCTCCGGCTGGATCCCACCTCGCTGGGGCTGGCACCTGGGCTGATCTGGGCCCTTTCCGAGCCCCACAGCCCAGGGGCTCCTTCATTCTGCAGCCTCCAGCAACTCAACCTCCGAGGGGACCCCCCAGGCTATCAGGACCCAGAGCCGCTGGGGGCCCTGACAGCAGCGAGCCGGGGGCGGTACCGGTGGGGAGGGGCCGTGCAAAGTACGTGAGAAGCGTGTGGAGGTGAGTGACGAATACGTGTGCAAGAGAAGGGGGGAGCGTGGACGGGCAAGAGATGGGCTGGGGAGCCCCAAGGAAGGTGGCTCAGGAGACTCCCCCCCCCCCCCGCCTGTTCCCAGCACAGAGGGGAAGGGAAACGGCCCAGAACACCCAGGCGATTGTGAAAGGCTCCCTGGTGCGGGGAATGAATCACAATCAGCCCGTCAACAAGGCTGACCCCAGGACCCAGCCGCTTGCCTAAGCCTCTGGCACACAAAGAAAGGAGTTGGGGGGGGGGGGGGGGGCTGGTTCCCCTTTCAACCCATCAGGACCTGGGCAGAGGTCGCACGAGGCCAGAGCCAAGATCCATCAGCTGAGGGGGGAAACTAGCAGCCAAGAGCCCCATGGCTGCCCGCCCCCCCAAGCTGGGAGCACCTTGCAGCCAGGAACCCCCAGAGCCCGGCTCAGGTCGGACGCTGGGCATTTCCTTGGCCTGCCCACCACAGTTTGGCTCTGGTCTGTAACAGCTCCCTAGGGCCCAGTTTGCTCCCCGGCTCCAGGTGCCACAGCCCTCCAGCCCAGGGTGCAGCACCCGGGGGTGGGGGGTCGGGTCTCCACCCAGCCACGTAGGGTCTCACCGTGTGCAGAGACCAGCCGGGGCAGAGGAGAGGGCCCAGCCTTGCTCCAGCACCTGCCCTGCCCCGGAGAGGCCAGGGCATCCCTCCCCCAACCCAGGCTCCCCCCACCCCACACCACCCCTGCCCTGCTGCAGGAGAAGGCCAAGTCCACACCCCCTTGGGGGGGCGGGGGGCAGCACCGCTGTCCTCGCCCTCCCGGGACGGTGTAGCAGGGGTGCCCACGCAGCCCTGGGACAGATGCTGCCTGCAGGGGGAGAGCGGGTCTGTGCCCCTCCCAAGGAACAGCCACTGCCAGCCGGGACAGAGAGAGTCACTTTGTAAACGGGGGGCTCCGTTTGCTGCTGCTTTTCTCATTTTATAGATATAAAAAAGACACATGTGGCGGGGGGTGGGGGGGCACACGCTGCCGGGCCCAGCTGCCCCCTGCCAGGCCCGGCCCCCTCCCCGTGTCTCCAGCATGTTACATTCGCGTGTGACCCCGGGTAGCCGTACACTCCGGGTGGGTGGCGCTCCCTGCGCCCGGGCTCCGGACCGGGGGGCCGCGCCAGGGCCGCTTGTCCGTCTGGACAGGGGGTTTTTTTGGTTACACGGTTGGTTGTGGTCCAGACTCCGCCTCCGAACCTCAGCACCTGGAGAGCCTCCCGGGGTGCCCTGACCCATTGCCACGGGTTGGGGTCTCCCCAGCGAGCAGCACGGGAAGAGCCGGGGGCGCCGACGGGCGGCCCAGCCCCTGGCGGGGGTGAGAATCAGAGCCCCCCAGCCTCACCCCTTGAGCGGCTTGTCGGCCCCCCCGCTGGGGCTGCTGGCGTTGCTGTCCCCGCCTTTCTTCTTGCGCAGGGTCTCGATCCAGCTGGAGCTGGAGCGGGCGGCGAAGCTGGAGAGCGCCAGGGAGCTGAGCCGCATGTTCTTGCCCGACATGATGAGCTCGCCGAAGCCCTCCTGGTGGGAGAAGGCGTAGCCGGAGCGCCGCGAGCCGGCACGCCCCACCCGCCGCATGCACCGGTGCTGCGCCCGCTGCTTCTTCCGCACCAGCTGGGTGTAGCGCACCTGGGGGGGGAGAGAGTGAGGAGCCCAGCCAGAGACCCCCCAACCCGCCCTCTTGCGAGACTGCAGGGGCAAAGGCCCAGCCAGGGTGAATGGGGGCCTGCCCGAGACCCCCCCAGCCTCCCCCCCCAGGCAGCTCCACAACAAGGGTCACAGCCGGGGGCAGGGGCCAAAGCAGGGCAGATGTCCCAGCGAGGGGGGGGCAGTAACCTGGGGGGGGATGGGGAGCCGGCCCCCGCCCTGCCGTGAGCTCACTGAGGGCAGACAACTCCCCCCCACAACCCTGGCCGCGTGGAGATGGACCCGGTCCCCATGCTCCATGGCGCGGCAGAGGGGGCGCTGGGGGCAAGGGACGTCCGATCCCCGGGGAGCGGGGCCCGCTCCGCACTGGGGCCCTGGCCCGGCCGCACGCGCTCACCGTGTCCGAGAGCTCGGGCTTCAGGTCCAGCTTGAGGAATCGGAAGGCCACCACCGGCATGATGCAGACCACGGTGGTGAGGGTGATGGTGAGCCAGACCGTGGGCTGGGCCAGCGTGTTCTGGGCGTTACCTGGGCAGCAGGACGGGGAGAGGCCTGAGAGCTGGGCAGGCGGGAGCGGCACCGGAGCGGGGTGCAGCTGCCCCATTTCCCGCTGCAGGAGGCAGCCGAGAAACGAGGCTGCCCCCAGGGTCTCCCCCTGCCCCCGGGAATCAGGCGTGGTGCTGGGGGAGCAGCAGAGGGCACTGATCCGGAGGGGGAAGGGGCTCCCCAGCAACCATGCCACTGCCCCACTAGAAACCTGCCCTCGCCTGCCTTGGGGAGTGAATTTCCCCCCCGGTCAGATCAGCAGGCACCTTGGGGGCGGGGGTCACCTTCCTCCGCAGCGTGGGGCGCGTCGGGGACACGTCGGTCCCGGCTGCCCGCCGCCTGCGGCCCCCAGCCCCAGCCGACTCACCCACGAAGCGGAACTGGTTGGGGAACATCTGGAAGAGGCCGTCGCTGTGCATGGCGAAGAGGATGGCGAAGTACACGGCCAGGCTGCCCCAGATGAAGAAGTGGTTGATGGCCGTCCAGAACCCCGTGTCCAGCCCAATCTGGGGGGAGAGGGGAGAGCTCAGGGAGCCGCGCAGACAGAGGCTGCCGAGCCAGGCAGGGGGAGCCGATGGCAGCCCCGTGGCAGTGCCCTCGGTTCCCCAGCGTCACAACTCGCATCGCATTGGCCACCGCCCTTCTCAGGGCTGAGCGCCACCCGCGCCGCCCAGTGCCAAGATGCAGCCACCTCTGGGGTGGGGCACAGCAGCTGTTCAACAGTTTAGATCCAGGCTCCTCCCCTTCCCGGGCCAACGGGCCCCGAAACGTGGGGCCAGAAGGGGCCCGAGAGGCCACGCCGAGGCCGGACGCGGCGCTGAATGCCGGGCCCCGGGGCTGGACGGGGGCTGCTCACCTGGACGCTGACCACGATGACCAGGGAGGTGGCCACGGTGACGGCGAAGGACTGGTAGTCGGCGAGCTGGGCGGCATCGGCGAAGACGCCGTAGGGGATGAAGAAGAGGAGGACGGAGGTGTAGATGCCCTGGGCGATGCAGATGAAGAATTCCCGCTTGTTGAAGAGCAGGTTGAGCTGGCCGGGTTCGTAGAGCTTGGGGTACTCCATGCTGCGCTGCTCCGTCACGTCCTGCGGGGCAGGGGCACGGCAGGGGTGAGCCTGCCCCCCCCCCCCCCCCCGCCCGGGAGCAGCCCCCGGCAGGGGAGCGGAGGGCTGAGCAGGCCGTGGACCAAGCCCACCCCTCGCCCCTGAGGAGGGGCCCCAGCAGGGGGGGGAACTCGCCCTGACCCCACCCGGCGGGGCCCAGGGCCCCAGAGATGGGGGAGCCCCGAGCCAGCCTCGTGCCAAGCGCCCCCCCCCCGAAATCCCTGTCTCCCCACCTGCGGCCCCTCAGCAAGGTGGGGGCTCCATGAGCACAGGAGACCGGCTGGGCCCCCCCGGCCGTCCCCTGCCAGAGCAGATCTGCCCCCTGCCCCAGCCCCACGGATTGGGGGAGACGTACCTGGTCGAACACCCCCATGGCGAGCACGGGCAGCGAGGTGTAGACGATGTTGTACAGGGTGATGAAGTACTGGTCATAGACCGTCTGCCGAGAGAGGGGGGGGTCATGGCGGGGAGGCGGGGGGCAACACCCCTGCCCCACTGCACGCGGGAACGGACGAGCCACTCGCATTCCTGTCTTGGAGACACACGCGCCCCCCCGACTCGCTCTCCCCAGCCAGACACTCCCCAGTTCTGTGCTCCCCCAAGCCAGGCACACGGTACCCCACCCCCCAGCCAGATGTGCTTCCCCCCTGGCCATCCCCATGTGCTGAAGGACCTGATGACCAGCCTGGTTCTCTCTGCCCCCCACGATGAACCAGCCCCGGGCAGGGTGGCCAGATGGGAGCTCACCTGGGGCCTGCCCCCCACGCATCATCACCCTGCACACTGGGAACTCGGCAGGGCAGGACCCCTCCCTCCCTGGGTCCTCGCAGCACCCGGAACAGCAGGGCCCTGATCTGAGGTCCACGGGGGGCGAGCTGGGTCCAAATCCAGCAGGCACAGGGTGAAGGGAAGCCCGGCGGCCTTGGGTAGTCCCGCTCCCACAGCGGCAGGCGGCATTAGCCGGGCTGCCCAGGGCCCAGCCGCCTGGCACCGCACCTGGGCCTCGGGTAACCCCGCTCACCCAGCTGCAGGCTGCATTAGCTGGCCGGACCAGGGCCCAGCCGCCTGGCACCACACCTGGGCCTCGGGGAACCCCGCTCTCCCAGCCGCAGGCTGCATTAGCTGGCCGGACCAGGGCCCAGCCGCCTGGCACCGCACCTGGGCCGAGAAGCCGCAGAAGAACCCGAACCAGAAATGGACCATGGTGAAGGCGAAGTTCTTGTAGAAGAAGTAGCAGAGGAACTTGCACATGCGCAGGTAGGACCAGCGGCCGTGCACCAGCAGGAGGCGCTGCAGGAACTTGAACTGGGAGAAGGAATAGTCGGAGGCCAGCACGGCCTGGATGCCCTCCTGCCCGCTGATGCCCACGCCGATGTGGGCAGCTGTGGGGGGGGGGAGGGAAGATACATGTGGGTCAGCAGGGAACTCAGAGCAGCTTGTGCCCAGCCCCAGACAACGCCCTGCAGTGGGGGGACGGTGCCCCCCCCCGCCCCCCCAACGCTCACTCTTGATCATGCTGACGTCGTTGGCGCCGTCCCCGATGGCCAGCGTCACGGCCTTCTTGTACTTCTTCACCAGCTCCACCACCTGGGCCTTCTGCAGCGGGGTGACGCGGCAGCAGATCACGGCCTTGCAGGCGCAGGCCGTCTCCAGGAACTCCAGCTCCATTTCGGCCTCCAGCGCATGAGCCTGTGGGGCGGGGCAAGGAGGGGTGAGCGGCAGGGATGTGCCCCCAAGACCCGCGCCACCGACCTGAGCCCGGCAGGGACACCCAGAGCTGGGGAGCACCGAGGGAGGGACTGGCAGGGGGTTACCGATTGGGACGGGGGACTCTGCTACAAACGGAAGCTCTGAACAAAGGACTGAATGACCCATCCCAGCTGGGGATGTTCCAGAGACTTGATTTGAACCTGCAGCTTATTCCATCCCTGAACCAAGAACTTTGCCATTCCTGTATGTAACTGATTCCTTTTAACCAATTCTAGCTCTCACCTGGACCTTTTTCCGTCTATGAATAAACCTTTAGATTTTAGATTCTAAAGGACTGGCAACAGCGTGATGTGTGGGTAAGATCCGATTTGTATATTGACCTGGATCTGGTGCTTGGTCCTTTGGGATTGGGAGAACCTTTTTTCTTTTACTGGAGCATTGGTTTTCATGACCATTCATCCCCATAACGAGTGGCACTGGTGGGGATACTGGGAACCTGGAGTGTCTAAGGGAATTGCTTGTGTGACTTGTGGTTAGCCAGTGGGGTGAGACCGAAGTCCTCTCTGGCTGGCTGGTTTGGTTTGCCTTAGAGGTGGAAAAACCCCAGCTTGGGGCTGTACCTGCCCTGCTGGAAGCAATTTGTCCTGAACTGACACTCTCACTTGGGTCCTGCCAGAACCAGCATTGTTACACCTGAGCCTAGCAGGGACACCCAGAGCTGGGGTGCACCAAGGGAGGGAATGGCAGGGGGTTACCGGTCAGGACGGGGGGGGGGGGGCACCGGTAGGTAGCAGGGAGCCAGGGGGCTGCGGGTCAGGACTGAGGGGCACCGGAAGGGGAGTTTGCCCTCAGTAACACCCTCCCCTCCCAGCCCAGCCCTGCCGAGCATCACCGCACCCCTTACCAGGCTGTGCCCGTTGATGACCAGCGCGTACTCGCCCGCGATGGCCTCCAGCACTGAGGCGAGCCGGGAGGCCGACGAAGAAGAGGAGAGTTTCTCCTGGCAGGAGAAGCCATTGCCCATGGAGCGCGACGAGTCCATCATCTTCTCCCGGGCTTTCCTGGGGGAGGGGAGAGGGCTCAGCCAAGCTCCCGCCAGCAGCACAGGGACCGGGGTGGGGCGTCCCCCCTGCTCCCCGCAGCCTCCCCCCCGAGCTCTGCTTTCCCTCAGCCCCCACCCAGCCCTCACCTGAGCTCCTCGCGCACCTCCAGCACCGTGTGGCCTGTCACAATGAACACCTCCGTCATGTCGTCCGTCAGCATCTTGCAGGAGTAGCCGATGTTCACGGCCGTCTCTGGGAAGGGGGGGATGCGGGCTGAGCCGGGGGAGCCTGTGCCCGAGCGCTACCCCTCAGGCCCCCTGGGGAGCCCCCCCCCCCACAAAGCAGAGGGGATCAACTCCCCCTGTCCCACCCCAGCCTCGATCACACACCCCCGTGACCCTGGGGGCACCAAGGCTTTGCTACCCAGGGTGCCTTGCAGGATTCCCTGCACCGCTGGCATCACATGCCTACGGGGGGTCCTGCCCCCCAGGCCAGAGGGGCTGGGGGCTCTGCCTGAGCCTGGTGAGCGGAGACACCGGCAAGGCTCCCCTCCGCCCAGCCTCACCTTGCTTGTCCCCGGTCAGCACCCAGATCTTGATGTTGGCCAGCGTCAGGATGGCAATGGTTTCGGGGACCCCCTGCTGCAGTTTGTCCTCAATGGCGGTGGCCCCCAGGAGCTAGGCAGAGAGAGGAGACACAGCAGTGATTCTGGGGTGCCGCCTCGCGCCCTGGCCCCGGCCTGCCCGTCGGGCAGCGCCCCCAGACCACCTACCATCATGTCACGCTCCACCTCCTCGTAGAGCCCGGCCAGCCGGTCCTCGCGGCCCTCGGGGGCCGTGCTGGCTCGCAGAAGCTGCTCGGCCCAGTCCTCGTAGTAGCCGTCCTCCAGGTCCTTGTAGGCTAGCACCAGCGTCCGCAGCCCCTCGCCAGCGTACTCCTGGGGGGCAGCAGGTGTGTCAGCTCCCGAGCCAGAGGGGGGCCCAGGCCAACCCCAGCACAGCGAGGATGGGTCCCCCCCAGCCAGCCCCGGGGGGGAAGAGTCTTGCAGTGGAGTCCCAGGGCGACGTGGCCCACGGCAGCACCGGGAACCCGGGTCAATTCAAGGCTGCCCTGTGATCCACCCCGCCTTGGAAGGCTCAGGACCCCCGGCCCCCAGAGGGCCCACGGCAGCCAGCGCCCGGGACCCCCACTCCAGGACCCCTGGTCAATTCAAGGCTGCCCTGTGATCTACCCAGCCCCCAGAGGGCCCGCGGCAGCCAGCGCCCGGGACCCCCCCACTCACATTCAGATGGTCGGTGGTTACATTCAGCAGCTCGTGGTGGGCTGGGTGCAGCCGCTCCAGGAGGATGGTGTCGGCCCCTTTGCAGTACAGACGGATCCGGCCCTCGGGGCTCCTCACTGCAGGGGGGCAAGGAACTGCTGGGACACACAGGGACCAGAGCGGCCAGAGGCCACGGTGCGCCCAGGGGAACAACCCCCTGTGACGTTATTGACACAACTGTATAGATCATTGTTACAACCAAGGTCCTGTAGTGGCACCAAATCTTGTATAAAGGGGGTCAAATAAGGTGTCTAAGACAGGTTATGGTTTGCTGGTTATTATTATGCCATCTGTATGTGTGTATCAGTTTTGTAGTTGAAGTTATGAATATTGGCTCTCTACTGTCTGTATTTCAAACTTGTGCTGTGCTTCTGGGGAAGACCCCAGACAGGCTGGTGTTAGCTTGGCCTAGCCTGCTTAAGGGCCCATTAAGGACCATCAGCTACACAATTGACCCATTGAGAGAAGGTGAATCCACCTTGTGACTCAGCAAAGTACGCAGAAGCGACAAAGTGTCCTGTGGCACCTTATAGACTAACAGACGTACTGGAGCATAAGCTTTCGTGGGTGAATACCCCCTTTGTCGGCATGCATCCGACGAAGGGGGTATTCACCCACGAAAGCTTATGCTCCAATATGTCTGTTAGTCTATAAGGTGCCACAGGACACTTTGTTGCTTCTACAGATCCAGACTAACACGGCTACCACTCTGATACTCAAAGTATGCAAAGACTTGCCCATGTGACTCCAGACTCCATTTTGCTGTAATTTTCCACAGGAAGGACAAAGAGGTGTCCTTACACCAGGAAGAGACTATAAAAGGCAGCTGCCTCATCTCTATCTTGTCTTCAATCCTGATTCACACCAGTGGAGGGACTTTGCTACAAATGGGAGCTCTACACAAAGGACTGAATGACCCATCCCAGCTGGGGATGTTCTCCAGAGACTTGATTTGAACCTGCAGCTTATTCCATCTCTGCTACAAGCCTGAACCAAGAACTTTGCCATTGCTGTATGGAATTGATTCCATTTAACCAATTCTAGCTCTCACCTAGACCTTTTTCCTTGTATGAATAAACCTTTAGATTTTAGATTCTAAAGGATTGGCAACAGCGTGATTTGTGGGTAAGACCTGATTTGTATATTGACCTGGGTCTGGGGCTTGGTCCTTTGGGATCGGGAGAACCTTTTTCTTTTACTGGGGCATTGGTTTTCATAACCATTTGTCCCCATAACGAGTGGCACTGGTGGGGATACTGGGAACCTGGGGTGTCTAAGGGAATTGCTTGTGTGACTTGTGGTTAACCAGCCAGTGGGGTGAGACCGAAGGCTCCTCTGTCTGGCTGGTTTGGTTTCCCTTAGAGGTGGAGAAACCCCAGCCTGGGCTGTACCTGCCCTGCTGGAAGCGATTTGTCCGGAACTGGGACTCTCACTTGAGTCCCGCCAGAACCAGCATCGCTACACCTGAGCCCAGCACTGCCTGGGCCCAGCCCGTTCAATGTGCTGTCCCTCCCTGGCCAGACTGAGCGAGGGGGGAGGGGAGCGTCTCTGGGGGGAGAGGGGTCGGTGATCCTGCACCCCCCTAGTCACACCCTGCTCACTGCATGGGGCACTGCACGTTCGGCAGCTGGACCCCCAGCCCACGGGGCAGCGGGAGCCTGAGGACCAGCAGCCTCAGGCTGGCAAATCCTAGGGAGTCGAAGGTCCCCTCCACAACCACCGGCTCCCAGTCCCTGCGGCTGAGCCCCCACCGCCCCCCAGGCACAGACATTGCCAGTCCCCACGGGACCCTGCCCCTGCCACCCTCCGCCCTACTGTTCACAGGATCCTGCCCCCTTCCCCACGCCCCCTGCGGCCGCCCCCACCAGCCGAGGCCCCTTTGCGCCCACCCCCCGGCTCACCGATGACGGACATGCGCTTGCGGACGTTGTTGAAGTCCAGGATGGCCAGCAGCTGGTAGGTGACGGCCCGGCCCAGCTCCTGCACCGTGATGGTCTTGGGGGTCCGCGAGCGGAAAACGAAGCTGAAGTTCCTGGCGGCCGTGACCAGCGCCCCCTCGTCCGGGGACTGCGCCTTGTAGTACAGCTGCCCTGGGGGGTACGGCGGGGGGGTGTCAGCGCTGGGCCTCCACCAGCAACACCCCCCAGGGGAGATGGGCCGAGTCCCCCTGCGCCCGCTGGGCCCCCCCGGGGAGACGGGCCGAGCCCCCCTGCGCCCCCGGGGAGACGGGCCGAATCCCCCTGCACCCCCTGCACCCCCTGGGGACATGGGATGAGCCCCCCTGCACCTGCTGGGCCCCCCATAGGAGATGGGCCGAGCCCCCCTGCGCCCACTGCACCCCCCGGGGAGACGGGCTGAGCACCCCTCAGGAGACGGCCCGAGCCCCCCCGGCCGGAGCCCCACCCACCTTCGCTCTTCTCCTCGGACATGACGGTGTGGCAGAGTGAGAGCAGGCGGAAGAACTCGTGAACGTGGGGGTGGCCCAGCTGCACGGCCCGCAGCAGGCTGGCGTCCCAGAACCGGAACCGCGGGTCGGCCAGTGGGTTGAAGGAGAAGTCGACCGGCTCCGTCCTCTAGGGAGGGGGAGAGAGTTACCCTGCCCCAGCCGGCCCCGGCCCCCACCCCTGCCATGGACAGGGGCACCCCAGAGCCTGCCCCCCGCCCCAACACGGAGAGGCGTGGAGGGCAGAGACCCCCACCAGTGCCCCCTACAGAGCCCACCTCCCTGGGACCCCCCGTTCCATCCCAGCCACCTCCCCCCATGGGATGGGGCAGCGCCTACCTCCCCCAGCTCCGCCTTGTGCCCCAGCACGTCCAGCACGTCACCTGCGAACGCAGAGGGCAAAGGGTTAACGGGGGACACCAGCCAGCGCGGCACTGTGGGGGGGGGGGGGGGGGGAAGAGCATGCTGGGAGCCCCTGCCCCCACCCCACAGGAGCCGCCCTCCCCAGGACAGAGCCGCTGCCCCCGTCCCACCCAGCTCCACCTGCTTCCCCCCCACCCCCCAGCCCCACAGACCCAAAACGGACAGACATGGGGGGAGGGGGGCGGCATAGGGTCCCCCCCGGAGCTGCTGCCGGGCATCCCCTCATCGAAGCTAGGACGGCCCTCGCAGGAGTGGTGTCCCGGCGCCCAGGGAGCTGGGGGGCACCCCAAAGTAAGTGCCCCAGGGAGCAGAGGGGCACGGCCACCCCCACCTGACCTGGGGATGGGGAGAGCCACCACTAGGGCTGGGGGAAGACGTCCCCTCCCCCTCCCACTGCCCAGCTCCCCAGTCCCCCAAGCGGCTCTGGTCCCCGGCCCCCCCAGCCCCCCAGCTGCTCTGGCCCCCAGCCCCCCAGCGGCTCTGGCCCCGGCCCCCCAGCGACTCTGACCCCCGGCCCCCCCAGCCCCCCAGCTGCTCTGGCCCCCAGCTCCCCAGTCCCCCAAGCGGCTCTGGCCCCTGGCCCCCCCAGCTGCTCTGGTCCCCAGCCCCGCAGCGGCTCTGGCCCCCAGCTCCCCAGCCTCCCAGTGGCTCTGGCTCCCAGCCCCCCAGCGGCTCTGGCCCCCAGCTCCCAGTCCCCCAAGCGGCTCTGGCCCCTGGCCCCCCCAGCTGCTCTGGTCCCCAGCCCCCCCAGCCCCACAGCTGCTCTGGCCCCCAGCTCCCCAGTCCCCCAAGCGGCTCTGGCCCCTGGCCCCCCAGATGCTCTGGTCCCCAGCCCCGCAGCGGCTCTGGCCCCCAGCTCCCCAGCCTCCCAGTGGCTCTGGCCCCCAGCTCCCCAGCGGCTCTGGCCCCCAGCGCCCCAGCGGTTCTGGCCCCCAGCTCCCCAGCCCCTCAGCGGCTCTGGCCCCCAGCTCCCCAGCCCCCCAGCAGCTCTGGCCCCCGCCCCGCCCCCCAGCAGCCCCGGCCCCCCGGCCCCGCTGACCGTAGCTGCGACCGTTGATGGAGCACTTGCTGAAGATCATGATGTTCTGGGTGAGGGTGCCGGTCTTGTCGGAGAAGATGTACTCCACCTGGCCCAGCTCCTCGTTCAGCGTGGTGGTTCGGGCCTCGGCCGCCGTCTGCCGCCGCGCACAGAACATCTTCTTGTCCCAGTTGATGAAGTAGCTGTGGCCGAGCCGGATGACTTCCACGCTGTGCACGGGGCGGGAGGGGGCACCGGGCTCGGCACGGCTGGGCGGGGAGCACCCCCTGGGGGAGCCACTCGCTGCCGCCAGCCGTGAACCCCGCAGCACCCCGGCGCCTCCATCAGCTCGAAGCCATTTCACAGGCCAGCACTTGCCCCACGGTCGCACAGAGCTGGGGCAGGGAATCTGGCTCCCGGCCCCAACCCCGCTCTAACCACTAGACCCCGCTCCCGTCCCCGAGCCGGGGAGAGAACCCAGGAGTCCTGGCTCCCGGCCCCAACCCCGCTCTAACCACTAGACCCCCCTCCCCTCCCAGAGCCAGGGAGAGAACCCAGGAGTCCTGGCTCCCGTCCCCAACCCCGCTCTAACCACTAGACCCCACTCCCCTCCCAGAGCTGGGGAGAGAACCCAGGAGTCCTGGCTCCCGTCCCCAACCCCGCTCTAACCACTAGACCCCACTCCCCTCCCAGAGCTGGGGAGAGAACCCAGGAGTCCAGGCTCCCAGCCACAACCCCGCTCTAACCACTAGACCCCCCTCCCCTCCCAGAGCCGGGGAGAGAACCCAGGAGTCCTGGCTCCCAGCCCCAACCCCGCTCTAACCACTAGACACCACTCCCCTTCCCAGAGCCAGGGATAGATCCCAGGAGTCCAGGCTCCCAGCCACAACCCCGCTCTAACCACTAGACCCCCCTCCCCTCCCAGAGCCAGGGAGAGAACCCAGGAGTCCTGGCTCCCAGCCCCCCCTGCTCTAACCCACCAGCCCCCACTCCCCTCCCAGAGCCGGGGAGAGAACCCAGGAGTCCTGGCTCCCCGGCCCAGTGCCCACATTCTGGACCATGCTACCTCCTTCTACATTGGTTTCCGGCCCCCCCCCACGCTCTCATTGACCAACACAGGTGAGCGCAGCCCCTTGGCCGTGGTCTCTGGCCGGCCAGCAGGAGATGCGCTGCAAGCCGAGGGGCTCCGAGGAAGTGGGGGTTGGAGAGGGAGTGAGGGGCAGCGCCAGCTGACCCCCGGGGAATCCTGCGCCAGGCTCAGCGCTAGAGCCATGGACTAGAGGTGCCCTCATCCCACCCCGGCAAGTCCCCCCGGCCCCCCCAGCAGGAAATGGAGGGGCTAGGCTCGGGGGAGGGGCGGGCGGGACCCATTCTTACCTCGGGGCTAAGGGGACAGAACCATGCTGGGGAACGAAAAGAGAGAGAAATTAAAAGAGAGGGAGAAGGGGCAGCAGGGGCGGGGCAAGAGGGGCACAGGCAGCCGGGTCAGGCAGAGCTGCGCAGGAGCCAGGCCCGGGGGGACCAGCAGGGTGGGACGGGCGGCCCTAGGCCTTGGAGACGCCAACTTGTTCCTCCACCAGAGAGCAGCAGCACCGTCCTTTCCGGGCACCCCCCCACACACAGCCCAGCCCCCTCCCCTTCACGCCCCCCACAGAGCCTGGTACCCCCTCTACGGGCACCCCCCTGAAACACAGCCAGGTACCCCCTGTGATAAAGTGGGACTGTTCTTAATGTTTTCTCTGAATACTGTGTGGGTGCCTCAGTTTCCCCTGTGCATTTCCTAAGTGTCCAGCTGGTGGGGGAAGGGTGTGTGACTGTTGCACAGAAAATGGCCAACACCCTGTCTCCTGGCAACTGCTGGCCTGGGCCCCGCCCCCCTGCAAAGGTGCCGGCTGAAGGGGTTGGAGAACGAAGAGATCAGGTGACACCTGGCCCGGGAAGGTGTGACGAAATAGGACTGTTGTTATGAGATGTGACAAAATAGGACTGTTGTTATGAGATGTGACAAAATAGGACTGTTGTTAATGTTTTCCCTGAGTACTGTGTGGGTGCCTCGGTTTCCCCTATGCAGTGCTTGAGTATCTAGGTGGTGGGACAAGGGTGCATGATTGTTACAGAGCCCTAGAAGGCAGGGGTGGGCAGGTGTCTGGACACAGCGAAGGGCCGACACTCTGTCTCCTGGCAACTGATGGCCCCGGCCCCTCCCCTGCAAAGGTGGGAGCTGAAGGTGTTGGAACCAAGGGATCAGGTGACCTCCTGGCCCAGGAAGGAGACAAAGGGGGAGGAGGGGCTGGACAGTTTCAGTTTGGAGCTGGCCGGGGAGGAGGGGAGAGGGGCAGACAGTGTCTGGCCTCCCTGCCCCTGTTTGGAGCTGTGGGGTGAAATGCAGGGAGCCCCCGGGCTGGGGTCTAAGCTCCCTGCCCCCCGGAAGGGCCCGACTGAGGGGTCCTGGTTGTACTGACAAGCTCGGTTTGGACTGTGTTCCTGGCATCTCTAATAAACCTTCTGTTCTACTGGCTGGCTGAGACTCCCAGTGAATCCCAGGAAGAGGGGTGCAGGCGCTGACTCCCCCACACTCCGTGACAGAAGGAGACAAAGGCCGAGGAGGGGCTGGAGAGTTTCAGTTTGGGGCTGGCTGGGGACATGGAGGGGGGGTCAGACAGGGCTCTGGGCTCCCTGCCCCCCAAGATGGACCCGACTGAGGGGTCCTGTTCTCTGTACCCACAAGCTCTGGTTTAGACCCTGTTCCTGTCGTCTAATAAACCTCCTGTTTTCCCGGCTGGCTGAGAGTCATGTCTGACTGCGGAGTCAGGGGGCAGGGCCCTCTGGGTCCCCCAGGACCCCGCCCGGGCAGACTCGCTGCGGGACGCGCCCGGTGGGGCAGGGGAGGCTGGATGCTCCGGGGTCAGACCCAGGAAGGTGGAAGCTGGGGAAGCTTCTTGCCCTGGAGACAGTCGGCTCCGAGAGGAGGCTCCCCCAGAGTCCGGCCTGGCTTCGTAGGGAGCAGCCCCAGAGCATCGCCCGGGGACCCCGTGACACCCCCTCCCCAACACCCGCTCCCCACACACCCCAGCACCCACTCCCCGGCACATCCCCCCACACACACACACAGCCCAGCACCCGCTCCCCGGCACATCCCACCCCCCACACACACACAGCCCAGCACCCCCTCCCCGGCACCCACACCCACACAGCCCAGCACCCGCTCCCCGGCACCCAAACACACACAGCCCAGCACCCGCTCCCCGGCACACACACACACCCCCACACACACAGCCAGGTACCCACTCCCCAGGCACTCCCCACCACAGCCCAGTATCTCTTCCCTGGCTGCCCCCCCACACAGCCAGGTACCCCCTTGTGACAACGTGGGACTGTTCTTAATGTTCTCTCTGAATACTGTGTGGGTGCCTCAGTTTCCCCTGTGCATTTCTTAAGTCTCTAGGTGGTGGGACAAGGGTGTATGATTGTGACAGAGTCCTAGAGGGCAGGTGTGGGCAGGTGTCTGGACACAGAGAATGGCCGACTCCCTGTTTCCTGGCAACTGATGGCCTGGGCCCTTCCCCCCTGCAAGGTGAGAGCTAAAGGGCTGGAGAACAAAGGGATCAGGTGACCTCCTGGCCTGGGAAGGAGACAAAGGCAAAGGAGGGGCTGGAGAGTCAGATGGGAGCTGGCTGGGGACGTGGGGGGAGGCGCAGAGACAGTCTGGCCTCCCCACCCCCCAAGATGGACCTGACTGAGGGGTCCTGTTCTCTGTACCTACAAACTCTGGTTTAGACCCTGTTCCTGTCGTCTAATAAACCTCCTGTTTTCCCGGCTGGCTGAGAGTCACAGTGAATCGCAGGAAGTGGGGGTGCAGGGCCCTGACTCCCCCACACTCCGTGACACCCCTCCCTAGGCATCCGCCCGCCCTCAACCAGGGCCCCCCTCTCCACTGGACTCTTGTCCCTCCCCCCATCTCCGCCACCCCATACTCCTGGATTCCCCTTCCATGCACTCTCTTTCCCTGAGCCCCCCAATCACAGACCTCTTTCCTTGGGCTTCTCCCCGTATCTCCCATGTGCCACCCACCCCGCCTTCCCAGGCTGCTCCACAGGGCCTGGGCTTCTGCCCCCCAGGTGACCGCGTCCCCTGCCCCACGGCCGGAGCCCGGCCGCAGCCCCGCACCCCAGGCGCCGCCTACCTGACGTAGAGCGAGATGGGCACCACGGTGTTGAGGATGATGATGTAGGACCAGAAGGAGAGGAAGCCGGAGAAGAAGGCACTGTCCACCGCCTCGTCCCAGGGCAGGTAGAGCTGGAAGCAGGCGCCCACCTCGTGCTCCCAGATGGCGTTGCCGATGGCCAGGATTACCCCCATGCACACCAGGAACCCGAAGATCTGCCGGAGGGAGGGCAGGGGTCAGAGCCCATAGACAGACTGGCACTACTCCCCCGTCCCGACCGGGGCCGGCCAGAAACCCGGGGGATGGGGCCACGTCCCCCAGCCCGAGATCGGGGCCGGCCAGAAACCCAGGGGCTGGGGCCGCGTCCACTAGCCCGGGATCGGGGCTGGCCAGAAACCTGGGGGCTGGGGCCACGTCCACCAGCCCGGGATCGGGGCCGGCCACAAACCGAGGGGGCTGGGGCCGCGTCCACTAGCCCGGGATCGGGGGCGGCCAGAAACCTGGGAGCCACGTCCACCAACACGGGATCGGGGCCAGCCACAAACCTGGGGGCCACGTCAACCAACACGGGATCAGGGCCGGCCAGAAACCCGGGGGGCCATGTCCACCAACACGGGATTGGGGCCGGCCACACACTCAGGGGGCTGGGGCCTCTGCGGTTCTTTATGCCATCCCAGGTTTAAAAGCTTCCAGGAACGTGGTGTCCTGGCACCTCGGCACCACTAGAGGGCAGCCCTGCCCCTTGCACCCAGAGGGGAGCCATCCGAGGCCAGCCCAGTGCATGGGGGGGGCCG
The DNA here is from genome assembly GCA_033296515.1 of Macrochelys suwanniensis. Lineage (NCBI taxonomy): Eukaryota > Metazoa > Chordata > Testudines > Chelydridae > Macrochelys > Macrochelys suwanniensis. Next base: position 17,770,717 of record CM065795.1, on the reverse strand, counting down.
GCGGGCTCCTGGCTCCACCCCGCTGTAGCTGAGACGGGGAAGGGCTGCTCCAGGGGGTAATGGAACCAGCACCCGGGAGATCTGCCACCCGCCGGGGCGTCTCCTACCCGCTGGGGCATCTCCTACCCACCGGGCACGCATGGGGCGTCTCCTACCCGCCTCCCCGTCTCTCACACGTACCCAGAGCACCAGCGTGTTCATCAGCCGGTCGATGCTCGTCCTCTTGAACTTGGTCCGCCCGCTGTTCTGCATCAGCTTGGTGTCGGGACCTGGGGGGTGGGAAACACGTCACCGGGAGCCCCATGGGGGCCCAGGGCCCCTCCCATGCGGAGGGACCCTGCCAGACACCTGGTTGCCCGTATGGCTGGAAACAGCCCCTGATTACACGGCAGAGCAGGCCGTGGGGAGAGGGGACGGGCCCCGGCGTTAACACAACACCACCCCCCACCCCAGCGCCCCCACCTGCGAAGACGACGAGGCCGAAGCACCACTCGGTGTTCCGCAGCATGCAGCCACGCAGCAGCATGTTCTGGTTGCTCAGCGGGTATTTGTTCTCCTTCCAGTACAGGGTCCCGCTGAACTTGTCCAGTTTGTTGTTGGGGGGCTCGCAGATCACCTCGCCTGGGGAGAGAGCCAGCAGCCCGCTACTCCGCAGCCCAGCGCTGGACGCGGGAGCCCAGCTCCGATCCCAGCGCCCCCGGCCCAGCCCCCAGACTTCGGGCAACCCGGTCACCGGGGCTGGGACTCAGACTGGGCCGAGAGCTTCATTCAGGGGGTGCTGGAGGGAGAGGGGCAGGAGCAGAGCTGGACCCAGGGACACAGAGACATCTGGGCAGGAGCAGGCGGGTCTATCAGCCCAGGTCCGACCATCTCCTCAGTGCTTTGCCCCAGGGGGTTGGCGCTGGCCCAGTTCCTGCGAGGTGTGTGCGCGAGGTGTGTGCAAGGTGTGTGTGCGAGGTGTGTGTGAGGTGTGTGCATGAGGTGTGTGTGCGAGGTGCGTGCGAGGTGCGTGCACGAGGTGTGTGTGTGTGCAAGGTGTGTGCATGAGGTGTGTGTGCAAGGTGTGCGTGAGAGGTGTGCACGTGAGGTGTGCGTGCGAGGTGTGTGCAAGGTGTGTGCGTGCAAGGTATGTGTGAGGTGTGTGTGAGGTGTGCGTGCGAGGTGTGCATGCGAGGTGTGTGCGTGAGGCATGTGTGCGAGGCGTGTGCAAGGTGTGCGTACAAGGTGTGTGCGTGAGGTGTGTGCGCGAGGTGTGCGTGCGAGGTGTGCGCAAGAGGCGTGTGTGCGAGGCGTGCGTGCGAGGCGTGCGTGCGAGGCGTGCGTGCGAGGTGTGCGTGCGAGGGGAGGCAGGGCAAGAACAAGGACACCCGCCCGACAGCTGGTGTTTCCTGGCCGTAGACCTACAGGGACAAACAAACCCCGGGCTCTTGGCAGAGGGGCCGCCGGCTCAGACTGTGTTGGGGCAGAACTGGCCCAAGGGCCGACCCATGACAGAGACTCCGTCAGCAGGGGCTGGCTCGTGACAAGCGTCTCCCAGCTCTCTGGCCGCAGGGACCAGGCAGCGGGTGAGAAACGCCGAATGAGCCAGGAGAGTCACTGCTCACTAAGTCCAGGCTATAAACTGCCTCTTACGTGCCTCATTCACCTGTAGCTGAACGTGTCCGGATCCTTGGCCCGGCCTAGGCTGGAATCTTTCCCTCGAGCTCCGTTCAACCAGCGTCAGGTTGGTTTTACTCTAAACCCGCCCAAGGAGAGTGTGGCACTGGGGGGGACCAGTGACCCGGGTGCCCTGCTGCCCCGGGGGCAGCGGGTCAGTGCCCACTGGGGGTGCCGGAAGCTGAGGACGGGGCGCTCGAGTGTACCAGAGTGGGCTGTGTAAACTGCTGGCCTGCGTGGGGAAGGGCAGGGAGCCCGCCACCCGGAGCCCAGCACCTGTGTGGGGAAGGGCAGGGCACCCGGAGCCCGGAGCCCAGCACCTGTGTGGCCAGCAGCTGGTGGCTGGAGAGCGTTTCCTCTGCTGGGCCCAGACAGGGCTCCCTCCCGCTGTGAGCAGGGGGCAGGAATTCCCCCTGAACTCCTCAGGTAACCCCCCAAAGTGCCACCCCCCAAAGCACGTCATGAGAAAGCGGAGACAGGCTGAGCGGGCAGGGCTGCCCACACCCCCGCACTCACCGTCGAACTGGGCCAGCTGGCCGATGTCCCCCAGCTCCGAGGTGACAGGAATGGCCTGGCGCACTTTCATGTTGGTCTCTCTGGAAGGTGGAGAGGCAGCGTGGGCCGGGGCGAGGGGCCCGGACACCTGGGTTCTAGTCCCAGCTCTGGCCCCGTTCCCTGCCCAGCCTGGGTCTGTCTCGGGCAGGCAGCGTTAGCGCTGGGGGCTGCGCCCGGCGAGACGCCCTCGGCCTGGCCAGTGGCCGTGCCAGCGCGGGAACGCCCGTGATATTTGTGAAACGGACGCGCCGGGCCACAACTCACTGGACTTAGCGCTACCAGCCCGAGGGTCCAACGGGGGGGGACGACCTGCTCCGGGGCAGGGCTGTGTCACCAAACCGGCCAGGGCGGCCTGGCTGGATCCTTCCTCAAACCGCCCCCCGCACCCTGGGGCCACAAAGCCTGAGCAAGTGCCGCTCACCCCCGGGACGCTCTTGAATTCGGCCGGGCCTGCGGGAGCCGGGATAAGGGCCGGCGTTGGGGAGAGACACAGAGCTCTGGAGAGCCGGACCCCACAGCACCTGGCCCAGGCCAGCCGATGACGTGACCGTTATTCTGTGGGCGAGTCTCCGGACTCCCCACATTGGGCTCTGGGGCCAAGAAACGCTGCCGGGTGCCCTGCAGCGCCGGGGGGGGCCTGGACCCGGCACGGGCCGCAGGCGTCTGGCTCAGTCGGACTCGCGGGGCAGAGCTGACGGGGCGAAGCAGGCTTACTGCCCTGCCCCCCATTCCCCTAGGGCTGGCCGGGCGGAGGGGAGGCGAGGTCACTCACCCGTCGAGCTCGGCCGTCTCGATGTAGCACAGTCCGTGGGGTTCGCTGCTGGAGAGGAGCAGGAGGTCAGCCTGTCGGGGGAGAGGAACGGCCGGGGCTGAGAAGCCATCGGGGTCCCTGCCGCCCCCCAACCCCGACGTTCCATGTCCCTGCCCCTGGGGGAGACGCAGGCCTGTCGCCCAGCTGCCAGCACCTCCCCGGGGGGGGGGGGGGGGGGGGAGACGACGACGAGGGCAGTGACTCTGCCCCACCCCCCCGGGGAAGGCGGCTCTGGGTTGGGGGCTCCCCACACAGACCGCAGGGCCGGACTCACCGCCACAAAGTGGTTGTTCTCCAGCTTGATGATGTCTCCGACGCGCACGTTCATCCACTGCTCCTGCCGGAGGCTGCGGGGACGTAAGGAGCAGAGTCAGGGGGGCCGGGGAGCAGGAGCCTCCCCTCCCCCCCGTTCTCTCAGCTGTGCCCTGGCTCCAAGCCCACAAGAGCAGTGGCTCTGAAGCACCCCCCCACCCCTTCTTCAGAGGACGCCTGCTCCCCCCAGCCCCTCCCCCATGGGACTTCTGTGCCGGATGCTGGGGCGGGGGGGGGGGGGGGGGGGCGACAGCCCATCCTCAGCTGGGGAACCTGCCTCCCTGTGGCCCCCCCAGGCTGGGGCCCGGGGACACTCACGTTCCGTTGATCAGCACCTGAGATTGGCGATTGTTCACCTGGTTGTCGCTCTTGTGGCGGAACTGGAGGGGGGAGACCTCGGTCAGGGGATCCCGGGAGGGACCCAGTCCCCCCCACCTGCCTCCAACACGGGCTGCCTGGCTTGGCAGTGCCCCCCCCCCCCCCCCCCGAGCACCCCACCCTGGACAGCGGAACCAGCTCCACCTCCCCACGCCCAGGGGCAGCTGGTGGGAACGCCGCTCCCCTCACAGCACCCTGCCCCCCCCACCCCCAGGCACGGTGGGGGCACTCACGTAGTCGTCGGTGGCATCTTTGACAGCTGTGATGGTCAAGACGAGAACCAAAGGCACGATGGTGGTGAACCAGGAGAGCGAGGAGATCTGGGGGATCAGCTGGAGAGAGGGGGGGTGGAGGGGTTCAACACAAAGGATGCCCCACCGCCGCTGCCCCGGGGACCCCACGCAGAAGGCCCTGGACCCCCCTAGCCTAGGCAGGGATCCCCGGCAGGGTTCCACCCGGGGGCCCTTCCCCTCCCCATGGGACCTCCCACGCCAGCCACTGTATGGTACCCCCGGGACCAATCAGCCCCCCCGACCCCCCCACCTGCAGGATGAGGAGAAAGAGGAAATAGGTGTTGGCCACTTCCTGGAACTGCTCGAAGAGGTTGACGGGCAGGAAGGTGATGATATTGTACTTGGAGGTCTGGATGCAGTTACTCTGGAGAGAGACGGGGGCAAGATGGGCAGGATTAGGAGAGACACGGGCCCCACCCTGAAGGGCCCAGCTCCAGCCATGGGGACCCCCTAAGAATCCCCCCCGTCCCCGTCCCCCCCCCCCCGCTCTCCGAGATTCCACTCGCCCCAAGGCTCAGAGGAGGAGAAGCACTGTCTGAGCCGGCAGCTCGGACTCCTGGGTTCTGTTCTCACAGGGCTGCCTTGGCATGTCCCGGCCCTCTCTCCGCCTCTGCTTACCCCCCTGTACGGGGGCAGGGGGGGCGGTCGAGCGCCCCAGGAGGGAAGACGGGGCGAACAAGCAGAACCAGCATCTCTGGAAGTGACGCTGGCCCCACCCCCCGACAGCTCGCTAGGCAAGGCACCACCAGCTCCCCAGCTGCTCTGGCCCCCAGCCCCCCAGCTCCCAATGCCAGACACCCCCCAGACCAGGCCCCCGAGCAGCAGCCCGGCCCCCAGGCCCAGCTGTCCTGAAATAGCACCGAGAAGAGCAAGGGGCTGGGCCCCGGGGGAGCAGCTAAAAATAACCTTTCCCTGCCCCCTCCCACAGCACAAAAAGCGGGGGAGGCCAAGGTGAGCTGCTCCCACCCCCCCACCGCAGCGCTGGCGGAAGAAGCTGGCAGGGGCTCCCATGGGACCAGGGCACCATCCTCTGCCCCCCGCACCACTGGGACGGCCCAGCTCGTTATTAATAGATCCTCAGCAGCAGCATTTTCTCATGGCCAAAACCCCATTTTTAGCTCCCAGCCCCCGACCCCCAGAGGAGTCAGACGAGGACGGTGACCTGCAACCCAGAACAATGACACCCCCCCAGCACCACACGCCCCCCATCCCCCAGTCCCCTTGGCCAACAGAGCCATCCTCCCACCCCCGCATTTCCCAGGCTGGGCCCCACTGCCTCAGCCCCACGCGGGGAACCCAGGCCAGAACCCGCCTCCACAGTGACCCTGCTCGGGAGAGAGGAGCAGGATTAGGGGTCTGGGAAAGATGGGGAGAAACCTTTGGGGTGGGCCTGGCACTGGAGACAGAGAGCCTGTGGGTCACTAACCCCCACCCTATGAGCCACGGCCAGCTGCCCTGCCCTGTAGCCCCCCTGCCCACACAAGCCAGGCCCTGCCAGGCGGGGGACAGACACCCCGCTGCGGGCACCCCGGCACTCACCGCATACTGGAACTTCTCGTTGTACTCTCGGGCGTTGGCCTTCACCCGCCTTTCTTCCTCTGCAACAGAACCTGGGTCAGCCGGAGCCCGGGCATGTGCTTCCCGCGCCCCCGCCAGGGCCACTACGACAGGAGGTGCCCATCGCAGGCACCTCCCCGCCCAGCCTAGCCCCCCATGCAGCCCCCCCAGCTCTGCCAGGCCCCCCAATCCTGCCCCCCAGTCCCCCAGCTCTGCTGGCTGTTCCTTCCCAGCTCTGCCACCACCCCTCAATCCTAACCCGAAACCCACCCCCCCAGCTCTGCAGAAGCCTCTCAATCTGGATCTGGTTTCGGGTCAGAGCTCTGGAGTGCAGGAACTCCGGAGATTAAGCGGGTGGGAACTCTGTGCCCCAAGGGATGTACAAGCGCTCCCAGCTCTCCACACCGCACCCCCCCCACACCCCGCAGTCACACAGGAACCCCGAACCCGAGCTGGGGGCCCAGGGCGAGGGCAAAGAAGAGGCAATTTCTGCAGTGTCCGTCCAACCCCACGGAACCCCATTGGCACCGACACCCTTCACTGCCCCCAAATTATTCCCCCCCCCCAATGACGTTAGCTTCATTTAAATATTTTAAAGCAACTCCGCTCCAGCGGTGGGTGGGAATTGCAGAAGGAAAATGTGACATTCCCCCCCCCCCCCCCCATTACACGGACCCGCAGGACCCCTTACCTGGGGGGTGTTTTTTTGCACACAGCTCCATGGCATCCACGTCTGGCTAGTCAGGCCCATGGGAGACCCTGCACCGAGGGGAAGGGGGAGAGACACAGGTCAGGAGAGCCAGAGACCCCCCTTCCCAGCCTGCGGCTCCAGGACCCACAGCCCAGAAAGTGCCGGCAGCTTCATCACCCCCTACTGGGGGCTGACCAGAGCCAGAAACAGCGCAGGCGGGTGCAGCAAACCTGAACCCCTCAGGGCCAACCCCCCACCCGCCGCATGCAGACCTCTGTCCATGCTCCTCAGTCCCGACCTGCAGCCCGCTGCTACCCCATCGCTCAGCAGTTGCTCTAGACCAGGCCTGCACAACTTGTAAAGCAGCGAGGGCCATATTACTCCAAAGAAAACAGCTGAGGGCCAAACTCCCCCGGCCCCGCGGAAACTCCCCACCAGCGCCGCCCGCCCCGCGGAAACAACCCCTCCTTCCCCAGCGCTGGGGTGTGGAAGCCTGTAGAGGGGGAAAGAAACAGCACGCATAGGGTGACCAGATCACAGCAGTAAAATAGGACCCGCCCCCTCCCCGCTCGGCCCCACCATCACACCCCTCTTCACCTCCCCCCACCCAGGGGTCACTATATTACTGCACACAACAGTCAATCAATGCAGTTGTAGATAAATCTCTGCATTATGCAATTTTGTATAACATTTATATGACTTTGTATTGAACCTTGGTAATATGTTATAGCGGGCCCCTAAGGTAGTATAATTAAGGTAAAAGAAAAATGTCTTTTTGCTAGAAGTAGAATAAGATCTTCCCCCCACTTTGTATTCAATTGCCCTGTTGAATGAATGAGGTGTGAATGAGGAGGGCGTGGAAGGCAGCACCTCCAGACAGCTGCAACCCTTGGAGAGGGGATGGGAACCAGACCAAGGACAATCAAACTTGTCAAGTGGGCTGACTAGGGAAGAGCAGACATACGGGGATTAGAAGCAAGCACCTTCCTTTGGGAACACCCTCTTTGCAGCATTGGGACAACCCCCAGCCCAGAGACAAGCAGCAAAAGGGACCAACGGACACAGTCCCAGAATTTGGGCCGCACTGTGATCCCACCTACTCCCCCGCCCCACCGCGGGCCGCACAGTGAGCCTCTAGAACGTCCCTAGATGCACCCCAGTCTCTGTGCCCCCCCCACCCCTGGATTGGGCTGTAGGTCCCCTCCCACACGCCAGCAGATAGTCCCGCAGATCCCGCGTCCCATGGGGCCCCTGGGGCATGGAGGCAGCCCAAGCTGGGAGAGCTGCTCCCTGGGAGCCTCCCCGCCCAGCAGGGTGAGCAGCCCCCGCGGCAGGGCTCAGCCGCCTCCTGTCTGGCTCGCTGGGCCTCCTGCCACGCCAGGACACGGGCACCAGGGAGCCCAGGTGGCAGCCGCTCGCTTGTAGCCGGCCTGCTCCAGGCTGGGAGTGGGGGGGTGGGCGCCCGGTACAGGTCCCGCTCACATGCAGTCCATAGAACCACCGACCCTTGTGCCCAGGCCTGGGCTGCCCCCGGCACACCCCGCCGGCCAGGTTACCAGGCCGCACAGCTCTGCACCTGGCCCCAGGGGAGACACGGAGCAAGGGCCCGAGCCAGCCGCTGCTGGGCACAGCATGGCAGGAGCCTCCTCAGAGGGTCCAGGCCGGGGGGGGGGGGGGGAGGGAATCAGGGGGCAGCGCCCGTGGACAGCAGGGTCAGCCTGGCCCACTCCGCAGGGAGAGCCGGGGGGAGCTGGTCCGCAAAGCCCGGGCATTCAGCTCACACGCGGAGCACCCCGCCCAGGGAAGGGAGGTGGCTGGAGGCTGCTCCCGGAGACCCTGGACTCAGCGCAGGGAACCTGGGCGCAAGGCCCTGGCCTAGATCTCCTGGAGAGGCTGCAGGCTTTAAACCAGAGCCCCACCTGGGCATGTCAGACCAAGAGCCATTGACAGCACAGAGAGTACGGCCCCATGCACCCCCCTCCCCTGCTCTCGCATCGCCCCGATTTCCACAGGGGAAACTGAGGCACAGAGGCAGGCTGGCCCAGTGGTTCGGGGGCTTAGCCTGTGACTTGGAAGACCTAGGTTCAGCCCCCAGCTCTGAGACAGTCTCCCTGTGAAGTGGGGAGGGTATCTCCCCCTGGGGGGGGGGGGCGTTCTGCAGCCCCAGCGCGGCTCTGACTCCCCTCCAGGCCCAGGGGTCCCCCAGGGCTCCCTCGCCCCGGACAACCCGGCCACAGGCCCCCACCGGTGACACGCCCGGCGCAGGACCGGGCCACGGAGGGGTCACCGAGGCAAGAGCCTGAACGGTGGGGGGAGGCCGCAGAGAACCCAGGCGTCCGGGCTGCTCCTCACGCCCCTGCGCGTGACCAGCGAGCCAGGCCCTGCACACCCGCCTCAGCCCCGCCAGGACCTGAGAGCGGAGCAGCGACAGGAAGTGGAGGGGGGATGGGTCGGAGGTGCAGAGACCACAATGAAGGGTGGGGGTGGGGGAGCCTGAAACACGTGGAGCCCAGCAATGGGGGGCGGGGCAGCTTCACCCCCCTCCCTGCCCCGGGCCCACCCCTCTGGGGACTCCACAGGTGGCAGCCGCTGGGCCTTCGGGGCAGAGAACGCCCCAGGCGGGGCTACCCAGAGCAGAGCCCCAGCCAGTAGTCCCAGCACACCCCGGCCTGGACAGGAGCCAGGACTCCTGGGTTCTACTCCCAGCTCTGGGCAGGGAGTGGGGTCAGGAGGGGGGTGAAGGGGTCTCGTCTCCGCTCCCCTCATCCCCTGCTGGGGGCCTGCAACCCCTCGAGGGTCAGGAACAGATACCCCGGACTGCAAGCAGGGCCCCTGCCTTGCTCTGCCTGCACGGTCCCAGCACCCAGGCCCCCGGCACCAGACTGCTCAGAGGAGGCTGGGAGACCAGAGAGCTCGGTTCCGTTCCCGGCTTTGCCACCGACTCTCCGAGGGGCCTTGGGCCCATCACTGATGCCCTCTGGGCCTCCGGTGCCAACCGTAAATA